>JAKWJA010002489.1:23537672-23937043 GCA_027704765.1 Solanum habrochaites | reverse complement strand
TCTGTTAGCAACAAAAGTTTAGTTAAGTCACCTTGTACGGGTGTGAAATATCTATTTCCGTGTTTCCAAAATCTCCTCACAACCCCAAGAAAGCATTCTTCCTATGCGTCCAACTTTGATCTGACTCCATAAGCCTCTTGTCATCTATATCCATTAAGTGTTTTCAAATTGCACTCTATTACAGTAATAATGTGATGTGTCATGACACTAAAACTGGTTAGTGCATACTTTTCCAAGAATACCAATGCTTAGTTTTGGACTTAGGGTAACAGTACTAGTCCACAAGGAAAATCCGACAAATTTATTCAGTATTTTCATTTAATATGTGGGACCAATAAGCTGAACTCCAAACAAGGACTGACTATCAATTGTACTCTTCCCGCATATGATAGTAAGGGTAGACCGCAAGGACTTTTGCAGTAAGCATATATATTACATATAATATCCAAATCATCAGATATACGAAAAAGCATGAACAAAAAAATTTGAAAGTTGAATTAACAGTTTTACCCTTTCTACAAATTAAATGATTATCAAATATTTTTAAATATGATTGTATAAATTATTGAAAGGTTAATGAGTAGACTTCCTAAGATTAATTCCTAACTAGAGATCTAATGTATTAATATTATCAGGTCGAGAATCTATATGGAGATATAGTTAAATTTTTTTTTTGTAAAAAAATCTTTACCTAAATTTTCTTTCTTTCCTCTTTCTTATAATTGTCCTTACCCCTCATAAAGAAATAATTTGATGTTGGGATAAAGTATGATCCTTATGAAAAATAATGAATATTTAATAATTTAAAGGGTGCAAATCTAACCAATGGCGACGCACATGTAAATGTCCTCTTGATTTTATTAAAGAATGACTCTAGTTCACAAATGGATTCAGTATGTGCTTAAGTACATGATAAGAACTTAGTTGTTCTTTTTAAATGTGTTTGCCTAATTAATTGTTTTTCATATTTTTCAATTGGTTAGTATTATTTTCGAATTATCTTGAGGGAACTTTTATGACTCGTAATGATTCAGAAACAGGCGCACGGTTGGCATATTCATAAACCTACAAACATGTTAAACTAAAATTTTACGAATCTTTTTGAATTCCTTCTATTCTATTATATAAATTCCCTTCTTTATATCATGAAACCCCTATGACAGTTATTAGGCATTTTATATTCTATAGAAAAAAAACAAATGATGAGACTCTGAATGTGATAGGAATGAAAGGCAGTCGATAAAAACTCGTTAGAGTTATGTACTATTTGTACATATTTCATCTATATACTCAATCTTAGAAGAATTACTGTCGAATGTATTTTTACTTAAAAAATATTCTGTTTTTTTTTTTTGTCTTTTTTTCACTCTTTTGAGTCTTAATTTGAGTTTCTATGAATGTTTATTGCCGTAAGTCTTTGATTTTGTAATTGATCATTTTATTATTCATTATAATGATAATATATATTTCATGGATTTTAGCATTCTAACGTATCTATAAAAAAATTTCATGAAAAACACACGTGCGAAGCACGTCCTCAGAAAAAACTTAGTATGTATAAAGTGGGGGAAGATTAAGTTCAAAGGGTTAGATTCACGTGAAAATGTCCTTCACCAATTTTTGTAAATTAAAAACGTCTTTACTAATTTTTAAAGCTGAAATCAATAATAACAATTAAACTTGACCAATAATGATTAGATGGTCACTTTATCTCCCTTTCGCAATGAATTTGATGGCCTAAACCTTTGATCTTTACCATATACACATTATTCAAACCTTTCTATACTATTTCTACCTTTATAAATTGGCTAAAAATATTAATACCACTGCACTTTACATTACATAATCTAACAGGTCTTATATAATAGTTTGTATTGGGTCATTTATTTTTTTTTGATTCGTGCCTTCGTCATTTTTATTTTCCTGTTGTTGGAAAAAACACATCATCTAATAGTTCTCATGTAAAAAATTTTTTTATTAGTTCACTACTTTGATTATTGGTTTTTGTGCCCTCATTCATCTTTTGATTTTAATATGTCGGACGTATTTATATCGAAGAAGAAACTTAAGCTCGGGGCTTAGAAGTTTGAGTGATGATTCGAATTGGTAAAAATATATTTCTATCCTTACAAGTAGCTCATGAGTTTCCAAAAGAATATTGATATTTACGTTTTAGGCAAAAAAGTAAAACACTAGAAAGAGTTTATGTGATTGCACCAAAAACCACAGGATAGGAGTACTAAAGACATGTGAGAAGTTTATATCAACAAGAGTGGACTTATATTAACTTCTAATAGTCACAAAGGTCAAATGTGCAAGGCACATTTCCAGAACGAGTATATGATAAGTGAGAAGCCCTCCAAGCAAAAAGTGAATACCAAAATCATATATTAATATAAAAGAGAATCCTAGGCCTGCCACATGGCCCACCACCAAGCTTAGAGTCCCATTTAAATTTGATTTATTTCCAAAAATAGACTTCCCCTTTCTTCAAAAGATGTGGGACTTTTATGAAAAGTTGTGACTTTTATGAAGAGTTAGACTTACTTTATGAACACTTACAGAAAAATAGTCTTCTCTTTCAGAATGATGTGAATTTTATGAAAAGTTGTGACTTTTATGATAGTTGCAACTTTATAATGAAGAGTGATAACTTATGACAAGTTGTCACGTAATGAAGGTTGCAATTTTATGAAGCGTTGCACGTTTTATGAACAAGAGTGACTTTCATAAAAAAAATGGTGACCTTTATGAAAGTTGTGACCTTGCAAATATCTTAACCCTTTATGATAAGTCACACTAAATATTATTCACACTACAGTTATGTTCAATACAATAGCGGTGTTCATTCAATTTAAAACATAAGAAAATTTCGAAAACCTGTTTTTTTTCTTCTTCTCCACAATTATATATTTGTTGTACATTATCATGGTGATCAGTTACTACCAGTGATTATGTTAGAGATCTTTGTACGTATTTCACCTCATTTATTTATACTTAGTTATTAAGATTACAAAGATTACGATTTGTAATAATTTTATTTTCCTCTACATTCTAAATATTTTATGTAGATAATACATGGTCTTAGTTTTAATGACCGATAGATTTTAAGATCATTAAATTCCCATGAGAAATAAGGTCGTGGTAAATTTTATTACTTATTAGCAGTTAAATTTCCACCCTATATTCATGTAAATTTCACCATGTTCATTCTCTTATATAAATTTTACACAGACTTTTCCTTTACGATAGGTAAAGCTCATTATGTTTCAAAAGATAAAAAATTGAATATACAAATCAAAATCTAATTTTTATTTTTTTACTCAATAATAAACCTACTACCGTCATCTATTTTTTTAACAATTGTATTTAGGGTAGCGGGGACCTTCACCCTTGCCAATTGAGTAGTTTGTATTATTAGTAAGTCGAAATCACTGTTTCGTGAGCGGAATTTGGGGTTGCCGTGATCTGTCTCTAATAATGTTGTTGCGATGAAACAAGTATGTAAGGTTTTTATTAATTTCACATTTACAGGACTCATCTACAAAGAGTACTTTATATTTACATCCTCTATTTTTAAAGTTAAAAAACCCTATCAACTTACAACTATTCTACAAACATTACAATGATATTTTGAAATCTGTAGAAAAGCGCAAACTATAGTTCATTATCTTTGATTGCTACAATTATCCAGTTTTTAGGTGTTCTGCTAGGCTCATTGTTGCGTAGTGTAGGAGACGATAAATTGGTTTATTCCCCCTTTTAATATGATTTTGAAATTTTTCTGCGAATATAATATAAATGTGATAATAATCATCTTTACTAATATGGGAATCTCAACTTTGTAGAAAATGTTTGAGGAATGTATAACATAACTGTTAGATGAGACGAGGTATATAACATTACCATTTTACATTTCCTCATGCCATACAAGATACCTTGCTGTAAATGGTTTTTACAAAGTCAGTAGAGATAATCATCAGGGGTAAAACTTAACAAGGATCATTACAAACTCTGTAAAATGCATAAGTACTGACAGAAGAGTATTTGGTTTTCTCAGTTTGCTTACTCTTGTATAAGTATTGCTCTGTCTAATTTTGACAGGTGAAACCTCATTAATTGTGAAGGTAATTGGTTTGGTTGAAAAGTGATTTTTGCAGGCCGTAGGTTGGGACTTGAAAAGCATAAGATCGTTTGTGGTCGTAATTTGAGACAATCAAGTAAGAATAATAAAACAGAAGAAATGAAGGGCAAGGAAAATAGTGGTTGGCATTTAAGTTGACATATGCAAGGAATAAAGCACATGCCTTCAACCTTTAAAATTGTAAAGGCATAGCCACATGCATGAAACATTGCCAATTTTAGTATCTCCAGGTACTGCTGATTTACCTTTCAATATCATCTACCAATGTAAGAAATGTAAAATAATAATCTATATTCTTTTGTCCATTGCTTGACACGATGAAGGGTAGTTGAATTTTCTCTGTGCTCTTTTGTAGTATTTGTTAAAATAAAAAGTTACAATGCTCCGAATCTCATTTAATTTTTGGAGGTGATACTTTCTGACTAATAGGTTGATAATTTACATGCACACTAAGAATGTATCATATCGGAAAACTTTTTGTAAATTAGAGATGTTTCATCTGCAAACTTGTCGGTAATTATTTTCAGTATGCTCAAACACACACAAGAATTTGTTATAGTGAACTAACGCCCTATTTCCAAATTACTCATACTAAAATAGAGGCGAAGACAACACAAAACTTTAGGCAAAGTTAAATCTTTTAGTAAGTGAATGTGTATTTTAATAGAAATATTTGCATTGTTCAAAGTTATTAATTGGGAAAATATTTCTTAGCAAATGGTATTTCGATTGATATTTGAAAAGGAAGAAGATAGTCTGTTCTTACTACATTTTAAAAGATTCATTTGTTCTTAATAAATAAAAAAATACATTACCAAGAGCACTATTTTTAATTACCATGGGGAATTAATGAATGCATTAAGATTAGGAGACTCGAAATCATAGTATTGTAGTTTAAATCTGAAGTCACAAGCTTAGGTTTATGTCTATATATATCCCGCCCAAAAAAAAGAAAATTACGGTAGTGTGATAACTTATTCTAATATTCTATGAAATTAAAGGCACCATATAAGGCAGATTCTATTGAGGTAAAAAGTCATTTTCATGAATCCAATTAGTCAGGCCCAGCTAAAAAATATTTTTTAATACAGATTAATAAAAATAGCAAAGATAACATGTTTTTGAATGTGTGGCTCGAAACCAAACAAGTAAAAATTCTTTTTACAATACAAAATTAGTACCATAACTGATTTGAAGGCAATTGCTGAGACGTCCAATGCAAATGGTCATCTGTTATTTAATTTAACTAAAAAGAAATGTAAGTTAATAGAGGTAGTTTACCATCGCGTGAAGCGCGGTTAGTTTAACTAGAATCCTTAGAATTTCATAATATTGATGAAAAAAAATGTGCAAATTAATTATAAATAAGTACTATTATTTTCTATTAAACAATATTCTTATATACTTATGGAAAAAAATATAAATACACTCTTAAAAGCTAGGATTGTTATTTATTTAGTTTCTCATTTCTTATATCTTCTTCTATTATTTTTGCTTTATATCTTATTTGTATTAAAACCCAATAAAGACTACAACTTTAGACTGAATGCGTTATTTTTTATAAAAAAGATCTTTTAATAGAACCGTTAGTGAAGGAAATAAAAAGTTTTATCAAACAAAAGTGAGCCCATAGTCGATGGTTTCACAATGTATGCAGGGAATAAGTATGAAAGGTCGAATGTTTACAATTCCTATATGATTTGGAATGACGTTATCCTCACAAATCATATTTTAGTATTTGGGTTAAGTTTTTTGTGTACTTTTCCCAAACTTATTCATTAGTGATGTTTTTCTTCTATACAACTGTTAACCCTATTTGATTGCAGAAGAAAATTTACAAGAGCTTTAGGACAATAATTTAATACGAAGAATAGAAGAATATTACAACATCAAATGCTAAATTGTTCTCACAATTTAGAAACTCGAAAGGTATAATTTCTCCACCTCATTTTGTTTGATATTTTTCATTTCTTGTAAATTTAAATCATACAAACTTTAGTTAATATTTTAAAATTACAACTTGTAATACTTCTTGTATAATTTTTGGAATATTGCTTTTAATTTTATAATGTGGTTTATTTTATTCAATTCTATCTTCATAAATTAAATCAATTGACTCTCGATTAGCCACAAGACGGTCACATAATTTGGAATAGTAAGGTTTACATTTTTCCCCTTTTAAAACTAAGGTGTTAACACATCATGTATAAAAAAGAATTCATATAAAGGATATAAATGTTTGATATATAATGCTAATGTAAATCTAACTATGCAGTAGTAGTTTTATTGTTTGCCAGTACAGAACAGAGAGAGAGGAGGGAGATGAGGGGAGAAGGGATTGAGGAAGAGGGAGAGTAGTGAGATCGATGGAGATATAGAGTAGGAGTAGAGATGGAGATGAGATGAGAGAGAGGAGAGATGTATAGAGCGTATAGAGAGCTGATGGAAGTTAGAGATGAGAGAGAGAAGAGAGAGATACAGAGACGATAGAACATACATAGATAGATAAGCAAGACAGGAGAATAGGAGAGAGAGAATAAATGTAGATGTAGATATTGGATATAAATGTTTGATAAGAAAGATATAAAGGTTGTTTGATTAATATTAATTCAATCGTATTATGCAAGATGTTTAGTTGTTTGCCATATACCAGACATACATAATATATAATATATAAAAAGATAAAAGTCATGATTGGATGATATAATAGAGGAAATTATTGATGACGGTATGTAGAAAATTTCCTTCGCAACCAAATCAGGATGATTTAATCATTTTTGTATATTTTTTGTTCTATTAATTAGTAATATGGGGACCTAATATAATGTAAAATTTAATTTGGTTTAATGTGGGTTTTTAATACCCAATCCGTTGTATGTTCAAATCTTGTAGATAGATTCATAAATTGTCTAATCATTTGACATACAATATTATATATGTACATTTAGTTTTTGAAAAAATAGTTTGTGGATAATCATAAAAGGTTGATTTTGAAATATAGCTAGTATGATAATAAATGTTTAGAGGATTCACGTGCGACGCACGTGTCCAGAAACTTAATTTTTAAATAAATGCAAGTAATGGATGACACTAAGCTTCTAGAGTGCTAAAGGCACTCCTAAGTATTTTAATGGGAGGGTACCTTCAACATATCCCAGCTCCTCAATAATCTCTGTTTTTGTATGAGTTGCAACCCCTCCAATACATAGAGAACTTTTCTCTACATTATCCTGTAATCCAGAACCTTAGAAAACATCTTGAATGCTTCGTTTAGCAGCCTAATCGAGGATAAGATTCAGCTCCTTACAATTACATCAATAAATTGCTTGCAAAATCAAAATGCCATATGCCCAATTTCCTAAACTTGGGTGAAATTGAAAGTTCCCATCGCTAGCTTAATCATATCAGTTCTCTTGACAAATATCATACGAAGACACAAAAAGATAAGGGGTCATAGGTTCCCATTGTTCTAGTGCCTTTTTTACATATGAAAACAATCATCAAATCCTCCACCAACCATTCAAGGATAGGACACTGTAAACACCTATTTCATGATCCAATTGTACAAATTTGCAGGGAGCGACACCCATGTTCAGTGAATTCTTGAGAAATCCCCTTTCCAAAGTATAATAAGCCTTATGAAGATCCCCTTACTGCACATTCTTTTGCGGAAATCCTTTTCCTAGAGTAGCATTTAAAATCTCAGCATGACCCAAAAACAAATATATTATCAAATATTGCTTCTTTCTTCATCAAATGCAGATGGGATTCCCATAGACAATATAACAGCTGAGTCTTCTAGTTAACACGTTGTTTTGAAATGATTTTTACAAAAGTATACAACATGATATTGGGTCTGAAGTCCACTATACATTGTTTATTATTTGAGGACTAAAAAAATCTTACAGGTGATAAGTAATAAAAAGGTTTGGTTACCGAGGTGTAAGTCTACATTAACCATAGCTTTCATGGTTTAGATAGAAGGTTTTAAAGTGCTCAAGGATGATGAGAGTTAGTACGGAGCGATTAGAGAGAGATATGAAAACGCGGGACATATGTTCAAACAAAGCAAAGAGTTTTTTCTATCAACTATGATAAAACTCCATTGACTAGTGGCTATTCAATTGCAAGGTTAACATGTATAAGAAAGGAAAGTTTCCTGTTACTTCTTGGGTTGTTGCAGTATTTACGGGAGAAGGAATTCAAGTTATTTTAATTAAGAGCTAAACGGAAATAGACACACGGTACTGACATTGCAAACCAAAGGTTTCTTTGATTCGTTTGGAGGAAATATGTTGTAGCAATCATGTTATACAATCTATGCCGATATATATGTTATCTGTTATGAACCCATTCAAGAAAGTTGTTATAGAGCAAATACATCAAATATTTGCTAAATTTTTAAGGAGAAGTAGGAGGAGAGAAAGGTAAGCGCTGGGTTGCAAGGGAGGAGATGTTTTACCCAAGGGGGAAAGGGGGTCTAGGCTTCTTATCCCATCATGAGATAAATAAGTCCTTGTTTGAGGAGTTATGGTGGACATTTAGAATTTAGACTACTTCAATATGCAGCAAGTACATGTGGAATAAGTATTTTAAGGAGCTACACTTTGTAATAACTAAAACATTGGAGCCTCACATATTTGAAGAAAAATGATCAATATTAGAGATGAGGTGGAACAAGACATATAATGGAAACCAAAGCTATCATTTCTAGGTTTTGTTTTGACAACTAGACTAAGCAAGGGGCCATGCATTTCTTTGGAAATGAGACAGTCAGAGAGGAAAATCTAGAAGTGAAGGACTTTATAATAAATGGATTCTGGAATGAACACAGAATTTGGTGGATTTCATATCAAAAGATTGTTATAGCCACATCAATGAGACTACTAAAACCCAGAAGGACGAACGAAGTGTAATTGATAAGGTGCATTGTGTGGGTATGAGGAACCAAAGGTGCTTTTATTATTGTGCTCTCGACTTTCAACATCCTAAATGAGGAGAAGTAATGAATATTGACAATGGGTTTAAAATATTAGGATCAAAGTCTTCCCATTTAAAATAGCCTTAATTTCCGCTAGAAAATTAAAGCGGACAAAGAAGTATTTGCAACTGATTTATATAAACTTTAAAGGATGAATTACATAAAGTGACTATATCAAACTGTTATTTGTGTTGCGAGAACAGGGGAATTCAAAACACTAATGTAAACACCTATTTTCTTGTGGCATCCCTAACCCCAAAGCTATTTCTTCTTTGACAGGTATATAACATCAGAAGGACTTCCATCTTCAGACACTCGTTGTAAAATGTTGGAAATACATCCACATCCAACAAACTAGAACACAAGTAATTAGCAGGCGTCCCAACAATATTAATTATTGGGAACTGATGGAAGCTAGGAGAAATCTAAAAGACCTTAAAAAATATACTTTTAAACTGGATGAATCACTGAATCAATTAGCATTTCATTAATCCTTTTAATTAGCAAAGTTTCCTTGGATAAGGAGGTACATTATCATATTGGAGAAGAATGGTTGTTCACTCTATCTACAAGCATATAAAGCCCCTATTTATGCTGGTAAAGACTGGAAGCTACGAGGAATTGGTTGGGTTAATGTATACTGGGGGGTGAATAAAGAAATACACGCCAAATCTCTAGGGTTCTACATCATTCAACGAAAAGTGTTAGTAATTTATGATGAAAGCACAAGACCTAGGAGGACTACATACATGGATCCAGAATCAATGGCCCATTTTGAGGGCTTTAGAATATTGTTTTAAACACAGGTTTTCCAAGCAAGTGATCAGAACAGATCTCTTACATTGAAAAACATTTGGTAAGACAATATGAGAATTCCATGGGAATTAGTTGAAGGACGCGGAGATTCACGAAATTATGTCTCAGCATGGAATGTTACATATTGAACATATTTTTTAAGGAGGCTAATCAGCTAGAGGATTACATTGCAAACATAGCTATAAATAAAGTGGTAAAGCAACAATTTCAAAACTTTAATCATGTAGCCATCCATTGGAAGTAAGAATTTCTTATATTGACCAAATAAAAAAATATTTGTGTCATAAGAGTTAAAACAAGGAAGATTTTCATCAACAACAACGACTAACATTCTTAGATACACATTTGAAGCCAATGATTCCCACAACAATATATATAGGCAAGTTTGGAACTATTTCGTGAGCAAAAGGGTTGTGTATGAACAAGCTAATATAACTTATGATAGTCAGCATAAATGGATTTATGCATAGAAAAAGAGGAGAGTCATAGTACTGAATATGCAATATTAGCTTTTATCCAACAAAGAGACCATAATAATGAAAAGCAGGAGAAGCACCTCCTTTTCGTCTTCAAAAAAGGAAAAAAAGGGATTTAGATACCACATATCCTTACAAGGTTGGTGGAAAGAACGGTACTTACAAAGATCCACAATGTTACAATGCGGGGTTTGCTTCAACTCTGGATACATCAGGACCGGGTAACTCACTTAAAAAAAAAGGGAAACATCACCTGTGAATCATAAAGCACAATGGAACAGAGATGAGTGGTACAAACCTTTACAAGTTTATAAATAATGTGGTGGATGAATATCATCTATGGAGGATGTTAATCATCCAAAGGAGGAGAAGGAGAAGTCCACGGTTTGGGAGTCACAAGTGAATGCATATGCCAAGCGGTGGTAATATTAAGACAAGGTAAATTTGGAAGGATCAAATTAGAAAATATTATATTAGTTTGTTGTTATATATCTGAACAGTCACTTTTGGGCATTTTAGATTGGATGTATTTGGATTCATTACAATCTCGAGAACATTCTGGGTCATTAATTAATGTTACAAGGACTTTTGAGTCCAAATTTTTAAATTTTCTTTAAAAATAACAATACAATTAGATTATTGGATCATTACTTTTTTTTAAATAATTGGCTAATGTCCATGTATGGGTTTTTCAAAATCTTGCAAAAATAACAGTTTAGTTTATTAACCACACTAATGGAACCATAAAGTACATTATGAATAAATGCAATCACATACAAAATGGCCCAACATGTGACCGTCCAGATATAAAAAACAACAACCCCTTAATATATTTTGCCATAATATGATCCTTCCATATCTTCCTTGTCTTTATATTACCTCCGCTTGGAAAATGCATTCTCTTGTACCCCCCCCCCCCCACCAAGTGTGGACGTCTCTTCTCCTCCTTTGGATTATTAACATCCTCCATAGACAATCTTCATCAACCACATTATCTATCAACTTGTAAAGCTTGGTACCACTCATCTCTGTTCAATTATGTTTTGCGATTCCCCATTTGATGTTTCCTTTTTTTTTTCTTTTTTAAGTGAATTACCTGGTCTTGATGTATCTTGAGTGAGATCCCTGCACTAACATTGTGGATATTTTTAAGTATCTTTCTTTCCGTTGACCTTGTGATGATGTGTGATATCTCAATCCCTGTTTTTCGTTAGATGAAGATGAAAAGGAGGTGCTACTACTGTGCTTCATTCTCATGGTATCTTTGTTGGATTCAAGTTAAGATTGCACATTCAGTAGGTTGACTCTCTTTATTAACTGGTGCATAACACTACAAGAAAACTGTAAATTTACATGAGAATTTTCCTAGAGATTAGTAAGAAAATTCATAGGGAACTTATTTTCTTGCAAATTTTCATACTAATTCTCAGGAAAATTCCCATGTAATTTACACTTTTCTTGTAGAGTAAATCCATTTTTGTTGACTATCATAGCTTAGAATAGCTTTTTAATACACAAGCCTTTTTCTCCCCAAATAGCTCCAAACTGGTATGTATACAGTGTTGTGGAAATCAGTGGCTTCAAATATGTATCTAAGCGTGTTAGTCATTGTTGTTGATGAAAATCATCCTTATTTTAACTCTTATTGAAGGAATATGTTGTTTGTCAATATTAAGAATTTTACTTCCCATGCATGATAGCTGATTAAAGTTTTAAAATTGTTGCTTTACCACTTTTTTTTATAGCTAAGTTTGCAATGTAATCCGCTAGCTGATTAGCCTCTCTAAAAATATGTTTAATTGTAACATCCACTGTGAGACATAATTTCTTGAATTTCCTCTATCCTTTCCAGTGATCCCATGGAATTCTCCAATATCTTACCAATATATTTTACAATGTCACACACAGAGTCTCTTTCAGACTCACTTTTTTTTGGAAACCTTGGCTTAAATAGCATATTTAAAGCCCTCCAAATGGCCTATCGATTCTACGTCGATGTTGGTCCTTCACTCCATGTCCTATGTTGCTTCCTGCATAAATTAACTGTTTGTATATAATTCACGCACACACACTAGATAATGAAGAACTCAAGAACTTTCAAGAGTAAGAATTGAGATATCTCGAGAGAGAAAGACAAAACCCAATATTTCGTGGTAACACCGACCGTGAGTAAACTTCCACGAGCGGTGAGGTATATTATAATACATAAATCAGATCCACAATTTTTTTGTTCCAGAGAATAATAGAGAATAAATAGGAAAGCCTAAAATAGAGAATAAATATGGACGCCTCAAATTAATCATCTCTCCGTTCTACCTACAATTCTCCCACATTGGATAACTGATTCAACTCAGCCAAAAAATACATTCTCAAAAAAAAAAATCTCTTCATCATCAACATCTTTAGAACCTGCACATCTTGCAACAACTACAGAAGACCAACCGAGGTTTTCATAACCCAGTTGGCCAAACCTCAACACATTTCGTCAACACCGTTTAAGATGTCCCGGCGTATTTTTTGCACACCCTCTACACTACTTCTCCAAGCCATATAACAATCCTCCACTGCGCCCTGCCGAGTGAAATGTAACTGCCTTCTGATGCTTCACTTTTGTCTTCGAATTATAGACTGGTTTTTCACCACACAACGTATGGACACTCTGCTACGAGTCAAAGAACTACTTCTCGCTCTGGGTCTTGCCCAATTCCTCAGATAATCCTGCCGGCCATATCCATCTATTCATCCCACTTCTGTTATTGGCCACATACTCATCTTTCGTTCAGTAGTATGATAAAGAGACACACACTTCTGAAAGCCTGACATCAACTCACTTTTGGTTCCACCTATGGATTAACAATGAACCGATGTACTCTTGCGCGAGTCACCATCCCCACCAATAATCAGTATCCACAAAAAACCCCTGTAAGTCACCTTGCCCTTTCCAAAACAAGTGAAGTACTGGATGTACCTCTCAGATATCTCATAAGCCACTCGTCAATTCACAACAGCTTTCCAATGCTCTTTCCCAGTAGTTCCGTTATGTACCTACTACAACTCCCATAGCATGTGCTCATAAAATATTCCAAAGTCTAGTGCAAGACCATAGAATACGTCAACCCTACCAACGGTTGAAGCAAATGGAACAAGTGCCATGTGATCACGCTCCTCGGCGTCTTGGGTGACTGCGCCTTGCATTTCAAGTGATTTCCAATGGAGTATCCCTGGGTTTAGCATCATTAACCGGAAACTCTTTCATCACCTTTCTCCAATGTACAACTCCTGAGATAGCATTTAAAGTGCCAGTAGATCTATCCCGAGAAATCTTCATCCCCAAAAATCTGTTTTGCTGGGGACCCCAATCTTTCTCTCAAATGCTTGCATCCAACCTTGTCTTCAGACTGTATAAATCTCCCTCATACTATACATCCTGCATCGACATATCAATCCACATCAACAAGAGTAGAAAGACAATATGAATCAGTGTAATTTTGTTGAGTAACAACCAGTGAGCCTTTTCATTCCAGCTTTGCAGAATCCAACTCTTGGTCATGAATGAGTCAAACTTCTTGTACCTACTGCCTTGGTTTCTTGCTTTAGTTAGTCCCCAAACTCACCAAAAAAAAACTCCTGGTTAGCTGGCACACCATGTGTGTTTCCTTGCCTGGAACGGACAAATCCTTCCGGTTGCTGCATATTAGATCTCTTTGTCTAGATCTCCATGTCCAAAATGTGTTTTTTACAATCCCATTTGTCTCTCGATGCAAATTCTCCGATGCAACAACACTCAACAGAAATTCGAATAATGTTAATTCACAGACTAAGAAATATTCCAGGATACTCAATACCTTTCCTTTGTGAATATCCTTTAAATTAACCACTAAAACGAGCCTGAACCTTTTTTTGCCATCAGGTTCAGTCTTGATGCTTACCACCCCAATATTCTCAGCAAAGCTCTCTTCCCCTCAGGTAGCCTCAGTCACACCCATGTAGTGGTCGTTCTTCTCAGTGACCTCATCTCATCATCCATGGCTTGCTCCCACTATATTGAATCCTCTAACTGTAGGCCTCATCAAAAGACCTTCTGGTTTCCCCCCTCATCAGTCATCAATAAGATAGTGTAAATGATGTGAATACCTATCTGTGCCCTGAGTCTGGATGACTGGTGTCCTTAAACACCTGCTTCAGGTGTAACTTTCTCCACTCTTAAGATTCTTCAGTAGGAGTTATGGTTGAAGTGTCTTCTTTGCATCTCTGGGGTTACTCTTCTCCAACTCAACCTCAACTCCCACTTGCTTTGTAATCTCCAACCTTCTAATTCTCTGTCCTTGGTCCAGGACAGACCTCATCAAATGTCACGTACAATGTCTCAGATACTTCTGTTCGTGTCATCCCAAAACCTGTAACCAAAAAACCCTAACTATATCCTATAAAATAAACTTTCACAACAGCCTTAGCACAAGCTTGTCTCGCTTTCTGGATCAACATGAACATAATCAGTGCAACCAAAAAGTCCTCAAGTGGGAGTCTCGAGTTCTTTTTCTTTCCACAACTCCTCTGAATCTTGAACCCTAAAGGAACTGATGGTCCCCACTTTGATCAATATGACGCGTGCTCATCGCATCCGTCCAAACTTTTTTTGGGCAGGCCCTATGTTGATAAATCCTCATACTTACTCCTTGCACCTCATATCAATTTTATGTTCATTTACCATGCCTCTCAGCGATTCCATTTCTGCCTTGCCTACCCTGGAACTGTTCTCATATCTCATCAATCTGATTCCCCCTCATAGCTGCACATATGTTTCCTTGACTCCTCATTTGTCACACTCTTCTCATTGTCAGACCTTAGGCATTTGACTTCAAACCCGGTCTGATTCTCACACTTCAGCTTCTCCACTTCTTGAAAGGTTTGCACAACACAATCCTGACTTATTATTCAAGAAGTAAACCTACACCTTCCTGCTGAAATCATCAATGAAGGTACATAGTAATACTAGATCCTCCAATGATGATACTAAGATGGGTCCCCAAACATCTGTATAGACCATTTCCAACCGCACTTTCTTTTGGCTCTACTAGGAGTTCTTTTGTGAAGCCTTACTCTTTTCTTTTTGCCCATACCACGATCTCAGCAAAGACCCATATCAACAGACTTCACACCCGCAATGCTCCTTTTGCAAACCAGCATCTTCATTCTCCTTTAGTACTCATGGGTCCAGTCTGTTATGGCCACAGACATGAACCGGAAGCACCTTCAACAACACAGCCATATTTATACACCCTGCAAGTGGTCTAACAATGTTTCCATATTTGGGTTTCATCACCACGAGCCTACTACCAGCCCTTTCACGATCTTCCACGAAACCTTTCCCAAACCTGCTGCATATCCCTTCTATCCAACTGACCAACATAGAATTCAAGTTTTTCTTGATCCCAGAATATCTCCTGACATCCTCCAATGTCCAACCAAATGGTTTCCCGAGGTTGTCTTTATGCAAAACATCCCCCTTTCCTTCAATCTCTAAGGCTTTATTGTCAGCAAGATATTAAAAAAAATCTTTTCCAAATTCCAGATTGAACGTTTTGGAACCCAGCTCCTTGTTTTGGAGACATGGAAAGATTCAACCATAATCCAAAATCCATGATTCACCTGGTTGTTCACACTATAGGTGCTAGAGCATCCCCAATGTCCTCTTCTGAATTTACAGAATCATTGTCATCTCCAATTTTTTTTATTCGTTTCTATCTTCTTTGGCCTTTATAACAGTTCTTGCCGAAAGTGCCCTTGTTCTCACCGTTCCAATCAAAGTCAACGTTTTGATCTTGTTCAGCAGGGAGGTATTTTACCCCTCGATTCTTTTAAATTTTGATCGACCAATGTTTGATTTTGGCCTTTGTCTTCTTCTCCCCCTTCGTCCATGCTTAGAGCACTGCCCGATGATCTCCTACTCTCATCTCGTTTGAGAATACTTTCTCTAAGACCAGAACAACATACACGGATTTCATCAAAACTTCATTTCAAGTATTCTTAGATTCCAAAGGGAATCGGCTAATCGCAACAACAACACCGTAGCCCAAGACTCGGACAAAGGTGACCCCCAAAATCCAAACAGCTTTAAATAATTTCAGCTTCAAATTTATAATCCACAGAATTCGTTGACTCACAATCATTTGACTTTTTTATATGATCAGAAACGGATCCATTCTCACTCAGACACCAGATTGTGGTAAAGTTAACAATCTTAACGCATCAATTATCCTTGTTCCTAGCCGATGGTTTTTCATAACATGGTTTGTGATAGTTCCTTCAACAACTGGACGTAGTCTCTCCTTACACAATGTTGAAACCGCCACGTTTCTTGACAAAGTCACATCGAGATACACCTAGAGCCTGGCGATCCTTGCAGTTTGCCACTTCTCACTCCGTCATGATTCGCTTCACCCCGGTCACGGTTCGTGCACGATTCTTTCTAGGTACAGATAAAATCTTCGATCTGCATCGTCCAGTAACTGACATCAGATCCATCCAGACTCCGATTCCAAGCTTTAGAACTATCCACTTCAGGATCGTGTGAATCTCTTCGCTCTGATATCCAAGTTGTGTTAGACGATGGAATTCACGCACACACACTGAATGAATGAAGAAACACTAGAACTTTCAAGATAAAGAGATTAAAGATCTCGAGAGAGAAAGAGAACCCAATTTATTTAGTGGTAACACCCCTTGAGTAAACTTCCACGGCCGTGGAGGTAATAATTTTATATTAATAAATAATAGTATTTTTTTGGTTACAGAGAATTAAATAGAAAAACCATAAATAGAGTCGAATAATAGGAAAGCCTCAAAATTAATCATTGCCCCCCCCCCTCGGGCTCACTACCTAACATCACTCTCGCAGCGTCTTTCTGATACAGTAAACCGATAAAACTTTGGCCCTTGATTTCTTTTTATACTCACCCCATAAGTATTTAAACGTACTTAAAATCCAACTCAATTCTGGTAAGCTTTCCAAGTTACTACATGATAATATAGAGTGGGTTTATAGCTCTATACAACCACTCATTCCTATCCATTGATAAGGTATCCAAGGAAACTTTGTCCTCTAATAAGAAGTATTTTTTACAATGTCTTTTTAGCATTTCTCCTCATTTCCATAGTTCCCGACATTAAAACTGTTGGGACTGCCTTTTTAATACTTGTTCTACGATTTTTGTTGTCATTTTGTAGTGTTCCACACACTTTAATAATGTTGTTATTCTTGAAGATGGAGTTGCACTTCCTCTTTATATACCTGCACATGAAAAGCAAATTGTTTTTTTCTATCTTTTTTTTGGACATTGGAGGGCCATTAGGAATCGGTGTGACCATAGTTTTCAGTTCCCCTTGCCTCAAAACAATAACAATTTTAGATACTACTTGTAAACTCATCCTTTTCAAGTTATCATCAGTTGAAATCTTTCTTCTCCATATTCTCCGTGTGAAGAAATGCCTATATCTTGAACGGCAAGCTGTGGATCATATACTTTTTATTAACACATTCATTTCTCTATCCTTTATCCTCCTTAGGATGTTGAAAGTTGAGCTCACAGTAAAATCACCTGCGGTTTCTCCCTAAGAACCTATGCCTATCATTACTCTTCAGTCCCCTTTTGGTTTAAATTTTCTCTGATCTGTGCATCCACTATCTCATTAATTTTTTCCTATTATATCCTCAATTAACTACTTTTAAAAAGGTAGAACTTCATAAAATATTAAATTTTTAATCCATCCACTTCATAATTAATAATAGGGGTAAAATGGTACTCGTCACGTGAATTATTGTTTTCTTAATAAGTGTGTCAATTCAAAAGTGAACAAGTAATTAGCAACAAAAAGAGTACTTATTTTTTAAGTGCGCGTGGTTGATAAAATATGACAAAAAAAAACTTTTATTGTGTGTCTATGATAAGGTACTAGACAACACTGAAATTGATATAAAATGACTAGGTGACCTTCTAGAATTGATTACGCAAAAGCAACAATTAAATATGCACACTAAAAAATTCTATATTTAACTCGCATATCACTACTTTATATTGAATAGAGATCAAAACAAAGATTTTCTTATTTCTTCTCTAATAACTTAATTAGTGTTGAACATTTTAGTGTTGATATCTCCCTTCCTCTGTCAACTTGCTCCACTACAATTCATCCACATGTTTACTATAAATGTTTATTCGAAAACAATGTTATGGAACAAATGAAAAGATTACTGCTTATGGGATGGAGTTCATTGTTACGAGATGACATGAAAAGCCACTGAGTTTAATCTTGATGACTTCGGACTTCAAAATTCAAACACTAGCCTCTTTCAACTCTCTAATCTCAAAAGTATTGATTTGACTTTTCATGATTTTTCTGGATCTTAGATTTTACCTAAATATTGGTGATTTTCCCACTTTGACTTTCTTGATTTGTAATATTCAAGATTTTACAGGTCTAGATCCCAACAAAAATCCTCATCCCCCCACCTTTCACAAAATTACAAAGTTACAACGTTCTTCAAATTCATGTTTATTCAACGGTCTTAATTTTGGAAACCTCACAAATGTTTATATTACTCCTCCAATAACTGGAACAACTAAGAGCTCCCTTTGACTCGACAGACATGTCTTCCACCGTTCCTACTGAATGTCTCTTTTTATTAACTACTCTTATCAAAACTTCAATCTAGCACAGTTAACTGTGGGGTATATGCCCAACAGAGTTTTCCCACCTTTTCTTACATGAATTTTTTTTGATTTATCATCACATCTTCTAGCTCACTATTAAAGAACTAGAGCAATAGAATGGGAAATTGTATATTGTATTATTGACCTTGTCTACTACATAAAGAATCTATACAAGAACGTAGCGAAGAATAAACTTTTAAACATATTCCTGAGGAATAAGAAAGAGCGAAATACATTGCCTACAACTAAGGAGTCCTCAATCAAAATTAATAAAGATGAACAATGAAGAATCAGATTGGAATTTAACAAATTCCAAAGTAACTAAGTAATTTTTCAGTTCAGTATACCAGGATCTCGGAGCCTGCTTGAGGCTACATTTAGCCTTGTACAGCTTGCAAACATGCGTCGGACGTGCAAAAGCTTCAAAACCAGGTGATTGGAGCATATAGACTTCTTCATAAATACGGCCTTGCAGTAAAGCATTATTGATATCAAGTTGCTGAATTGGACAACTTTGTTATGTTGCAATCGTAAGAACGAGTCATGCTTTACCACTGGACTAAAAGTACACCGAAAATCAAATTCAGGTCTTTGTATGAATCCTTTAGGAACTAGAGGAGCTTTGTACCTGTCAACGGATCCATTAGGGTTATATTTAATATTGAAAAGACACTTACAATCCACCTGATTTTTGGAAGGCTCACATGGTACCAACTCCGATGTTCGGTTCCGAACTAAGGCATCAAATTTATTTCTGATAACTTCAAGCCAATGTGGGACTTTTTGATCTTGCTTAAAGGTTCTAGGTAGGTAAGAAATGGTATCAACAATTGTGTGTAATTTTTTGGGCTTAAGGCTATTGGTCTTAGACCGAGTGATCATGTGATGAGTGGACGTCACTGTAGAGGTAGAGGCTACAAGGTAAGGTTGTTTGGCCATGGGAGGTGGTACAAGTGATGAGGATGAGGGTTGGACTACAGGATTCTGGATCAAAGGACCGTGGACCTTAGTTTTCGGCGTTGTAAGTGTATTAATATTGTGGATTGGCATGAGCATTTCACCTGGGGAGAATATGACTAGGTATGTTGAAATAAGTTGGTATGTGGTTAATTGTCCGCGGAATAGGATTTCGATGGTTGACGTGTATGTGGGGCAACGGAGGCATTAGAGAAGAAGAAGAAGTATCATATAAGGGATAAATAAAAGTACCTGAGACAGTGGCACCTGTAGAGGAAGAGGAGATGGGTGAATGTATGTCCACGGGCTGCTGCACAATCTGTAAAGTAATCTCACAAAAATCATATGAGTTTCGAGTATTATCGTGTGGTTGTTGGCCACATGAATAGATTTCCCAAGAGACATTTTTATTTGGTGTTCTTTTGAAATGAGAAAAAATATTGTCAAATGGGAATTGATTTTCCAAAATAAGACGTCACGTGATAGATATATTTTGGAAGTTAAAGGATCAAAACATTGATGACTGTAATATTTATGTGAAAAGTCTAAATAAACACATTGTCTCGAACTGGGCTCTAATTTGTTTTTTCCATATGGTTTGAGCCATGGATAACAGAGGCAACAAAATACTTTAATGGAGTAAAAGTTTGGCATCTTGAAATAAAATTTCAAATTGACTCTTATGCTGAAGATTAGGTGTAGTAATCTTATTTATTAGATAGATGGCTTTTTGACAGGCAAAACTTCAGAAATGTGATGGTAAAGACGCTTGATGCAGCAAGGTTCTAGCAGTTCAATAAGTCACTATGTTGCGTCTTTCATCTATAGTCAACTCTTAGTGGAGTATAAATGGGGGTGACACTAGTTTCTACACATGTGTTTTGAGATAGTAACTGGGAAATGTGAAATTTGCCACCACCATCTGTGAAAAAGATAGATTGGAATATTGGTGTTAAACTTCTGTTAAGCATGGATGCAATTTTTGAAAACTTTCTGGAGTGTCCACTTTTTGATTTTAAAGTAACTAGCCAAGCCACATGTTATTTTGAAAATTGATCAACAAATAGCACATAAATCTTTTTTTATCAATTAACAAAAAACCGCAGATGGACCCATAATCGATAGAAGTCATAGATCTTAACATAGCTCCTTCACCCCAGGGTTTCTCCACGATCAACTTGAATATATGATCATCAACCCGATATTTGGAGGAGTGTTGGCGGTTACTCATCAACCAACATTATCAAGATTGTGTAGATTGTTCTCATTCTCGGTAGTGTAACGGGTCAGTTTCGGATCAAATGGATCACTAGTTCTCCCGGGGGAAAAAAAAAAATAAACCCCACACCCTCCCGTGTACTGGCATACACTAGAGCGTAGATATGAAAGACCCAAAAAAACAAAGAAAAAAGTAATATCAGGGAAATTAATTGACTAAATCGGTAATTGTGCTTCAAGTTAATCTGCAAAAATTTTTTTAATTATTCTAATAAGACAAATACAAGTATATAACTGGGTGTTTATCAAATGATCTGAGATAAACTAGGGTGATAAGTAGTTTCCCGATAACAGGTTTAACGCAGTAATCCTAACTGATAACAATTCCTTTCATATTCCTAGGGTCTTGCATGCAAAGTTGTAAGTTATGTCTCCCTAATTCCTTGGTCCGGCAAATACAGAATTTCCACTTCCCGTACCTTGATCCGGCTACCTGTGTTACTTTACTAAACCATACCATTACCTCATATTAAGCACATATTCAATGCAATGGCCAACTACTACTTTTACACCAACTAAAAACTAGCCTATTCGATAGTGTATCCCTAAATTAGTTAATAATTATTTTGTTCCTATACACACTATACCTACTTGGGTTCAGAAAGTAGGAAAGGGAAACAGTTCTAACGTCGTGCACCATTAAAAAGACTTCTAATGTACCTTAAAGCTTCCAGGCACACAATTTCGTGGGGTATTCTCGAAAGAGTTTTCCACTTTTCCGATTTAGAATTTCATTCTTTATCTTAAATCCCCAGCTCACTGTGTACGTTTCCTACATCAATGGAACAGCAATTCATCACTCAGTAGTTTATACCTCTATCGTTGTGAAATATTTAGAAATGGTAAATGAATACCTGCATCATTTATCCACGGAACTTCATTTGCATTTATGTGGACGATGCCATGATTCTAATTTCTCACGGCCTATTCTTAAACCTATACTGAATCTCACCCAGATAGTGTTTTTGTACCTTGGTGATAACTATCTTGAAGGACCGATTCCCCAGTTCTCAAGATTTGGAAAATTCAGGTACTTATCCTCTAACAGAAGCTGGACGCAAGTTGTTTCCTTAGATTTTTCGTCCAATTCCCTAACTTGTGCAATTCCATCAAGTGTAAACAGAATACAAAACCTAAAATGGCTCGACTTGTCATCAAACAACTTGATTCGGACTATCCCTTCCTGTATACACTCTAGACCTTACTTCAACTGAAAATTTTAGTCTTGAGCCCATAAGCACACAGTTTTGAGTGGAAGATCATACAGGAGTTCAAGTCCAAAACATTATTTTAATTTCTATGAAACAAAATAAGTTGGGGGAACTGTCCATGTCTAAAGGCCACTCCTAAAAATCAGTTTCCCTACGAGTTTCTTCTCCTTCACCAATATATCATGGAAAGAATGCTTCATTCCACTTACAACTATTGCCTCTTTCGTCGTACCTCCTTGAGAAATGTATTACTGATTTGGCAACATGTATATAATTGACAGGAACAATCCATAAGCACTGTGTTTTGGGGTGAAGATTGAGTGGTACTTGAGCTTCTTGGATTTAAACAACAATAGTCTAGTGGTACCAAATATAATACAACTAATTGAGTATTAAAATGTCGATTCAACGTCATTAATTGATTGGCAAAAGTACACTTACAGGGGAAGTTACCACCGAATTCAAAAAATTTATCAATTGTGCAAAATTCTGGAAATTTATCGTTAGATATTAAGTAACATGAGTTGAACTTGACACTTTTCCAAAATGTGTTGGGAGACCTACCTGATTTGCAGATATCTTATAAGTAGTAGATAAATAAGTTTATGTCGTATAAGGATAACTACTTGTTTTACCCGTGAGCTGTGTTTCAGAATTTTTCACAAGCCATGAAACATTGTGAGAATAGTGGTAACCCGAGAGTATTTAGCAGATCGCATATTATGTACATTATTCGAATTCATTTATAGTGACAACAAAGGGACTGGACCATGAACTTCCTCGAGTTTTGACTACAGAAAAAATTATTAATCTATCAAGAAATAGATTTGAAGGTCAAATTCCAAGCATTATTGGAGATCTCATAGGACTTTGTGTGTTGAACGTATATCATAATGTCTTTCAAGGTCATATAAAAGCATCACTGCAAAATTTGTCAGTACTCGAATCATTGGATCTCTCATCTAACAAAATCAGCGGAGAAATTCCGCAGCAACTTGCATCCCTCACATTTCTCGAAGTCTTGAATCTCTCTCAAAATCATCTTGTTGGATGAATCCCTAAAGGAAAACAATTTGATACGTTTTAGAATAGTTCATACCAAGGGAATGATGGATTACGTGGATCTCCACTCACAAAACATTGTGGAAGTTATGATAGGGTACCACAAGCGACAACTTCAATTAAGCTAGATCAAAGAACAGAGATTATTCACCATAACTCAATTGGTAGGCAATTCTCAGGGTTTGGTTGTGGACTTGTTGATTGGACTGTCGTAATATAGTCAATAATAGTGGTCAATTCCATTCCTCCACCATGGTTTTTTTAGGATGGTTGTAGCATTAAGAATACAGAATCACTATGAGAATTATAAAAAGCACAATGAGAACGATATTATGTGCTAGATACCTTGCAGGTAAATTCAACATTGATCGATCTCTATCCTTTCAGTAAGAAGTACTTCTTATATATAATTTATTAGTTGTGTATTTTTTAAGTCTATGATTTTTGAATATTGCAAGGATAAAAGTCTACTGAGTTTTTGACAGGTAGAAAAAAGTCTTTATCTTTCATAAGTTTTGTGATGATCCGTAAAGTGTGTTTGGTGATCCTATGAATAAGCAGGAAAAAACAAATATACACCCCCTAACTTTCGTGAATGGTATGGCAAATATCCTTCCGTCATACTTTTGGGACATTTGGTCCCCCTACCCATCATCTACAATACGAACACATATGCCCTTTTATACTAACTGACATACACGTGGTCATATCTTATCCAGCGATATCAACATTGATCTACAGAGAAGAAATTGCACCACGTGTCCCTATTTATACTTTTGTTAGGGTGAGGGCATATATGCTATAGTTTTTGGACGGCAGGGGAATCAACGTCCCAAAAGTATGACGGAGGGTATCTGCATACACCTTACGATAGTTAAGGGGTATATTTGTCCTTTTTCTCTATAAATAAAGACATGACTTTTCTTTCTTTGCGACCCAACCAGATTTTTTTTCATTTGTGTATGGCATGTAGATGTAAATTTGACTGATAAACAAAAATCGGACAAAAACTTGAATTTTTTTATCATTCAATCTTATGATATATTTCATCACTAAAACATTGTATTTCACATTAACACAAACATAGAATACTCACTATAAGTCGAGAAACATACAAAATCTGTAGTTACTGAATTCAAAAGTATTTTTTTCCCGTCAAAAGATTAAAGAAACATTTACCAGTGTCTGAGCTTCACATTGACAAAATATTTGTATCATTACTGTCCTGACGGTTCACATTGATCAAACATCAGTTGTTTTCACACACTGTGAATCTTCTGCATTCTTTGAGGGAGTTGGCAGAAAGAACCTTCAACTCTTCCCGTCACAGTCTACGATTACAAGAGCTACCTATTATATCCCCTCTTATTTGGATGGAGGTTTGACGGTAAACCAAGTGAATTATGATACAAACACAATTTACCCTTAGCATCACATATTATACCACAAACATACTATTAACTACGCATCAGCCCGAAAACATTGACTTGCCATAGAAACCTGCATATTGTCAAACCCCAAAATAAGATAGACATAAATGTTGGACAAAATGATAATCACGAATAATTTCCCCCCCCGGATAAAATGTTTCAAACTAATAGCAATATGAAGATAGTAAACAACGACAACCTAAAAATTTAAATGGGGTAAATATGATTCCTGATATTAATAACACATGATATTTTATGAAATCTTGTAGTGTCAATAACTAACGCTTCACCTCTTTGTATTTCTTACAATTCACAATAATATTACTTGCACACTATTTTCTCACAAACTAAGAAGTAGTTTGTAGATTACTCTCTCTACTCTCTATTGATTCTATATTTTGGTGTGTCTTCAGAGTTTCAATATTACTCTTTTTATAACGGTTTTTCACTGCTAAAAAACAGTGAATACCGACCTAACAATGACCAACCTCAAATGGTGTCGGTAATTTCAGACCTGCGGAGGTCAGTATTGTTAAAAAAAATAAAACTATTTGGTTTTTATGCAAAATAAAGAGTGAAAAAATTCCAACCTCAGAGGGTCGGTATTTTTTGCGAAAAAAAATGAATTACGAATAAAAACTGACTTCTTGATGTCGGTATTAAATAAAATTAATGAATAAACATATTTTATTTTCGGTATTTTAATTTCATCCATATCCAAATACTGACATCATGAGTTTTTTCCCCCCGGTATTTTTTATTTCATCAAAATAATGACATCATAAGTCGGTATTTTGATTTCTCCACACAATACCAACCATCATTAATTCGGTATTTTTTCTTCACTCAAATATCGACCTCATGAGGTTGGTATTTTTACTTCATCTAAATACCGACTTCATGAGATCAGTATTTATCTTTCATCCAAATACCGACTTAATTAGGTCGATATCTTTATTTCATCCATATCCAAATACCGACATCATGAGGTCGGTATCTTTATTTCATCCAAAAACTGACATCATGATGTCGATATTTTTATTTCATCCAAAATACCAATATCATGAGGTCGGTATTTTTTCTTCATCCAAATATCGACCTCATGAGGTTGGTATTTTTACTTCATCTAAATATCAACTTCATGAGATCGATATTTATCTTTCATCCAAATGCCGATCTCTATGGGTCGATCTTTTTATTTCATCTAAACACAAATATTGACATCAAATGCGGGTCGGTATTTTTTTCTTCAACCCAACTATATCACCAAATGAGTCGGTGGATATGATTTCAGTTTAAGTACCGACCTCATGCAGGATGTTTTGGCGTAAATCAAAAAAACAATAATATTTATATAATACGCGAACTTTTCGAGAATTGGAAAAATTAAATATCAAGCATTTTAATTAGTTTTCAGTTTAAAATATTTTATATCGTGGCTTTAAACAACAAAACTAAAATATTTTTCTTAAACCTCCTTTGAAATAAATTGTGCTTCAGATTACGGTTTTTATCATGAAATAAACTAATATAAAATAACCGACCATCTCGTATGTCATACTTATTTATTTATATGATTCCTTTTATTCATTTCTAAAAATTTAATATTTTAACAAACCGATCTCATGCAGATCGGTATTTTTTTTTTTAATTATATCTAATTTCCCACATGTTACGACAAAACGACATTCAGAGGTTGGTTTATTTAAAATATGCCTATTAATCATAATTTATTGTTTATTTAGCAATATACTAAAACTTTCCAATCGAAACTACAACAATACTTGTTTCATAAGTGTGTAGTAATTTTTGTATACTTTATCAATAACAAATTAGACTCTCGTGGAAAATTTTAAAATATTTGTAGTCCATATTTAGAGTATGAACATATTGATATGAATTAGGGATATAATTATACTTATTATTTAATTAGAGTCATGTCACAAACTTTAAGTCCGTCTCCAATCATGAACTTAATCTCTCATGTTGTCAAACATAGAAGAGCTAACATATAATTCGATTTCAGTATGTACCACATGGCGAGATAGTATTATTATTACTTTCTAATCTTGAATATAAGTGTCAAGTTTAATGAATCACACTTCCCTAATTATGATGACTTGTAAAGGATACTTATCTGAGTAAGAATACCATTAATAATTTAATATATGAAATACATATCAAATACTTGATTAATTATGTAGTCAATGTAAGGCGAGATTTAAATATTAATATTTGAATTTATATAATAAGGAAGAATATATTTTAAAATTAAAAAAATTAACGTTGATCGATATAAATAACAATTTATTAAATTAAAACTTTCTATTGTACCTACATTCATACTTACATACATACATACAGTACAAATACATACATACAGACATCTATATAATAACATATGGGATAATCTCTCTCCTCTCTCTCTCTCTCTCTCCATCTCTCCCTCTCTCTTGCTTTCTTCGCCTCCCTCTTTTCTTGCTTTTCTATGCCCGTCTCCGCCTCGTGCCCCTTGCCCTCCTACTCTCCTTTCGCTTTCTCTTCCTCTCCGCCGACTGCTACCCCCTTCCTTCCTCTGTGTGGGTTCTTTTTCTTTCTTCTCCTCCCTCTTTCTGCACTTTTCTCTGCCCCGTCTCATCCTCTGCCCCTTGCCCTCTTTCCTCTTCCTTTCGCTTTCTCTTCCTCTCCGCCCCGGATCCCCACCTTCATATGTGTGGGTGCATTGTGGTAATGTATATCTATCTTCTTGCAAACAAAATGTTAATTAGTAAGTGCACTCTTAATGGGTATAGGAGCTATCCTCTGTGCTAGAGTAAATCACCCAAAAAACTAGGTTTTGAATCTACCTAAAACCTTTATTTCTTTTATATTTTATTTTAATATTCAATCAAGGGGGGTGGGGTGAAATTAAAATTCACTCAGTCCAACGAGTAGTAGTTGATAGATCCGACTCAACCTTCAATTAGTAGAAATAAACAAAATAGAAAAGTTTGGCAGTACATTATGACACAAGATTTTATCGTGGTCGTCTCACCAATTCGGTGCCTAGTACAATCCACTGGTGTTTTCCAGGGTTTCTTAAGAGATTCGAAGAGATCTCGTGTTACAACATTTGAAACCTTTCCTCATGTCTTATATGCAAATAAAATTTCTACTTAACCTTCCTCAACTTGTATATCCCTCAGATTCTTTTCTTTTCTCGTTTCTTTTCAATTGTAATCCCTCACGTGTTTCAAATCTTTATGAAAGAACAAAAAAAATGTTTGCTAAGATCAAAGTGGAGTTGCGTACTTCACACTACAATTTGGGTTTTTTTTGGGTCGGTTTATGTTGATTGATGATCTATTGCTTTAGTAAGTAAAACCCAAGGGATTTATCTTTAATCAGGATCAATTTAGGGAGCCTTGATTAGGAATATTAGTTGATCCTTTACCATGAAGTAAATCACTTCGTCCCGTCTTTCCTTTTTATCGTTTGATCTTTTCCTTTTATGATCGACAAACTTCTTATCTTTTGGCTTGATTCATGGCTCTTTACCTTCTTGATGATTCAGTTGTGATCTCTGCCAAGTGTGCGGGTATTTTGCTTTATTTAGCCTTTCGTTTATGTGCTGATCAACTATGTATTCTTTTACTTCTTTTGTCCCTTAGATTTGTGGCTTGCCTTTCCAATGCTTCTCTGCAGCTTCAAGAAAATATTCTTTTCCTTCTTGAAATTGTCTGCGCTGATGATTTCCTTTTAGAATTATTGACATAGGAAATTGAGATCAACTCGTTAAGTATCTATTTTAAAAATCAAATAACTCTAAGGAGTTAACAATCTCCCCCTTTTTGATAATGACAATATTGATCACAATTTTAATAGTAATCTTGATAGTCAATTTTAGTGACAAATTTAATTGTATTTCCCTGCAGGTCTATGTCTTAAGTTAATCGATTGATGCATGCCTCTCCCCCTGTCTCACGAAGGGTAAGAGAGATAGATTTGTTTTTTCTCCCCTTTATCATAATATAAAAGAATATCAAAGAGTAAACTAATCAAACAAAGACAGGAGCAGATACAGAGTGTCTAAGATTCAGAGAGAGAAAAATAGTGGTCCATATATAAGAGGTACCATGAACCCTATTGAAAGTTAGTGTCAAAAATTTAAGGTTCACCGTAAGAGTTAATGACCACCCCAAAGTACTAGAGGGATTTAATAACTTTCTCACATAAGGTGGTTGAAATTCCAACATTCCGCGAAAGAACTGATCATAAGGTCTGTATGTAACAACGCAAGATCCTGATTGGAGGAGTTGACTTAACAATTTAAAGAGAGACAACCGGTTGGATCAATATTTTAATTACCGTTGAGATTATTTGGAGATACCTTCCTGCTTGAATCGTTATCATCGTAATGCACAACAACATAACCGATATCATTGCTACATTCATTCGGTAAACAAAATTGTTTTTCACGGTAAGCAAATCAGTAAAGGTCTCAACATCCCGTGCTCAACTAAAAAAGTCTAGTTTTGACCTCCTCATTGTCCTGCAATAAAATAGTGGCGGAATCTGCCCAGATTTTTGAGGGTTTGGGAGAATCTGCCCGAGCTCTGAGTGACTAATTTTTCACCCACTTTTCACCAACCTGCAGATACATCATACTAGAAAAAGTGTGATAATCATATGTTGCATTTATAAGAGAGGGGGTAAACATAGAAATATCCACAAGACGGTCCACAATAATCCTCGATATGAGAAAGCCATAGGGCAAACTTGCCAACACATTCAAGTCTTCAACACTTTTCCACATAGACTCCTTGAACCATTCGGCCCATTTGTGCGGTACTTTATAAGCAGGACAGTAAAGGAAAGAAAGAAAATACATAACGAGTAGAGAAATTGACTTAAGGCCCTTCTGGGAAATAAGGAGTTGTGGACACGTTATGTGAGATAAGTCAGTTATCTAACATAGCGATAAGGGCCCTAAGTATGAAATGTATCGTAAGGTTCTGGAAACGACTCTTTGAAATCAAGGGAACTTCAAAGTCATCAAAGCCATATTCGGCTATGAACAGGAGTACCTTAGCGAATTAGTACCAAACACATCTCGAATAGATTACATGATGATAAAGCATTACCCAGCACCAACACAATTTGTTTACCCTCCCATTGTTAGCTGAAAATTTGGATTAGAGTAGGCGAAGAACTTATCAAAAAGTTGAAAAACCACACAAAATAATAGAGAGGAAATTTCTGAGCTTTGATATAGGATCTTAGGGGGAAGTGAGGTTCTTTAGTTGCCTGAGATTTACAACCAAGGGCCAGGAGAACAATAGGGCAAAGTTTTGAAGGGATTATAAATGTGCTTCTGTTCGATACGGAAAACTGTTGAATGTTCCGCGTGGGAGAGAGACCATTCAATTGAGAAGAGGACTTTTGATGCGATCTAATTAGTAGTAGAAGCTATTTTTTGGAAGAAGCGGAGTGTTGGAGGCCAACCATGGGATCCTTACAAGGATTAAAGAAAAGAGAGATGGTGTCTACTTCGACGGAACTCGAAGCGAACTCGTAACCTACAAAAATTTGTAAAAGCAAGGGGTGAGTACCAAACCACGTGTACCCTAACAAGCAAACATCTAAAACAAAAGTTAAGTGAATTAAAAATATGGGTACTCCCTACACCCTATCTAAACCTCACGCTACAGCCTTAGTTTCAGTTTACAAACACACAAATCAAAACCCACACTCTATCAGTTAACAAATTTCACAATAAACAATTTAATATTCAAAAGTCACAAGCATCACGAGAAACAATCACAAGATCAGGCAAAACACCTGTTCAAGTTCATCAATAAGTAAAATGTTGCAATTCATGAGATTTTTTTTTTAAGCAATGTTCAAATATAGTGATTACATGGTCTTTATGAACGATAGACCCCCGCTGTCTCTAGTCGGGACCGCATGGGGACATATCTTGTAAGTATCTGCGCGGCGCCGACACGACCCTCGATAATAGTATCTTTTGCGGCAAGCGAGAGTCCCTAGAAATATAGATCCATCACGGCGGCACGATACGACCCTCGAAAAAATGGTACATCCTGCTTACCACAACAATGTCTAAGGAACAATGCAAATGACATGCTCAAATGAAAATGAGGAGATACCATTTTGAAACAAAAGCGCAATTTACTACAACGAATACAAAACACAAACAAATTAGCAAAGAAGTCTCAAGTCATTCTCAACACTAAAGAAGGTAATGACACGAATTCATCGCTTAACAAGGGTTTAGAAATCCACTTGCCTCAAATAGTAGAACAGTCACTTCGGAACTTGAGTCTTCCCTTTTTGTTGAAATTCCAACGCAAAACAATCTATTCAAAATAGTGTCCATAAGAAGATTTCAAGACGAAAAATATCCACATACTTGTGGATCTAGACTCTAATTACTCAAAAACTTACTAGAGTCTACAATCAAGTCCTAATGTTAAGGCAATGATATTTCAATTATCAAATTCCAAGTTTCAAGCCTAGGGTCAAGTTTTTTTTTTCAATGTGTAATTTAACATTTAATACCTATTACCAATATAGTAAGTTGAAAACTCATATACGATAAATATTAATAATAAGAAACACTAAACAATAATTTAAATTTTACAATCGGTACCGCTCACCTAATCAAAATACAAAGACATTACTGTCCCTATAATCCCTAAATTCTTATTTCTAGGATTAATCTAAAAATTCAATGATTGCCCAATCATCAACTATATTCATGGCAAACCAAATGGTACAAAGTTCAGTGTAAAAGAAAGGGTATTGCACAACCTATCTTAATCTACAAACTTACAAGACAAATAATTCCTCTCCCATTTAATATAAATTTTATTCCAGACATTGTATATTAGATGTTTGAAAATTATTGAGAACATGGAGGTTTGATGGCAAGTACTGAAGCAGTTCGGCAAGAGACGAAACCTGATGCGTTCCTTTTTCCCCTTTACTTTTTATTCAACTAAATTGTGTATTAGAAGTGATAATGTTACACACTTATTGTTATTAAATATAGCTAAAGGGTTTTATAGGTCTTCAAATAAATACACGGTAGCCCAATAACTACGATTAATAACTTAAGTTAAACAAATATCAAAAATTCTAACGAGGGCTTTTGGGTCATTACCATTATCCACCACTACAAAATCATGGTCATCCTCGAACATAGAGTAAAAGTAATTAACTGAAGCTTCAAAAAGTTGAGGATATCAGGCACGCATGTCAGAATTTATTGTCTCCCAAGTTGCTTCTCTTACTGAACGTGCTTCCATTGCACCTCTCTGGAAAAAAGCTCCGTGTCCTACGCTTTTGGATGTGGCCTATCCAATTATAGCTATCGATCCTCATCATATGTCAAGTCTGTGGACCAGATCCACAGATCGGGTGAAATCACATTAGATTCATCCGGAATATACTTCTGAAGCGCATAGAGGACTAGGGTGGCAAGGCCAACGTATAGGCCACCTTTCCCACGCGGATCACAATTCAAAAAGTCCTCACAATGAACCTAGGGCAAGCCTTGCCTTCTTCAAACCTCATACACCCTCATGGGTTGATACTCAGAGCCCATAACATTGAGGTCACCCATCCATAAACACTAAGGCTCTAACTCTGCCGGTCTGCATAACTATTGAGACTCTGAGTTTGTCAATAATCTATACTGAAATTATACGGACTGCTCCATAAAATCTCTAAAGCAAATTTGTATCAAAGAGTCCATCTCCGCCAAATCCAAAACCAAACCAATCGGAGGACCCCACACCGCCTCCATACAAGCCTCAAATGGGGCCATCCAGATACCGAGAGTGAAAAAATGGTGATTATAGGAAAATCCGCTAAGGGGAAATGTCGATCCCATCTATCTCTGAAAATCGATCACAACGCTGAAGCATATACTTCCCCAACACCTGAATTGTCCGCCTCAGATGACCATCAGTCTGAGGGTGAAAGGTGTACTCATATCTAAAATGGGTAACCCAGACCATGTTGTAATGCCTTCCACAGTGGAGAAGTAAATAGTGAACCTTGATCTGATATGAAGCAAATAGGAACATGTAGTCTCACAATCTTCCTTTTTTGGACTGTATGTAGCTTGGCTAACTTTTCTTGTCAATAACTTCACCCAACCGGAATGAAGTGGGTAAAACGGTCAGCCTATAACAAACAACCCAAATAAGAGCATAACCACCATGGTTGTAGGCAAACCCCACAACCAAAAGTCCCGGTAATTTGCTCCCACTTCCAAGAGAATAGCCCTCTGAGATACACCAATCGGGACGTTGGTGCTCAAACTGAAACTGCCGACAAGTCAAAAACACCTCGAAACAAACGTTGGAAATATCCCTCTTCACCCACACCACTAGTAATGTGGGACTCAGATCATGTACATCTTCGCGCTCCAGGGGTGGATGGAAAACCGATGAAAAATGGGCCTCATAAGAATCATCTAATTAAAATGCGCCTGTCTTCAGCACCACAAATCCTGCCTCTCCGATCCGTAAGACACCTCAGAAGTCAACGACAGCCTCCTTAGATTCCCACTCATTACTTTGTCTCGAATGAGACATTATAGTTTTCCATCACAAAACTGGGTGGGGGCATGGATGTGCTCGGATAAAGAAGACTGAGACTCAATCAAAAAGCAATCATCCCCATATATATCTTCTCAAATCTGCAAGCGGACAGACTTTAGTGTAAATCTTGCACATTTCTAGCCAATGGTCTTCCTCAATCTTAGCGCTGCAAGACTCCCCTTCTAGAGCTCTTACTCAGAGCATCGGCCACAACATTGGCCTTTCCTGGATGTACAGAATGGTTCATTCAGAGTCCTCAGCAACTAAAGCCATCTCCGTTGCCGCAAGTTCAAATTCCTTGGATAAAGATATACTGAAGACTCCGATGATCAGTGAAGATATTAACAATTGCCACCCCATACCAAATAGGTGACGCCATAACTGAAGGACAAAACCAAGCAGCCAACTCCAAATCATGAGTAGGGTAGTTCTCTCATGATTTCAAATGCCCTAGAAGCATAAGCAATCACTTTCCCCTTCTGCTATGAACACACACCCAAAACCAACCCTGAAGCCTCACAATACACAGTAAAAGTTACACCTCCTCAGGTAGAGAGTCCAACACTAGGGGAAAGAAGTCAACCAAAGTCTTGAGCTTTTGAAAGCTCTCCTCACAATCATCAGCCACTGAAAACCCACATTCTGTCAAGTCAATCTAGTCAATGAGCTGCAATAGTAGAGAAGCTTCTGAACAAATCATCAATAAATAGCCTGCCAATCCCACAAAACTAATTTAAATCTCAGTAGGTTGAGTAGGTCGCGTCAGCCTCTAACTGCCTCAATCTTGCTTGATCTAATCTAATACCCTCCTTGGACCCACTGGTTGTCCCAAGAAGTCACAGAAGTAAGCAGAACTCACACTTTGAGGAACTTGGCATATCCAATTCTCTTCTCCAAACCTTGAAGTAACAATCCAGGTTCAGACTGGTCATCCCTCAGTCTTGGAGTAAACCTAGGATTTCATCGATGAAAAACAAACACAAAAAGAATCAGGTATGGTCGAAAAACCCCATTCATTCATCTCCATGAAATAGTGCAGGGGGACATTAGTCAATCTGAAGGACATCACTAGAAATCATTAATGCCAATACCGGGTCCAAAAAGTTGTCTTAGGGATATTTATGCCCTCCAATCTTCAACGATGATACCAGACTCAAATTAATCTTAGAGAACAATGATTCTCCCTGGAATTGATCAATAAGTCATCAATACGCGGAAGAGGATGCTATTCTTGACAATGACTTTATTCAAAACTGCCCGTAATCAATACACATCCTAATAGTCCCATCTTTTCTTCCAAACAATACAGGGGACACCCCAAGGTTGATACAGTAGGCGAATTAAATCTTGTACTCAATAAATCCTGGCCACTGATCATTCACTTCTTTCAAACTCTGCTGGGGCCTACGCTTACGATAGGGAGGTTAGAAATACGTTTAGTGCCGCTCAAAAATCAATAGTAAAATCTATATCCCTATCGGGAGGAGGAACACCTGGAAGATCAGAAGGAAATACAGCGAGAAACTAACTCTTTGGAAACCTGGAAACAGAGTCCATTGGGAGGTGATTTCAACACTAGTACCTGAATAAACGCCTAAGTAAGACATACACCCCCTCTCCACCGTTCTCTGGCACAAATAAAAGAGATAACCTTGCTAGGATAAGAGCCAACCTAACCTCTTCACTCAACCCTCGGAACACCACGCCAATTGCTTAAAGTCACAGTCTTAGCATTATAATCAAGGAGAGCGTTGATTACGAGAAAGCCAATCCATGACCCAAGATAACATTAAAGTTACTCCCCCAGAATGATTAGTTCTCCCAAGTTGTCATACCAGCCAAAAGAAACAAGAGACAAGGATCGATACACTCGATCCACCACTAAAGGCTTGCCCACGGGTATAAAAAACGAATAGGGTACAGTCATGCTATCACATCTAGTATCGATTCAGCCAGCAAAATACGAGACACATAAGCAAAAGTTAGACCTGGATAAACAACACAGACGCAGGTCGATGACAACAAGGATGATAACAGTAATAATTAGCATCAGAGGTTACGCCTCAGGTCTCCTCGAGGAAAGCATAGCAGTGCCTCCTCGTTCACCTCCAGCCTGGGTGGTACCTATACCCCCACTCTCCCGCATGAGCTGTTTTGTAACACCACTACTAGAAACTCTAGTCACTCTCCTGACTGAACTCTTGCACGACCTCTACCCTGTGGTGCTGGTGGTTTAGTCTGAATGAGGAATTAGGTCGAGGCCCACCCACGACTCTTTGAAGAAGTACACTGCAGCATTAGAGGATTGGGATAGCCATAAGTAAAACAAAAATTTTTTACTGACCTGGGAACTATTGTGTGGACCTGAAAACCCTATAATTGCCTCGCACTGTAGGGCGATGCTGTGATACAGTACGAGCCATACCCAGGACTATAAGAACCCCTAAGATGTCTGGCCCCCTCAACTGTCGGGCAGAGATGCAAGGAAGAATAGGGTCCCCGCTTGCTGAAAAAAACCACTCACTCCGTATCCCCTACCTCCGGGGGGATGAGGAACCATGAATAAACCCCCATGATTATATGGTCCCTTTTCGGGTCCCCTAAATCCTCTCTCTCCATCAACTTCCCCTATTTTGAGGCCGCTCACAATGGAATAGAAAGAAGCCCCCTCCCTAGATGTCCGAAAACATAGTTGACCTGATAAGACACGTCAATAATACCCTCACAAAATCTGTGGATCGTCTCGGTCCATTGGAATTAAGGCCAAGCATGCCCTAGACAACTAGCAAAAAAGCGTCTCATACTCATAAACCGATAAACCATCCTGTCTCAGACTCTCACCCAAGCGGGACTCTCCTCTCTCACGCTCCTGGGATAAAACGATCTTGGAATGCATTAGCCAAAACTGCTCCCAAGTCACTGGAAGGGATCCAACTGGCAAACCTTCCTGAATAAGCCTCCATAGTCTCTCGCTGGGCTCCACGAAGTTGGAGTGTAGAATATCGAACCCATGGTGATCAGCTAATCCAACCACCCTAGAGTAAACACTCTCGACAGGTAGTTAGAAAATCATGGCATCTCGCTCTTCCCACTGAAACAGAGGTGGGTCCAATCTTAGAATCCATCATACCTACGGTGCTCATCCTCTGTCAGAACTCACCATCGGGGCAATTTACACTTAACACTTCAATAGTGTATCCTGAAGCAGCAAGGGTGTGACTACAGGATCTGGAGGAACCGGGTCATCTCTGCAATCATCTGAGGTTCTGTAAAGACCTCTCTAGCACGACCTCTCACTGGCGCTGCTCCACGTCCACGACCTCTTGCTACGGTCGTACTACTAGCACGACTCTAGCTCCGAGATCTACCCATTACCCTATAGTTGGGGCCTCAACACTGCCTCGGGAAGTGATTTCCCCTCTACCACCAGAACATTAGTTTAGTTCCTCGTTATTGTCAAAAGAGTATACAACAACTCAGTACTTAAAGAAGGTGACTACGCATGATGAGAAAGAATGAACAACAGGAAGTTCACTAGAATTTTATAGCCCTCAGAGGAAAAAATTAGTACAGACGTTCTCGTACGGATCCTTGAGCACTCTACGTTGACCGCTTGATACAAGTGAGACCTCGGAACCTGGGACTCTGATACCATTTGTAACGACCCAAAATAGGTGTGATGGAAACTGTCTATCCCACCAAACAAGTCTCCTAAAACCAATATCTAACAAAGTGTGGAAGAAATGAAATTCAACAACAATTTTACTTATGAAACAAAGCGTCATATTAATTCAATTCCAAAAACCGGTTGTTTACGTGCACAAGACTCTGATTAAATATTAGAATTGAAAAAAATAGAAGTCTAAAATGAAGTTGTCTTCACCTAAAAAAAAAGATCAAAACAGGAGTAGAAAGTGAAAGTGCGCTGAGAGAAAGCAGTTACCTCATAACCCTCCCAAGATTCTCGGAAACGAAAAGAATGACAGGTATAACAAAGATCGGGCTCGTACCATACAAAAATTTGTAAAGCCAGGGTGAAATACCCAAACCACGCTTGGTTGGTACCCAAAAAGCAAAACTCTAAAAAGTTAAATGAACAAAATACGGGTACTCTTACACCCTATCTAAAACCTCCACGCTACTCCGAACACTTAACAGCCTACCAAACACACTAATCAAAACCACACTCTATCAGGTACACATTTCTCAATAACAATTCCAATATGTTTCAGTTAGTCGGTAATTAAGCTTCACAGAGAAAACAATCAAAAGATCAGCAAAACACGTGTTCAAGTTCATCAATATAAAATGTGCAATGCCATGAAGGATACAATGTCAAAGATAGTGATGCATGTCTTTCTTAACGATACACCACCCTATGTCTCTCAGTCCAGGAGGACCATGGGGGACATATTAGGTCAAGTCTCTGTAGCGGCCACACGACACGACCTCGATTAATAGTAACCTTCGCTAGGCGCGATACGGTCCCTTCGAAAGATAATATCCATCACGGCGCGAGATACTACCCTGAAATGGGACATCACTCTTATCACAACCATGTCTCAGATACATGAAAATGACATGCTCAATGAAAATGGGAGATAACATTTTGATAACAAAGCGCAATTTATACCAAGGAATAGACAACACCAATAAATAAGCAACACGTCTCCAAGTCATTCTCAACACTACACACAAGGTAAGACACGAATTTCATACGCTAACAAGGGTTTAGAAATCCACTTGCCTCAAAATAGTGAAACAATCACTTCGGAACTTGAGTCTTCCCTTTGATCAAACTCCAACTCAAAAAATCTATTCAAATAAGTGTTCCAAAAGGATTCAGTACGAGAAAATATCCACATTACTTTGTGTCTATTATAGACTCTAAACTCCATCCAAAAACTTACTCGAGTATACAATCAAGTTCTTAATGTTAAGGTTCAATTGCTATTGCAAGTATCAAAATTTCAAGTTTCAAGCCTAGGTCCAAGTTTTATTTTTTTCAGGGTCATCAAATTTAACATTTAATTACTTTACCAATTATCCATTAAAGTTGGGACTATAATACGGCTTAATATAAAATAATCAAGCAATCTAATAATTAATTATAAAAATTTACAATACTGTACCGCTCCACTACTCAACATAACCATATGACATATGTATCCTATTAACCCTAAGTCTTAGTTCTAAGGATTATTTCTTAAAAAGTTTATGGATGCCCAATCATCACTACATTAATGGGCAAACCATAATTGGTACAAAGTTAACTATAATATAAAAAAGAAAGGGGTATATAAACACCTATTCTAATTACAAACTTACAAGCAAATCATTCCTCTCCCAGTTATATAATATTATTTCCATACATGTATATATATGTAGAAATTATTGAAGACATGAAGGTTTGATCAATACCCTGAAGCAGTTCGCGGATGGTCGAAAACCTTATGCGTCCTAGTTCCCCTTTTACTTCTTACTCAATTACTTGTGTATTAGAAAGTGATAATCTTACTCACTTATTTTATTAAAATATAGGCTAAAGGGTATAGGGTCTGAAATAACTTATCACTTTAGCCCATAAAACTATCGATTATTAACTAAGTTAAACAAATATTCAAAATTCTAAAGAGGAGATTGTGGGTCATTACATTATCCACACAAAAAACATGTTCATCATCGACATAGAGTAAAATTAATTACCTGGGGGGAATGTACTTGATCAAAACTTATGTCAAGATCCAAAACTACATTTAGTAAAACTCTTTCCTTTCCAATTATTAGTGTATGTTTAATTTTTTCAGTTTAAATACAATGTTATTTTTCTTTGAGTGCGACACATCTTTTAAGACATAAAATGAAAGAACTTTTAATTTACATTCAACTATGATATGATTCTTATTTGAAATTACTTCTTTATTTTGTAAAATTAAAATTAGACCTAGATATATATATATATATTATATAATATATATATATATAAAATTAATTTTTATCTGTCTATACTACCTAAACTTAAAACACCAAATGTAGTATATCTTCTATATTTTATATTGTATTATATTTATTGTGTGTATTATACTTATATATTATATAGTAAATAATTAAATATACTACCAAAGAGTTATGACTTTTCATATGAGTTGTGACTTTTCCTATATGTTTTTCAATGTCTAAAGGGTTGTGACGTCTTTTTTGATAAGGTGCATTATGTAGTTTTTCACATATTACCCTTTGTTGGCTTTAAAAAGAGGGGTTTCGCAAATTTTTTAAATACATTTTTTTAAAAAAAAATATTCATTCTTCTTGTTTATCTTCTTCTTAAAATATCTTATTAGTATATATTCCTATATCCTATGATGGAACATAACACACATACTATTACTGCCAAATTTAACTATAAATGGATGGGGTTTCCGCAAATTTTAAAACAAAATTAATTTTTTTTTTCTTCTTTTCTTAAAACCTTTCATGATGATTATAAGAAGTGGGAAAAATACCCCAAAGGGTTAGTGAATTAGTATATCCATAAACATGAATGTTAATTTTAATCTAATATTCAAATTACAAAACATACAAATTCAGTTTGATCATTCAATACTTTATAAGTATAGGATATCATATGATATTATATTTAAAGTAAGAACACTAAAAGGGGTAGAATATTACTTACAAAATATATTTTGGAGGGTAATAGGACATTAGTATAGTGTAAGTCTGTCTCTCTGATTTCGAGTATAGGTTGAGAGGGCACTTGTGCATTTTCCCACGATAAAATAATAACATAGTACCACACTAAACAGAAGGGAGGAGAAAGTATATTGAAAAGATGTAATTATGAGTTATTAAGAGTGACAATTTTTTTATTTTAATAATGTTAACTTTATATTTAAAAATATTGTGCTACCTTGTTTGACATTCACGTGCAATGCACGTGCGTCAAAACTAGTAATCAATAAATATGGGTACTAACTAATTATAAAATTACTAATTAATGAATGAATTTGTCCAAAATTTGTGCATCATTCACCGGTCTGCAAGGTATGTGCCAATCTCTATCTAATGTTAACTTAGTAGTATATTTATTCTATTTTAAATATTTGGGGGGGGAGGGAGGGGGGGTACTAATAAGACATAGTTAAATTTATGTGTGTCTTTGAAATTTTGGTCATATTCCACAGGGGGTATTTGCGCCTTATCCCTATATAATTATGTAAACTCTAGGCCATTTATCTACCCAATTTATTAGCCCATAATCTTTCTATTTATTGCAAAGAAGAATTTCTCCCCTATAAATAGTGATGGTCTTGCTCTATAATTAGTAGAAAATTGAGAATAATTGTCTTTTGCTTAGTAACTAAACCTGGTCAGCCATGGCCATAACTTCTCATTGGAACTCCATTATTTTATCTTTCTTATATTTTTTAGTTCATGTAATCTCTATCTAACAACCGACAAGTACCCCTAGAAGTTAGGGAGAACCCTTGGTTCATCACTAGGCGTACTTGACCTTTGGGGTCTTGTAAATCCCTTTAACTATCATTAATTTGTTCATTACATAAGACATGAAAAGTAGTACGGCATTAAATATACTAAGTATGGCATATGCAAAAACATGCCAAAAGGGATATGTTAGTAATATAACATTTCATGCTAATTAAGTAAAACATTGATGAATATAAAAGTAAAACCACATAAAAATCATCATTTAACACTTAGAGAAAGATTTCCATAATTTTAACACAAAAAGACCATTTTACAGTAAGATTTCAAAATGTTATAGTGAACTTTTTTTTAACATTGCAGTGAATTGTTTTATTCCAAAAACAGTTAACTCCAAAGCCAAACCAAGAGGAAATGAACTCATTTTCATAGGAGTTTCTCTAGATAAGGTTATCCTAAGACTCACTAAGGTAAGATATGAAGAAAATTCACACACCTCCTTCAATACACACCTTACTGATCCCCAAGACTACCCTTCTAGTCATACTCACCCCAGGAGAACAAGCCCCACTCAATGACAAGACAGTAGAAGAACATTCAAACAACACACCAAGACTTCCCTTTTCGAAATGCCTACTTAGTGCAATGAGTAGATAGAGTCCGATTCCACCACCTACCCTAAGTAGTACACTCTTTTAGAATACTTCGTACTTTCAATTTATATAAGACTCACCAAGTCTCCCCTTTCGGAATGCCAACCTAGTGCAATGGATAGATAGCTTCCCATTCCACTACCTAACCTAAGTAGAACACTCTTTTAGAAGACTTATCACTTCCATTACTTTTGTGGGTATTTGCTTAAGTGACATAGACCATGAGATCTAGACATGGAATCCCAATACTTCCTTTATAGGAGAAGGGTCCCCCCCACTTGCCTAGAGTGAGGTTTTTTCTTCTAGCTTTTACATGGCTTTCCCAATATCTACACCTATGAAGGCGCATAGTTATGGGATAAGGATATTACTACTATGTAACTCATATTGTATTAACGAGAAGTACTTATCTCAAGGGGTAAATTGGATTACAAAATCTCAAATCACAAAGTGTAACCACATCTCCTTCATATCCTCTCGGTTCTAGGCATGACTCCCCACAGATTCTCAATATTATACACTATAGGTTAAGGATAACTAGTGAACACCACATCTCAACTCATGAAGGGAATATATCCTCCAACCTATCTTACAAATCTCTTAGGATGTAGTGATATTGCTAGTAAACACATCATCTCAACTCACGAAGAGTGTTCACCTCAAAACTCCCTTTTGGACATAACATGGATTCATTCATTCATTCAAGTGTGTGTGTACATGTAAACACACCTTGCATATAAACATCATTTCATTTACATTAACTTCTATACATGATTAGGCCTTCATTCATCACATTACACACATTAACATGCTCAATCTATGCACTTACTTCATTCAGGCATAATCTAGGCAAAACATACAATTCAAGCTTCATAATGCATATCAACATGAACCTCATCATTATCACTTCATTTCGCACACAAAGCCTTCAAATCTAAACTCACATTACATACCAAATACAACAAGTAAACAGCGCCACCAAGAAGGTGGACCATACCACTCAAGAACATTTCCTAATAAGAGTTATAAAATAAGATCAACTCACCATTTAATGAAGATTCACCACCTATAATCAATTCTTCAATATTTTATCATAATAGGGCAGTATTTAAAACAAAATAACAACATAAGGAAACCAAATTTCAAACTCTACACAATTATGCTCATTTGACCCATTTCTTAAGTCAAAGTTTGATAAAAAGTTTTAACAAGTTTTCATTGATGTTTTATAATAAAATCACCAACTAACAACAAAAACATCATATTTGAATCATTTAAAATGATTTATTGCAAGACCCATATTTAGAGTTGAAGATAGAAAAAGTTAGGGTTGAAAACCCTTTTTGAAACTTCATTAGAAAGGACTCCTTGAATGGAACAGAGTTCAAGGATGACTACCATACCTCAAATATAATAAACCACAATTATTTTGATGAAGAACTCGACCACCAATAAACCTACAAACTCTTTCTTAAATTCTAGCTTCTATAGAGTTTTAGGGAGAATTTAAAAGAGAGGGGTTTTGGGTTGTAGGAAATGAAGTATAAAATTAGGTCTTAGGGTTTGAAACACTTTAATATACATAAAATACCCTAAAAGTATCATCCTAGGTTCATAGAAAACTTTGGGTGAATTTACCAAACACCCCAAGTCATTACAGGAATATGACAGCTTTTGGCAGTCTTCACTGACGGCTCCGACCAACGAACCATTTGTCCATAAACGGCCCATTGGTGGTGGTTTTTGGTTGGTTTTGAGACTCTAAACACATGCAGGCCTGCAGTTCCAATTGATTGACCAAATCAAAGAGTCGTTGGTTAGACCACTGGCCATCGATTGGTCTCGTTGGTGGACATTGCCTAAGCATTCTTGGGTCCTAGTCTTCGGCCCTTCTCTAGGTCAGGGTCCTAGGTAGGGTCATTACCGGACATTAAACCCCTAAATATAGTTGTATAGGTCTTAGGAACATCTCACACCAATTTCAAAGAAAACGAACTCATAAAACTCACTCAAACACATGAGAACACACAAGCACTATCAAAGGCATATCTTTTGAACATCATGAACGTTTGACATCCAAACTTAACAAAAATTCACACACTGCCTAAGAACATCAATACAACTCATTATAACAAAAAAATAACTCAAGAAAGATATAGTTCACCTTAATTCGTTTTAGGGTGTTACACTCTATGTCATTTATCTACCTAATTTACTACCACATAATCATCCTATTCATTGCAAGGTAAATTTGTCCTCTTTAAATAGTGATGGTCTTACTTTTTTAGTAGTTACTTTGGCAGTAATCTCCTTTTGTTTAGTTACAGAACGTGGTCAGTCATATTGGCCACAACTTCTCATAGAAACTCTATTACGTAACGATCGGGTTCCGTCGTTATAGAAAAAACCATGGGGGAAATTTTTAGGTTGGAAAACGTATTCATAGTATATGGAATTTTCCCAACCTAGTCCAGAGTTTGACGAAATTGGAAGAATTAAGGTATAGGGATATATAGTACCAATAGGGTAATTTATTTATAATTTTGATTAAATGAGGGGGTAGATAACTCATTAAGGGATTCGTACGACTTTATACAACTGAACTTGGTAAGTAGAACTCCGGAAAAATGATCTTAGTACGAAAGAGTATTTCAGAGTGTCGTCGGTTAAAGGTGTGTTTTTAAATAGGGGTTTTCGAATTATTTAAATAGCTCAATGTTTTGTGCAAGCCGCTTTGGTGTTGGATTTTGTCATTCTGGAGGGGCCTCTTTGGAGGGCCTGACGCAATTTAAAGTCGTAAATAAATCCTAAATGACTTTATTCTGTACTTTTTGATTCTTAAGTCTAAGGAACGTACCCCATGTGTGTTTCCACAGTTTTCTACCATTCTTCAGACTAAAGGAAGCTTTTTACTCCCTGAATCCATTATTCGATCCGTTGAATGTAATAGTGTCACGCCCGAGCTTCCCCCGAGACGCAGACACGGAACCTAGGACCACAAGTGATCCCAAGCTAACTCTGCTGGCATGATCATGAGCATACTAAAAATAACAAACTGTTGCGGAAGCTAAATCATACTTAAAATTAAAAGATAAAGAATGCCCATATTCTATAACTAAGATATTTGAAAACAATGAGTTTAATACAAAAGAATTATTAACTCAATACTAAGCTGAATCAACTATGTCTGAAAATAGCCTTTAAACTAGCTAGAAACAATACTGGGACAGCCCAAGATAAATCTAGTAGTAAAAAACTAAACTAAATACTAAGATTGAAATGAAACTATGACTATGTCTCGGGAGAATGAGGACCACCACTGAATCTGATGGACTGGAGATCGAAAAAAATGATCTATGTGTGATCTGGATGCTGAAGAAACTGAAACCCAACATCAATAGAAGATTTAGCGATGTTATGCGTTTAGTACTGAAAGGTACTGAGCAGTAGGATTTAGAGGTAAGCTGAAATAAAACATAATTGAACAAGCACAAAAACAAGTATAATAATATGAAAGTGATGTGCTTGATTGGAGTAACTGGATGAATGACCAATTTAAGAAAATTTGCTAAATAGAATACTGAATATTACTGATAACATGGTCAGTGCAGAGAGTCTGATGAATTATGGGAGCTACTAATAACGCTAAATAAAACCACAAGAGATAAATGTTGAGTCGATGTATATGCCCCATGAGAGGGACCCCAATATACCTTGCCAGATATAAGGCATATGGCTGTTGATCACTAAACTATTGCCAACAGGAGGACTTTACAACTACTAGCACTGTAGTTTTTGGGCTATTGGGTACGTAAACCTAGTAACCAACTCGTATTTTTCTACTCCCAATGAATTAGGTAAATTAGTAGTTATATCAAAATTTATTTGTAATAAATGGATAGCTCGAAACTGAACCATGAAACTGGAGAATGCAAAACAATTAATCTTGTTAATTATACTTTATAATTGAGGGCATATGTAGATCTGAAGTGTCTGGAAAATATATGACCTAGCATGTTGTATTCAAGAAGTACAGAAATAAAAAGATAGGTTCTGAACTTCATGCGATAATTTAAGAAATAACCATTGATAATCTTATTTGGAACACATATTAATAATTCATGAAGTTATCTCAAAGTTTAGAAACCCTACATCTAATCATGATACGAGAATCAAGGAACTGACTGAAAATAGGACCCAATGGGTGATGAAAGGGAACCCCACTAGTGAAATTCCCCCATACCGGTATGAAATCACACCGAAAACTACTTCAGTTTCGGGGGCTTGAATGCTGGATCTTGTCGCGTTCTAGTTTTTTTTCTCCTCTCTTGTTTAATTTCTATGTTTTGATTTTATGATTTGACTTGGATATGTTTTAATTATGTTTGTAGGCTTAAACTGACTAAAATCTAATGATTTAGGTTCAAAACGACGTAACTTAGGGTTTAATCAAAGTGATAAAGGTCAAAAAGATCCCTAGGAAGGTTGCTGTTGGGCCTCATGACGGCCAGGACTGACGTCCGTCGTGCGCCCGACGCCCCGTCGTTGGGTCCGTCGTAAGGGCCTGTTCGACAGACCTTTACTAAAATGGGCATAACGTTTTACTCGGAGGTCTAATTTTAGCAAGGTTTGTGGATATGAAAAGATAATTCAATTATGTATTTGTGGGTAGGTCATGGGAGACCTAATTCATTTTGTGCTAAGATTTATGATCATTTTAAGTTGACCCTACTTCATATCCACTTAACTTGCGGCAAATTATCGACCTACGATTAGACCTACGGACCGTCGGTCCAACTACGAACAATGTTGATCATCCATATCTATTATCAGAGAGTGGTTAAAGGGAGTCTTGATCGACGGTCATGGACTACGTACCATCGTTTGACCTACGGACCGTAAGTCCATCCGTCGTCCAAAACTTAACAAATTTTTCTAGGATGAAATTTTTGGGAGTTTCTGATCTCATCGACGGTTGTGCAGGACGGACCGTGGTTCAGGCTACGATTCGTCCATTCCACCATTGGTAGCACCTGCAGATTTTTCTGAAAAACTAATTTTATTTTGGCTACGGGTTGTTACAAATGGAATGGCTAATTATCAACGGGGGAGGGTTTTGAATAGGAAACCATGGTGGAAAAAACTTTATATTTTATACTTGGGATCATGAGTATGATCTACTGTTTTTATCATTTTTAGTAATATAGGTAATTAATGATTGTTTATTGAGTCCCGTATTACATTTATTGTTTGTAAACTAAGAACAAGCAAAACAAATCCATAAAGGTAGGAGTTAGGGTTTCAATCTTGTTTTGAGATAGGTGATGATTGTGATTCTATGATATGTCGGTTTGTGATACATGTATGTATGCCAACGTTCCATTATTGATCACACCTTCTGTTAATTAATATGAAGGAATACCTATATGCCATGAATCACTTCTTCACTATATGATATTGAGAATATACTTGTGATCATATATGCGATGTGTAGAAAGGAACGGGTTCAACATTTTGGCATAACTAATTGGGATCATTTGTCACGTTTCTGCATAAATATGGAATTGATTGTCACATTTCAACATAACTATTGGATCGGGTGCCAAGTTCGATATGCTATCAGTTTGATTTGAGTTCCATGAGAATACCAACTACTTGACATAATTTTCTATCTTGAGAATTGTGAAATTGTACTTTCTTCATAAGATATGATAATATTGTAAATGTTCTATACTTTGCATGTTTATGATTTTGAATTGACTTGCTTATGTTACACTTAGTGGGATAAACGCGTGGTCCCATCAGTACATTGTGGTTGTGTACTGATACTGAACTTGCTCTTATTTTTGTTGTGTACAGGGCATATTCGCTATTGAAAGACCTTACCGTGAAGATCAGTGATGTCGTTCGAATTCAAGAGCGAACCAATTCTTCCGGACTTCCATGAGTTCTCCTTCGTCTATGTTCACATTTTGGACTTGGACTCTTCTAGTTAATTAATATTTCATTAATTTGGGGTTTTATCACTTCTTGTTTAGACTCTGATTCCTCATTTAGTTACTTAGGTACATTGAATTCAAGTTCTAGAGATTGTTTTTTTGCATTAGTTTGGTTAGTTGTTTGGTAAAACCTTGCAGTTTATGGGGACTCCATTTTTATTGTCATTAAACCTACTTCTGTATCATTAAATGCCTTAGTTATCATAAAAGTTTTAAATTGGGGTTGTAGTAATTGTTTCTCCCACTAAAGGGTTAGTATGGGGGTCAATCGCGACGGTGTGGGTCGTAACACATTATTTCACTCATTATTCTATCTTTCTATGTCTTCTAACTCATGTAATGTACATACATTGATCTACCAAATTTACTACCCCATAGTCTTCTTATTCATTGCAAGGAAGAATGTCTCCAATATAAATAGTGATTGTCTTACTTTGTTATCACAATGTTGGAGTAATTACGATTTATTTGTGACTGAACATGGTCATCCATATTGGCCATAATGTCTCCTTGAACTTTATTATTTTATTCATTATTCTATCTTTTTATGTCTTTAAATCATGTAACCTCTAGACCATTTGTCTATCAAAGTTACTACTCCATAATATTTCTATTCATTGAAAGAAAGAATGTCTCCTCTACATTAATGATGATCTTATGATTTTCGATGTATTAGAAAATATAGAGCACATAAAAGTGAGTAAATATAAGTTATTATTAGTTGAAGGCAGATGTTCTTTTTATGAAGCTTTCGATTCAATTCTTGTCTCATATATTGTGACTTGTACTTGGAGATTGAGGTATGTTTTCAAACGAAGACAAGTTAGGAAACTATTGCTAGACTGGTGAAAAGACTTGTTGCCGTGGGCCAAATCTCCTTAAAAAGAGTAAGATATATATTCATGTCTCAACCGGAAAATTTATTTTTAATTGTAATTCGGTAATTTCACCAATAAAAAAAAACTTGACTTTTCCATATAAATATATATATCATCCTGTAATTTTTTTTAATTTTTTTGACAGAAACTTACTATCTGATAAGTTGAAGAATATCTACGCATAAACCTAAGTTTGTTTTCCCTATTCCTATTTTTTTGGCATATTTTTTTGATTTCAAACCATGTTATGAACCTTTTCTTTGAATTGTAGGTCTATTAGAAATAATTATTCTTATGGACACAAACCTTATGGTAAAATATGTGTACATCTTAATTATTATTTCCTCAAACTCATTGTGTGAGTCACGAAATGGTCTTTATAAAAAAATCGACTTCAATGGGTCTGAATAAACCCGTCTTTCGGATGTAACAATTAGAAAAAAATATTTTTATCGAAAATAGGAATAGATATATGTACATCCTCCTCCTCGACTCACTGTAAGATGAAGAGTTTTCACTACTTAAAAACTTGATATTGGGAAAGACTTCATTTACATCAAGTTATGATGATGTTAAAAAAATTGATCACAAATCTTGACAAATTGCATTACAAAAAGTCATGGTTATCGTCAAAAAATCTTTCTCAAACCGTGATGAATCAACATAATATATTTAGCATTAAGGACAATTTCATATTATTTAATTTATCTCTTGATATATTTGGGATAGTTCTGAAGGAAGTGGAACTGATACACTCCCTACTAGTATAGTTGAGTTCTGTCCATTTATACTTTGTAATTTCATCATTCTATTTCTGTTAAACTAAAACTGTTCTCTTGACAACTCAACGATATATTTATGTGTGTAAAACTTTTCCAGCCCATTTCAACAGAATGTTTTTTCTTTACTAATCATGAATAGTTTGATTCTATGGGTTGAAATCTCTTGTTTTGAGTGGGCTAAACACGGTGTAGTTTGGCATTTTAGCTAAGCAACTTTTTGATAAATTAACCAATTATGGTATAACGCAGACGTGATTTGAAGATTGTAAAGTTAAAGCTATGAGAAAAGCGAGGAAATCGTGTGAACGGACCACACAATAAAAAATTTTGGAAATTGCGAGTTTATCCATTAATATATTCTAAATTCATTTGAAGGTAAGTAATATTTCTCTTTTTGACTTTCTATCAAGAGTTGTATACTTAAAGAAATTTAAGTTACCATTCTATATTCCATTATGCTAATCTAGGGAAGTTTTCTTTTTGATCCATCTTTGTCTTCAAATCAATGAATGTTGCTATTTTTCGAGTTATCCCAATAATTGTTCGTACATGATGAGAAAGCAACTAAGTAGCATTTCATTAGCACTTCTCAATTTGTATGTTTTTAAACCATCGGCGGACACATTTTACCTATACTGTGAGGTTCACGTGAACCCAGTAACTTCAGAAAAGATACTACGGTATATATGTATATCTATTTTTAAAAAATTTTAGAAATTAAGAAAAGTTAACAATGCACCCATAAAAACATCGAAGTGCCTTTGGGGAATATGTAGATAATAGATATACCCCTAGACCAGTGTTCGGAATCCCACAAGCCTTCCTTTTTCTTTTCAGTTCTAGCTTTTATTCTAGACCTGATATTGAGTTTATGTTTATTATTGGCTGCTGGCACCAAAGTTTCTAAATAAAGGGTCAACTCTGGTTATAAAACATGAATGTGAAACAATAACTATAACCATACAAAATTGTTAAATTATTTGAAAGTACTACTATCCATTTAAAGACCCTCATGTCCTTCACTGCAATATAATTTTGATACTTAAATAGTGTTGCTTATAGAGAGTAAGATGCGCCAATATTGAAGAGGGAAGTTTAGCTAAGGTAAGAATTCTTCATATTCCCTTTAGCTAATGATGAATGAGAATGTGGACCTTTTTTCTCAAGATGATAATTTTGTGCCCTCCTAATTTGATGCACGAAATTCCTTTTTGTATCTAAAAAAAGGTTGAATGTATTGTCAATAAGTTGGAGACCTGGCATCGATCTATCACACTCATCTGCTTTTACTTGGTTTCACATTCTTCATGCAACGCGATCCAAATCAAAGGTAGGATTTTCTACCTTTAAGTCTTTGTCATAAGTACTTGAACATGAGCAGCGTTTCAATGTTTACGAGATTCCTCTACTATATAAGTCTATTAGTTAGGGGGACATCATATCTTTAGATTTTCTTGATAACGATGTATAGACTTTGATAGTTTAAGAGTAAATCATCCTTGGTCATTATGCGTATTGGGAGTTGAATGAGAGAATCAACAAAATCGATTCATATTCCTCAAAATTTTGGAGGAGGTAGAAAACTCTTCAGGTTTACTTCATCTTTGGTGATCAATTAATCTCTTATCATTATCTACAATAGATGGAATTTTGATTTCTTATATTCCTACACAATCAGAATCTAAGTAGTTGTGAAGGGGGGTGAAGGTATTTCTTATATTAAGAACTCACAAAAATAATGGAAATTTTTTGTTCATATAGGCCTTAGTATATCAAAACATAGACATATTCCCAAGCCCAACCTAATCCGATTAGGTAAAGCCCACATTCATTAAACCTTATATATAAAGCAAACTTCAACTTCCTTCTTTAGCCTAACTTCCATTTCTTTTACTATGTTGCCTCCGTGCTTACGACATAAATGTTACACTTCTCCTTATTTCTCTTGTGGTGTACAAGCTCCACTATTTACTTACGTTTATCACTCTCTTCTTGGCGTAAAAGATGTATGTGTTTGTTTAAAGTCAACCAAGGTAAACATAACTCCTAGATTTTCATTCCCTTTATTCATCACTGTTCTAACAACTTGTGTTATCCGTTTGAAAAGAATTTGTTTTTTGAATCAATAACACTTTCAGTTCTTAAAATATATATGATTTAAGGAAATCTACTTTTGTTTGGGGTTACCAAGTGGCCATAAAAAATTCTATTTTTATTTTCTATCTCCTTAGTCTTCTGTCTGTTGAGAAGTGTTCCAATAGTAGCTTTGTTGATGGTACTTCAAGTGGCGAGGATTTGAAACACATTAAAATGTTCAATAGATGATTGTAAGCAAATATTGCGGCAAAAATGACTAAGGTTGAAATTTTCGTTCACTTTTATGCGTATTTCTGTTGTGAATGAGAGTAATTACCGGTGAGTGCCAAATATTAACAGAATCTCAAGTAGGCTCCAAGTCCATCGTGAATCAAATTCACAATGGATCACAAGATGGCTCAATCCTATATGATTAATGTTAACAAAAAATTGAAAAACCTCCTGTAAGCATCAGAGCCATAAAATAAGGGGAGAACTAGGATAGAGTCTTTTAAATTCATATTTTAAATTTTTTCCATAATATTATATATGGAAATAACTTAAAAATATGTATTAATATATATCTATCATAGTCCACCATATGAGAATTACATCTATTAGGTATAGTTCATTAATTTAACATTCGAAAGAAAAGAACGAGATAACTAGAAACAAGTGGTTTTACTTAAATAAGAGTGTAGGAACACTAATACAATCTTTTCCTATTTTGGTTACATGCAACACCAACACATAAATTATAAGGCAATACCACTTTCTTACCCTTTTTTATGAAAAAAGACATTCTGTGCTTAACAAAATGACTTTTTTGAACCTCCTTATTGCTTTTCTCTAGCATCCAAGGTATAATAAGTGTATTCTCTACCTTGAAGTGTTAGAGCATTCAGGAACGTTAGAACAACAGCATGGTGAATTGATTTAGTCAGCAAAATGGATTTAGTTTTGTTACTTCTAATATGATGGCAATGAGCTCTCCGATAATAAATCTAGCATAGATGTGAAGGTTTTCATAGTTTATATGATGTTGAAGTTGTTGAAATCAATGTGGAATCTGGGCATAATGGTCGTACTATGTCTTTTAATGTTAACGGTCTAGATAGTGCTTATTTCAAAGGAGGATCACACTATTGTGCAGGTGGTGGGGTGATTTTTATGGTGGTGGTTGTGGATATTGATCTTGAGGTGGGATATATGGTGGTGGTGAAGCTTGTTAGGGAGGTAGCAAGCATTATGGAGGTGATGGTTCATATGGCGATCGTGGTGGGAGGTATGGTGGAGGGGAAGGTGGTAAAGGAGGAAGTGGGTATTACACGTGTGAGTATGCTGGTCATTTTCAAGGAAATATAGTCAACGTTATGGATATGTAGCAGTGGTGGTGGTTAATATGGTTGAACGACGGAAGAGGTGGAGGTGGTGGTTCTTACATGTTAGGGGAAGAAGGGTTGGTAACTTTGACATCCTTTATATAAATATCATTCACACCACCTTCGTCTCCATTGTTGTGCAACCATATCTCCCACCACCAGACCCCTACCATATCCACAACTTTGGCTACATTCCCTTGTGAAATGAAAATCTTCTCCACACTTGTAACACCCACTTCCTCCTCTACCACCACCACTATACGCATCGCCACCTCCACCAAACAACCAAAAAAAAAAGAAAGCAGGGAAACAAGGAAAAGAAGACGAGACCTTTTGGGGAAAAGCCCCACACCACCCCCAACAACCCCCCACGATAAAACAACCAGCATTAAAGTTATGTATCACACCACCACTATAGAATCACTCCACAAACATGTTGCGATCACGGATCCTCTTTTAGATAAGAGGACCGGGGGGGTGGCAACCAGGGGGAGCCTGCGGAGCGCACGCAGGGCACAGACGCCACAGGGAGCACACGGGACGGGCAGTGGAAAGAGGGAACAAGGCGGGAGAGCCCACGGGGGAGCAAAGAAAAATCATATAGATTGATTAAACAAAAATCTCCAGCACCACCATAATCCAGAGGAAAAACTGAACGCTTTTTGGTCAATGAACCACTTGGTTCACTGTCTTTTTCTTACGCATCTGATATTACCAACCTACAAAAGAGTTGCTTATATGTAAATTCACTTATTTTATAAACATCATACACGGACCATGATAAAAAATTTCATGTTCCAATTGAACAATAAAGAGCTCTAACACTACACTTCATTTTTATTCCATTTAAAAAACTAATAATAGTGAACAAATATGAGTACAAGGAAAAAAAATAGAATATGTTTCTAAAATTGGTAAACTGAATAGTATCTATAACAATGGAATAAATTCAAAGGCATATCGATGCTTTTTCTAAATTTATATCAATGTCATGACAAATTTTCTGAGTAGAAGTTTTAGAGAAAATTGACATATGACTAAAGTAAACTAGTTATCCAATTTATAAATGAATGATCAAGAATTTATTTAGTAGGAAAAGTTTTTGTTGGATTCGAATTATTAAGTTAAAGCTCAATATAATTTTTTATTTACAATAGGTTGTATCTGTTTCAAAAATAATTTAGTTTGTAAGGATATAAAATCATATCAACTTGTAAAACATATTTGCAATATAAACAATTTAACATTTTAAATTCATTGAGTTCATCATAAACTGATTCTATACTATAGTTTGCACCAGATATTCTTGAACAAGATTTTATATATAACATATATTCTCACTTTTAAATGCTCTTTAATATGTTGTTTTATGTTACTCAATTGATTTGACACATAACTAGATGAATTCTAACCCATTTAAATTCTTGAACTGATTATTGAGAAAACCAATTGAAACACCAGTGCTATTAAAATTGATCGATATTTTTTAATTTTATCAATAATATGGATCAGTTTCAAGATTAGAAAAATTTAAATGATCCTATAACAATTCCTTAACCCTAGTTTCTTAAAAGTACCTTGGAGCCTCACATTTTTTAAGATTCTTCTAACCAGAAAACCCACTATTTGCCTCTCATTGTGATTACTTCTTGTCGTGCCTAACAGCTTTTTGCGTCTCCTCAGCCTCCTTCGTCTTACTCGTCTCCACCAAACGACTGCCACTTACTACTTGCGATGTGGTCTTTCCCCTCCCATTAGATAATTGTATTCGCTTGACCTCTCCTTTTTTCTACTTTTTTTCCTTTACACGACTCTATTTTTACCTTTCTTCTTTTGGTTCCTTATGTGCCCATGTTTCTTTTTCCGCGGTTCTCCGTCTCCCGGTCTTTTTCAAATCTCTCTTTTACCGTATGCCCTCACCATGATGTCCTGCCTATCCTTATTCTTGTCGGCTTCTGTCATCCTCATGGCTTTTTTGGTCCAACGTCCTGGCGTTTCACTCTGCTTCTGCCCTTTTGTATATTTATTGGCATTACCCGTTTATGGGTCGTGCTCATGTTTTTCCTTCTCTGTTCGTCTGTTCTGGGTCTCTGTCTTATTGATTTTCTCTTTCCCTATCTCCGCCCTAGGCTTTTTTCCCTCGTCCTCCTTCTCGCGCCTGCGTATTCGTGTTCGCCGTTGCCAAATAGTCCCTAGTTGCCCCACGACTCTTGCGTATACATCCGCCGTTTTCTCAGGCCGGGGCCGTGTTACCGCCTCTTTTTTTCCTCATTCTTTTTCCGTTTTTCTCGGCGTCTTCTGGGTCAACTTGTACCCCTGGAGTTTGTCTTCCACTTGGGTCTTCCATTACGCGTCCTGCCTTTAAATTGATCACACTCCCATCTCGACTACTCCCTAGTTGGTGTCTTTATCCCTTTGAACTCTCTTCTCTCGAGCTACCCCGTATCTCTCCTCTTCTTCCTGAATACCCCTCTCGAGCTCTGTCCTTGCGGTATTCTTTGTCCCTTGCATTCGGGCCCGCTCCGAGCGGATCTCCCTTTTTGTAAACCTGTTATCCACATGCCTCAACAAATATCCTGCCACGACCTGACTTCTTGATTCTGATGTCACTTACTATAATAGCTAGTATGTAAAATAGCCCGCACCGAGAAGGTAATGTAGTGAGTTGCAAGGGTAGAACTAAAGTTAAATAATAGTAATAAAAGAAACAGACAGAAGCGAAGTAAAACAAAAAAAACAATATACAATAGAATACCTTCCAAAACCTTGAAGTCACGAGTACAAAGCTATCTACTCTGAAAAAACACAATTCTCAAAAGTAGACACCAATTGTCACACCCCGAGGGTACCCCCTAGACATAACACGAGACCTAGGATCATGAGTGACCCAAAGCTAACGCTGCATCTGGTTTATCATGAAAATACTGAAATTGTTAAGTAAAACATGTGTTGTGCGGAAACTACAATGAAGGATACCTGAATATAGGGGAAAACCTAAATGAACTAAATATAAGTGAAATAAACTAGGGTTTGGGATAACTGCAAGAACCACTTAACAACTCAAACTGAATCTACTACTATGTCTGAAAAGTCTTTAAATGAGTTGAGTTGATGGGACATGCCCCCAACTAATTCTAATAAAACTGAAACTAAAAATAATGACAAAAATGAACGCATGTCTTTTGTCCTCGAAAGATGATGAATCACCTTTGAAGTTTTTGAATGTGCACGGAGAATAGATTTTAAGCATGATTTGGATGTTGAGTACCTAAACATATATCATAAAAGGATGTAGCACAGAGTATGAGCAAGTACTTTGAATGTATTGAGCATGCAGGATATAGATACTATGATGAAAAATATATATGACAAGAACAAAGTGTAATTAAGACAATTACATAATCTGAGCAAGAATATAAATACCGAAACATATAAAGTAGTTCAACTGAATGAAGTTACCAAGTACTAATCATGAAGAGAAAGTGATGAACAATACACTGATATAACTGCTGAAAACCTGGTCCAATGCACTGAGAGTCTGACTTTGGGGATATTATTATACGAGACATAAAGCACGTGATCTAAAACCATGACCTCGTTTAACAGCCGATAGCTCAAATGATGGCCCGTGAGTACTGTAGTTAATGGCCTTCGTCAACTTTTATGTCAGGGTTGTTTTTGTCGTTTCCTTATTCATTGAGGCAATTAAGCTACATTCTTTTATGCCTTAGCTACGTCGTTTTACTAATAGAAAGAGAATGAGGCGCCGGTTTCTTTCAAGAACAAGCAATAGTGTTCTTTATGTTTTAGCCCCAAAATTCAAAGGACTTCTCATTAGATTTCTTCACCAAGGATGTGGAATTTCATTATTCGGTTCCTTTCATCCATTAGGTCCCTAGAATTATGTTAGTTCCTTGATTCTACATAGATTGTATAGACCTAGGGTTTGAATAAATCTTAGGAATTTGTTGTCATTTCAGTTGCTATAGAATCCACGTGCAAGTAACATGTTTCATTAGAAACGTTGCAGCAATAGTGTTTTCTCCAGACTTAGGAAGTGAATATTCTGTTGAAAGATTAAGAGTTTGAGGGGAGAAAACTTGAGCGTGCGGCAAACTGAGGCGTCTGTGACTTCTCAGGTAGGATCTTAGTTAGACTTCTAAGTTTGTGAAGATATGTGGTTGTGCAGTAGTATAAACTAAGTAGTCATTCATATCGTTTACTTCTAGTATTGGTACAAGACAAAAATGTCAGTATAACAATTGGTTTGACTTATATTTGATAATTAGGAAAGTTTTTGGGTGAGATATTACTGTAGGGTGGTCACTTATAATAAAATAATGATGAAAATTCATTGAACAATTTTATATGGACATATAGAATGAATCTTAGTCAATTTTGTACACTTATAAATTAGGCATATTTTTTATAAAAATTCGACTTATTCGTAGACTTTTCTTATTATTATCATATTAAGACCCAAGTTTTATATATTGGGATAGGTAATTAAATATTGTGTGGATTATATTATATGAAAGCTATTAAGGGTGTAGTGTTTGGAAAAATTATCCTTAGACTTGAATTTTAAGAATTAGATAAATATAGAATGACTCTCATGTCAATCATTGGACAATGATCACTGTTTTTTTCTTACGTTTAGTGTGTGTCTAGAGCCTTTTGGTAGTAATTTTAATGGTTTTTATCTGTGTTTTGTAGGAATGTCATCCAAAATAGAAATGCAGCAGATTGTGTTGAAGAGTGACCCACGATGCCATCGACGGTCCATCGTTCAATCGACGGTCCGTAGGTGGTGGTCGTCGACTGGAGGTCCAAGCATCTGGAAGCAACTCGGGGATTCTGGACCAAGTGTGGGGCATGCGGAAAGGACCGCCCACCCCCCCCCCCCCACCCCCCAACCGGTCCGTCGACTGATCGACGGACCATTCTGGCAAATCGTCGATCAGATCAGAGATTAGCCCCAGTACCCGAAGTTGAAGATAAAATAAATATGGAATGACGAAGGCATCGAAGGACCGTAGGTGTATCTGATACGCTAAAATTTACTTATCGAAAAGAAGTATAAGCGGTTGTATCAAGTAAAGTCCCAAAAAATGAGGTTGGGGTCGGATCTACGAGTTAAATGAGTAGACTTACCTTAACTACAATTACTTCGATTTAATAAGTCCTTTCTTGACAAAGTAATAAGGGGGGTTTTAAATACAAAAGGAATTCAACTATTTCTAATTTTAAACAAGTAAAGCAAGTAGAATATTTGATTATTATCAAGTATGAGAGTAACTAGGGCACAAGTGTTCCCCACGGTCATAACGCGGTAGGGTGGTAATTATTAGATATAACAATCATTTCCTAGTACTTGCATGCAAAGTGATAAGTTTGTATCCATAATTCCTTGTCCAGCAACTAGGAATTTCACTCCGCACCTTTGTCCGGCTAACGTGTGTATGCTGTACTAAAACTTTACCTTTACTATATTAAGCCATCATAATGGATGTATGACGTAGTTTGTTACTTTGCACCAATCGACACTAGCCTAATAGATAGTGTTATACTAATTCTTTTCTTATTATAGACCTCCTGGTACGCCAAGTAGAAACAGGCGAGTTCTAACAGCGGTGCACTCGTCAAAAAAGACTCTAACGAAAGAAAAGAATGATAATACATGCAAGACATATTCTCGAATGTTGTTGGTTTTTACCTTGTGATTACCCATTGGTTCCCCACAACCCTAGTATGGATTTAGTACCCATGTTAACAATCACACAATTCAGAGTTATAGACAAGAAATCATGTACTTGCTTTGAATGAAATTATGAAAAATAACGAAAATTATTGAATAAATCAAAGTCTTAAAACAAACGATTCCGAAAAGTAGAATATTTCCCAAAATCTCAAGTTCAACAACTAGGATAATAAAACTGAAAAATACCAAAGAGTCTAACAACAAAAAAGAGGTTTTTACAAGTATTTACAATAAAGAAGTCCTAACATAAAAAGGAAACCTATTTAAGAAAAATATGCCCAAAAACGCGTCTGAGTCGACGACCGGGCCGACGGACCATCGAGGCCACTACGGACCGTCGAGGCCTCCGATCATTCCACTCTTAGAATCTTTTTCAGCTGCTTTCTTCTCCAACTCACTGTTACCATCGACGGACCAGGATGACGGTCCGTCGATGGCTTCAGTTTCTCTATTGTTAGAATCTTTTCAAGATGGATACTAGGGCTACTTCCCGTTAGCAATGACGGATGTGCAGGACGGTCCGTCGTGGAGATAACGGTCCTTCGATAGCTTTCGTAACCCCACACTTGGTCAAAATTCTCCGATCTTTCACCTCTTTCAGCAGCATTTTCTTCAGACGATGGTTTCCACCTACGGACCGTCGAGGGTTGACGGACCATAGATGGCTCCGTAGGTCATGACTTCTGCAATTTCAGCACAGTTCTTCAGCGTTTTTCATTCTGGACAGTTTTGTTGCAAACGAAGAGAAAAATACATTAAAACTACTACAAAAAGGCCTTAGACACACACTAAACTTAAGGAAAAAGTATTGAAAGTACCCTGAAACTACGGTACATCAACACCCTCAACTTAAATTCGTTGTTTGTCCTCAAGTGACGCACTATGACTCACCACAAAACTTTTGTACAAGAGTATTCTTATTTTAGCTTTCGCAATCATCTGGCTATTAATCCCGATTATTTTCATTATGTTTATTCATGCTATCACTATTAGACTTGCTCATGTGGGATCATACCATGACACAGACTCACCACACACCGACACCTATCCTCTTTGAGCTCTCACCAAGGTACCAATTTTCCGATATTGCAACTAGTGTCCTCACTTCAAAACAACATCCTCATTTTTCACACAACGATTTCAGTTTGAGTATAAGGATTATATTTTTTCAACAATCGCTCTTTGAACAACTTCATACCTCATTTATAGTGGTTGTCATAGGTTTTCCCTTATTTTTACTGCTTTAAATTCACCATAATATACCCTTAGGATCACGATAGAACTTTCTTAGCTTGTAACTTAGTCTCAGGGTCAGGCAGGGTACATTTGGATGTATTTTAGTGACTTATTGCCCTCTTTGACATAACGGCTAGCGTCTTACCTTTTCATCGTTTTATTCCGCTCTATTTCTTAATTTTTTTATATTCTTCCGCCTTACTTTTCTCTTTTCTTTCTCCTTTTGTGTAAGGGATTTTTTTTTGAAGTTTTTCACTTTGCTTTCAAATTTTCTTGAGTCACTTTTCTTTTGTTCTTTCTCTTTCTTTATTCTTTCAACCCCACTTTTCGGAGGTATTTCTCAACTAGCCAGCCTCAACTCATGGTTTTCCCATGAGTCAAGGCACTACAAGAAATCAGTCCTTTAGCAGCGACGGAAGTCATCACAATAACCCAAAAAGTCCCCAGAAATAACTTTTAGTGGCGACCTTAGCACCGTGGCAAGTAATTCCATAACTGAAAGTTTTTTGTGACGACACTTGTTAGTACCACAAAAGAATGTATTTGTGGCGACATTTCACATTGCAAAAACTGAACAAACACGCCACAAAAAAAGTTCCCAAAAGTTGATGCTTCATAAATCGCCACTAGAAATTGACATTCAAGGGTGATTTTGCTTGTCACAATAGCGTTATACGTTTAGTGACAACTCTTGTCGCCACTTAAAATGTCTTCTAGTGGCGACATATATTGCCAAAACAGTGTTATACATATAGTGGCAGCTCTTATTGCCACAATATCATGAGCTTTAGAAGCAACTATTGTCGCCACTAAATGTGTTAAATACTCTAAATGCTACTAAAGCCTAGTTTTACCAACAATCGCAATATCCAATATTTTTATCAATTTCTATGGCCACCTAATTTATGAAATTTTTAGATATTTGTACATATAAATAAAGTACTTACCAGTATAAAAAAACATTCAATATTATTCAATAAAAAGAAATTCTCAAGTTGAATAATTCAAATACATTCATATGACTAACAGGTCAATTAAATGATTTACACAAGATTGTTTACATATAATGAAAAGAAAACATAAAAGGCCTTCTAACTCGTCCTTCCTCGACACCGTTTTTGTAATAGAATCTTGTCCCTGTCACTAAAAGTTAAAAATAGGATTACTTTAACAATTCTCATAATGTAATACTACAATAGAAGGGATAACCTTGAAGTGAAAGATTATAGATTGCATTTCAGAAGGTAAGGTGACAATATTACTAATAAAAATTGCACAACACAGTTTTATCCTAATATATTAAGCTCAAATCATAAAAGTTGCCAAATTAAGGAGTCACGCCTCATTTATTTCTCAGCAAAAATGCATGTTTAGGCTGGCGTCTCTGAAGATTGTGATGCATGAGAATTCTACAACTTCATTTGATATGAACAAAATGCTGGAGTAAAATCAAAGACACATTTCAGAACTGTGAACAAATTGGCAAAGTGCACTTGCTCACTTCACAGAGTTATATGCCATCACACACGTTCAAGACTCTGGAAGATAGAGCTTAAAATTTTCCTTTATGTTTCATTTTCCATCTTTCCGATCATCAAGATAAAACGTAGTAGTCTACTGGAACTGAAATATGTTACAACTTTTTGCTCATATTACATGTAGAATTAAAGTATATATTTTAAAACATAATGCAACCTACAGTAAGTGTTATATCTTACTAGCCTCCAAGAATTAGCTGAGATTGACTGGAGTTGTCACTCTAGTTAACTTTTATATATGAACACATTTTTACAGTTCTTATAAAGCTAATAGCAGAAGGAACCATTCAAGTAAAAGAAGTTTAAACCTATAGTTTTCGTACCCTTCAACAATGTCAATGGGTGTATGTTTGATTCGCCAAAAATAGTGTATTTTTGGGGAATCTGACACAAGTGTGGCATCAAAAGTGAAGAGTCCGTGCAACTAAGGTTTACACTGATTGGGATCACAGTGTTGTAGATGCAACCTTGTAGAACTTTATTATGGGAATTGGAGTCCCTTTAATGCATACTCCATGAGCAACTAAACTAAATTTGATGATCAATCTTTTGAAAAAGATACTTTGTAGTTATTACATATGAAATTGGGTTTTAAGTATTATAAAACGAACCTGCTCCAACAGGTGGAAGTAGTGTAGAAAAACCTCTTACTAATTTGAGGGTATCATCTGAAATTGCTTCACAAAGAATTCGGGCAGGATAGAGCTCAATAGTGTGCTAAATAAGTTTCTTAACCTTCCCATACCTCAAAGATAGAGAGGCAATTTTTCGTAGTGCCTCTACTATATTAGTATCCGTATAAGACAAACAGAGATCAATTCTCATATTGCATCTATTAAACAAAAATCTAGCACAAATAAGGTCTAGAAACATACTTGGATGCTTTCAACAAAATTGTTAACGCATTCGAGCTATCCGAACGTATGTAGACTGATGTAGTAACTTTTAACTACTGAGAACTATTTTGTTCAAATTATAATTACTTTTACAGAGCACTAACCAGTAGATTAAAAGAAGTTTCACAATTAGGAATCTTGACTTGCAGCCGGCAAAAGAAAGGATTCAAAATAGTAAAATAACATTTTTTACCTAATGAGTATGAAACGTTCTCATACCTTAAAGTTTGTCACTTTTTATGACAAAGATGTAACATTTATAGTAAAAAAAAGACTCAATGTATTCTATTTTAGGCGGTTAACAATTAAGAATTATTCGAGAAATCAAAAGAATTTCCTTTATTTCTGAAAAACAAAAATCAGAAATTAACAAGTATGAAATTAGGATTTATGAGAACAATAAGAGTATATGAAACAGATAGTAATGTTATAGAAACAAACATTTAAGTCAAGTAATTTTGTTCGTATAGAAACATATAAATACTAAATTAGACCTGTTCTTATGCTCCATGTTTTAAACTTAGCAACAAGAGCCTCACAAAACCACAAAACACACCAGAAGTTCAACCACGAGGACCTAAATATTGGTCATAAGGTAACAAATCTAATACAATAAACTCAGGAACCATTACAAAATGAGAAGTGCAAGGAAAAATCTAATTTAAAGCCGACATACCAACAACCTGCAATGATTGAGAGACTTTCTTTTTCATTTTTAATAGCCCTGGCAACAAGAACATCCTGTCTCAATAATGCCTTCCAAAGTCATAAATTTATTTTTTTTCATACCATGATTTCAAAAACCCTACCCGAAATATAAATTTTAAAAAAATTCATCACAATTCTCTGATCTCCAAATACATAAAATTGAAAAATAATTACAATCACAAATTAAGGTCACATACAGTAAAGTAGATGAAACAAAAGAAAATAAAGAAGTATATGCACCTTTGGATTCTTCATTCTCACTTTAAAGTAAATAAAATATACACCAAAAAATACGAAGAGTTTTTGGCCAAAATATCACTAATGAATAATATGCTAATCTATCTGGTAATTTCATGTAATTTATTCACCTTGTATAGCCGACGTTGTCCACACAACCATTAATTTAGATCTACCGAGAAAAGGAGTGGTTTATTTGATGCTTGCTTCTTTCTATCGAACTTCGAAGTTCATATTCATCCCACAATTTTAAATTAAGGAAATCGTCTCACCAATTTTCCATCGTTACACCGACCATGCAACAGAATTAAGTACTTAAAAGGGGATACACATTGCTGAGTAAAAAAATTAGTGAAGCCGGATATTGAAGGCGGAAGCAAATTTGGGAGGCGGAGGGGAGAAATTGGGGAAAATGGGTACTGGAACTATTCTAGGTCTTCTATTTAACTTTTTTCCTATTTTTCTTAGAATTACCTAAATTAAGATATTAAAAGAAACATTCTTACAAACGAAAACTAAAAATAAAAAAAGTTTTTCTAAACTAAATTATTTTTGTAGGGTGAATGAAATGACTTTTAATATTTCAGCATTTTCTAAAACAATGTATTTACTAAATTATGAAAATTACCATATAGTACTTTTTTAAATAATTCTAAAACTATAAAACCTTTTTATATATTTGTATTTATTTTACATATTGTTTAGGTGTATGTAATTACTATTTGGTAAAAGTAAAAAATGAAACCAAATCAAAATCAATTTGATTAAGTTAGATTCTGAAATTTTTGTTCAATTTATTTTGATTCAGCTTTTCGGTTTTGCAATTTTTTATGATATGTTTTTTGAATATGTAATAGCTAAGATTGTATTATTTAAATTAAAAAAAAAAAAGAAAGCTGTTATCTGATTTTCAAATTGTAAATATTACTATTAAGCTTCTATTTGATTTTCGTCATAAATTACAACCAATTCCTTAAGCGATAATATTTTACACATTACTTGAAAATTTATAGATTATTAAGTATATCTATTTTTTTTAATTACGTTATATTATTCTTATTAATACATCTCCTCTCTTTCTTCTGGTCTCCTTTCACCAAACAATATACAACTATCATTTTCTTATAATTTTTCCTTAACTACGATTCAATAATATCACTTAGAAAGTAATATATATATATATATAAAAAACCTATAAACTATAACCGAGGGAATATAAAAAAAATCGATTCAATGAATATCATCGGTTATGCTCCCCCCTAACATAAGAATTTATTTAGTAAGTACTAATAAGGTTGAACATAGCTACTTCCTTGTTACTTGTACTAACAAAAAGATATTTAGAAAGTAATATATCTATATCTATATTAATATATATATATATATCTAAAATATAATATATCTAATCTCTATCTCATCTCTAGACCCTTTAGGACACCAAATGAGATCAACGAAAACTTACATAATCGTTTATGTTTGATTCTTTTAATTTTATCAATATAAATTTTAAAATCAAAAAACATATAAACTATAACCGAAGGGAATAGAAAAAATCGATTCAACACTATCATTGGTTATTTGCTCACCCCTAACAATCGAATTTATTAGTAGCACTAATAGGTCCGAATATAGCTAACTTAAACTTCTTTTACTTGTATTAACAAAAAGATGATTTATATATAAAATTATAATTAATAGGAATTAAAGATTTTGTAGCAACATTCAAGGCCACAAAAAAAGTTCAACCATCAGTGGCAACAAAGTCGTTGCAAGATCTTTTTTTGTAGCCACTCTTATACGTTGCGACAAATACTTTTTTCAATTATATTTTATGAGAAAATTAGTTCATATAAGGAGCGACTTTTGACTTTTCGCCACTAAAAATGTAGCATTTAATGACGACGTCTACAGTCGCCACTATAAATACAACCTTTTGTAGCAACCATTTGATGTCGTCACTAAAGCTCTTACTTTAGTAGTACCTCTACGTGCCGCCACTATAAGTCGTCGCAAAAAAATTTATTTCTTGTAGTGTACACAATACCCAAGGTTGGGTCAGGGCCACAAGAAGGTTGTTTTCTGCATTAAGCACTCTTAACTTATACTTTATGCATAAGTTGAGGTGCACAAGTCCAAGGAGGGACCAGGGCCTACACATTGTTCTAAGAAAAGATCAGTTGGAGTGAAAAAGAACGGTCTATTTTAAGCTCAAATCATTTGGATCAAGAAGGGATTATTTCATTCGGTTTTCTATATCTTTTGGCTGTAAGATTGACTATCTTGAACAAAGCACTATGATCCTTTCCTAATTGTCTATCACAACTTACTTTTTAGACGGACTAACCGACAAGTTATAGCTCAGTGACAATGATGGACTATTCAAATTTTTCCTCACACTCTCCTTGACATGCTCATTACTCTCCCAGATTATAGACACCTAGTTCGATTTATAGATTTATGGTCATATCGTGGTGTATCTCCAGGTTATGCTTTAGAGCTCACATTCCATCAATTACTATGCCTGTCGTCGCAAGCTTTTCTTTAAATCAGGATATCATTTGTTTAGCCATCATCTTCAGATTCCATTTCTATACTAGGTACAAAAGAGACCACAATGCCGATTCAAAACAATAAAATGAACCATCTCTGGGGGGGGAAAAATTAACACAAACAAGAAACCTCAAGAAAGTATCGTGGATTTTGGGCTACTCAGACTTCACCCTAGCAACTCACTTTCAATTGACCCCCACCCCTAACAAAAAGACAAGCAAGCAAGTAGCCTAATGCATAAAAGTTTTCTAAATATGGTGTAGGTGTAAGAAAATCCGAGCCGAGGCGCAAAGCACAGACGATCAACATGATGATAGGTCCGGTTTCCCGCAACCTACTCCCTCTATAGTAGGGACACTATCAGTGGTGTCATGAGCAATAACAGCACCATCAATATGCTCCTCTCAGCCTTAACAATTCTCGAGCTAAGACTCCCCAACAGCCACTTCTATAACTCTCAACTGGCGGGCCTCCTCATCAATCAGCGAGGCTCTCCTTGCGACCTCCAGCTCATTGCTCTTTCTTCCGTGCTCGAGACTCATCCTCATCTCTAACTAGGTGCCTCCACATAGTCGGACGCTTCATCAGAATCAGAAAACTCCTTAGAGCGTGACGATCCCTCAGAATGTGCAGCCAACCATTCTCGGTCTTTTTCACTAACCTCTCTGGGATTGGAGGTGGTGGTCTAGGATTGGGGTTCACCTTTTGGGGTACCTCAACTACATTCCCCATTTTGTCCCCTAACTCACCACTAGCCTCCCCTACCTCATCATCACATTTTATCACATTTTCTACACCAGACGGCGTCGGTGGGTCAATGATTTGCTTACTACCTCGAGTTGTGACTTCCATACAATGTCTATCATTTTTTGGATTTTGGACAATATTGCTAGGAAGAGTGCTTGGTTGGCGTGGGTTCACAGTCGAAGACAATTGAGCCATTTGCAACTCAAGATGCTTAAGTCGAGATTGCATGTGCATAAACTTTTCGCCCAATACTTGATAAGTCACTCCTCAACTCTTTAGTGTGCTCATCACTAGCATCAAACCTCCTCATTATTTTCTGCAACATATCCTTTTATTCGAATATGAAATCCAATCTTGGAAATATAGCGTCCCACTTTTTTTTACTACCCAGGGTTTCGATACATTTCGCAATAACTCGCGTCATACTGCCTCGACCATCCCTAGGAGCAACTTACCGATTTTGAGGTGGAACATAGGGTCCACTCCTATCATTTCTGTTACCATAGTTAGCATATGGTGATAGATGCTATAGAAATATATTTTTTTTTTTATTAGCATAGTTGTTTGTTAAAGAACAGAAGAACCAAAATTTATTGTGGAAAAAAATATAATATAAAGAATCGAAAATTGATATATAGGTTAATTTTCTAAAAACATGGGTTTTATAATATGTGAAGTAGTATTGTCCAATCATTGGACAATGATTAACTTCTCTAATCATAGACCAATATTTGATGATTATTATCGTGAATGAGGAAATATTGATTGAAACATTGAAATTAAGATTGTTTCAATCAAATCATCAGCATTTAATTTTGGCAGTCCGTCAATTGGTGTGTTGGGCAATTAGTTTGGCTTTAAATTCTTTTTATTCAATTATCTATTAGATTAAGTTTTGATATTTAAATATTTATTAAATAGTGGGTTGGTATTGTGATATATAAAAATCATTAAAATTATGTTGTTTTAAATATTGAGAACTGAAACTCTAGACTTAAACTTAGAATTGATTTATATATTTATAGTGAGTTCTTTATTTAGGCTAGACCTCTAGTAATTGAGTGTGTTATTTTTCGAACCCTTATTGTGATTATTATGTGAATAGATTTCTTGAGTTGGAAGTTCAACGAAAGGGAAGATTTCCTTAGTGATTGTTCGAGTAATTTGAGGCAAGTGGATTGTCTAAACTCTTGTTTAAGTGTATGGAATGTTTGTAGTTCCTTGGTAATATGTTTGGGAGTAACGTATGGTGATGGGTTGACTGTTCCCTTGATTATTCTAATAATGAAAACAAGGGATAACAAAAGCAATGTGATAATGTTTATTGTGTGATTTATTGAGAAAGGTTTTGAGGCTTTGTTGAATCATGTTAATGTGATTTTCAAATGTTTGTGTGGTTGTGAACTGGCATGTTATAAAAATGTCATCTCCTTATTATTTGTGTGAACATGTCCATTTTATTATTCTGCGGCATTGGGTTTTGTGAAACAATGTTATGTGCCATAAAAAGAAGATTACTTAAGAGGATGTACCTGTTGAGGGAACTATCGCGCCGTGATGGATACTATATTTCAAAGAAGTATCTCGCGCCGGCGATGTATCCTATATTTCAGTGGAAGCCGCGATGGTTACTATTATCGCGGGTCGTATCGTGCGCCGCACAAGTATGCAATGGTAACTTGCCCCCCTGGGTCCCGGACTGAGAGACATGGGGTATATCACTAGGGTCATGACATGCATCATTATACTTTGACATGCAGTCCACTTCCATTGCACAGGCTTATCTTTAGATGACTTGTATTGTGTTTTTTGCTGAATCGGTGTGGGACTTTTCTTTTTGGGTGAATTGTGATCAATGACTACTGAGCTTGTTTTGTTGAGGATATAAAATTTGGTAAAGTTTTTTTTGTTGAGGATCTTATGTGGCAAAGTATTGTTGTTGAGGAAATATGTAATTTTGACAAATTTTGTATGTTTAGAATATTTCTTTGCAAAGTGTTGGTGGGTATTGTAATGTGTTTCCAAGTGGTTGTTTTGTTTGAGGATATGTAACATTGTCGAGGTGTTGTTGTCTTGAGCTATGTGCTATAAATTGTTGGTTGTTTGGAGTTTGGACTGGTTTTATCATGTTGTAGTTGTTTGGAGGTTACGGTTGGGGTGGTTGATACCCCGTATTTCATCCCCTTAGCTTGTGTTTAGAGGTTACTTTGTGGAGTACCAGGTGTGGTTGGTACTCACCCTTGGTTTTTTTTCCTACAATTTTTTTGTAGGTTTACCTAGCCTGGAACCTTTGATGATATATTCTCTTCTTTCCCAACAAGGCTCTGTGGAGATTTGTGAGTAGTTTGTGGGTCATCTTAGCATCTCCTTACTCTTGTTTTATGATTTTGTGTACTATTGTAGAGACAGATATCATGATGAGACTTATATTTCTTTTGAACATTGTGTGATACTTTAAAGCTTGTACACGTGACAACCCATGTTTTGGCAATAATGTAAGTTGATGAAATTTTCTCTTGGCATTTATGTAATGTTTGAGTTTTAGTTGACTTGTCTTTGGTGGGATAGATGATTGGCCATCACGTCTATTTTTTTTTTTTTGGTCCGGGACACTCTGTTTGCTATAAAAAGAGAGATTTCGTCAAAATTTTTAACTACAATTTTAAAAAAATAAGATTCCTTTATTCTGTTCTTCTTCTACTTAAATATCCTATTTAGTATATCTTCTTATCTTTATGAATGAAACTATATGCGCCTACTATTACTACCCATTTTACTAAGAGGGGTTTCCTCACTTTTTAAAAAACTACATTTAAAAAATGTTTTTGAGTTTTCTTCTTTGGTTAAAATCTCGGGATTAATTTAATAGACATGACATCCAAAGGTTAGTGAAATTAGGAATATTCCACTCCAAAATGATGTTAAATTATCTAATATTCAAACTAATCATCAAATTTTAGTACATCTTCTATATGTTATAATATATTTATATTTAGGTTATTATATTAACATAAAACAGACAAAAATAAAATAATAACATCGTACCACACTCAAGAGAGAAGGTGGAGAAAGTATATTAAGAGGTGTATTCGATTTTTATTAAGAGTGACAATCGTTTTATTTCCAATATGTTTTTACTTTCAATCAAAAAATATTGTTCTAACTGGTTTGACATATTCCCGTGCAATGCGCGTGGGTAACTAGAGCGTCAAACTAGTAATCAATAACATATGTGTACTATAATTATAAAATTGCTACAATAAATGACATTTATCCCAATTGGCCACTCCTCTGTGTCCTTCAAGTTGTGGGAACACTCTCTATTCCATGTTAATTTAGTAGTATATTTATTCCCTTTTAAATTAGTTTAAGGGCTGTGGGAGTAAAGGACTTAGCTTAAATTAGGTGTGTCGTTGATATTCGGGTCATAGTCCGCAGTTACTGGGGGGGGCCGTATCCTGTTATAATTTACGTTAACTCTAGGGGCCATTTAATCTCCCAATTTGAAAGTCTCCATAATCTTTCTATTTCTTGCAAGGAAGAATTTCTCCACTATAAATAATGATGGGTCCTTAGTATATAATTAGCGTAACATTAAGAATAAATTTCTTATTGCTTAGTACGAAACATCGTCGGGTGTGAAGGTTTGATAGGGGGGGTGGCTAAGGGAGGTCAGGTATTAGGTCCAAAGCATAAGAGTGGGGAATGTAGGCGGGTGAGTCACATGGAGGAGGGGGGATAGAGTGAAGGTGTGGTGGTTGAGAGTAGTGGGCGGGATGTGCGGGTTGTGAGATAGAGGGGTGGTGTGGAAGGGGGTCGAGGTGGTTTGTTGTTAGGGGGTGGGTGGTGGGGGGAGAGGTTAAGTGGTGTCGGGGGGTATTAGGAGGGGTTGGTGATATGGGGTTTTTTAAAGGTAGGTGTGGGTGAGGTGTGGGGGGGTTGAGAGTGGAAAAGAGTGGGGGAGGTTTGAGGGACAGTTGGGGCGGGCTGGGGTGTGGAGTTGCGGGTGGGATGTGAACTAGGGTGTGGAGTGGTGGCGTTGTGGGGTGAGTGGGTGTGGTTAGTGTGGAGACGAGGTGAGGGGGGGGTTTGAAGGAATAGGGTAAGGCGAGGGAAGCATTGCATCATTTCATTTAGAACTTCCATTAATTATTCTATTTTTTATTTTTTGTGAATTCATGTAAACCCTCTCTAACCCTCTAGGTCATTTATCTTACCAAATTTAGTACCCACATAAGTCCTTTCTACTCGTTGCAAGATAATTTAGTCGCTATAAATATGATGGTCTTACTTGTTTTAGCATTATTTTCGGAAGTAATTTCCTTTTGTTTAGTGACATAAACGTGGTCATTCATAATTGGCCCACAACTTCTCATGAAAGCCATTCTGTAACTTCGGGTTTTGTCGTTATAGAAAAGTCAATGGGGGAATTTTTGGCCAGAAAACTTATTCGTAGTGTGTGGAATTTTTCAACCTAGTCTAGAGTTGAACAAAATTGGAGATTGATAACTCATTAATGGTTCTTTACGAGTTTATACAATTAATCTTGGGCAAGTAGAACTCTGGAAATTGATCTTGGAATGAAAGAGGTTTTCTGAGTGCCGTCGGTTAATGATGTGTTGTGAAATGGGGGACTTGGAATTATTTGAATAGCTCACTTTTTCGTGCAAGCCTCTTTGGTGTAGGATTTTTTCGCTATGGAGGGGACTTTTTGAAGGTCCAGATGCGACTTAAAGTCGTATATAAACTCCCTAAACAATTTTATTCTGCAGTTTTTGATTCTTAGAGCTTTGGAACGAACCCCATGCGAGTTTTGATAGTTTTCTACCATTCTTCAGGCTAAAGGAAAGTTTTTACTCCCTGAATCCATTTTTTGATCCGTTGAACGTAATAAAATGGGTAATTATCAATGGGGGGAGGGTTTTGAATGAGAAACCATGGTGGTAAAATCCTTAGTTTGGATACTTGAGATTATAAGTATGATCTAGGTTTTTAGAATTGTTAGTAATCCTGGTAATTGGTGATTGTTTATTGAGTGTCGTATTATATTTATTGTTTGTAAACCAAGAACAATCATAACGAATCCATAAAGGGCAGATTAGGGTACAATCTTGTTTGAGATAGTAATGATTTGTGATTTATGAGATGTGTTTGTGCTCATTGGTTATAATGTATGTTAGCAAATGTTGGTATCATTGATCATCACCTTCTGTAAGTTAATTATGAAGGAATACCTAGATGTATTAATCACTTCTTGAATATATGATAGTTGAGAATATACTTGTGCTAGTAATTGCAATATGTGGGAAGATCAGGTTTCCAGATTTTTGCATAACTAATTGGGAATTGATTGTCACGTTTTCCTGCAGAAAGATTGACTGATTGTCACATTTCAACATACTTTGTATCGGGTGCCACGTTCTGGTAGACTAAGAGTTTGAGTTTTGGGGTTCAAGAGAGGACCACCTACTTGACATAATTTTACTATCTTGAGAATTGTGAACTGTACGTGTTTCAAAATATTGATAATATTGTACATGTCGCTACTGTTTAATTTGCCTGTTATGATGTTTATTGACTTGCTATGGTTGCACTTGGTGAGTAGCAGTGGTTCCCTCATCAGTACCCTGGTGATTGTGTGTATTAATACTGAACTTGGTCCCTTATTTTTGTTGAGTAAAGGAATATGAGTATTGAAAGACCTTTTCGATAAGATTAGTACTGTCGTTTCCAATTCAAGGGTGATCCAATTCTTCCTCGCTCCATGAGTTCTCTCTATTCATCTATGTCCACACTTCGACTTCGACCTTAGACTCCTCTAGTTAGTTTAATAGTGCAATTTATTTGATTTTTAATCCTTCTTGGGTTTAGACTTTGATTCCTCATTTACTTATTTAAGTACATTGACTTCAAGTTCTTGAGAATTGTGCGTCGCATTAGTTTAGCGAAGTGTTTTGTAACACCATGTAGTTTATGGGGACTACACATTGATTGTCATGATAAGTAAGCCTATTTCCCGTTATTTAGATGCCCTTCGTTTCATAAAAGTTTTCAATTTGGGTCGTATTTAATGGTTCACCCACTGCAGGGTTAGTAAGGAGTTCCATCACGACTCATGTGGGTGCGTACCACATTTTTTCACTCCATTTCCTCTTTTTTTTTCTCTAACTCCTGTAACCTAGACGTCATTTCAATCTACCAAATTTACTACCCCATATTCTTCTTATTCCATGCAAGAAGAATGTCTCCCATATACTAGTGATGGTCCTTTTACTTTGCACACACACAATGTGTGGAGTAATTGCAATTTATTTAGTGATTGAACGTGGTCCACCATATTTGCCATTACTTCATATTGCACTTTGTTTTACTATACAAAATTATCGAAACTCATGTAACCTCTAGTTTATTTGTCTATCCAAGTTACTACTCCACAACATCCTATTTTCATGGCAAGAAAGAATATCCCCACAATTATAATATGATCTTATGTTTTTTCTATGGTATAAGAAAATTATACAGCGCATAAACATGAGTAAATAAAGTACTTATTATGGAATCTAAGATGTTCTTTTTATAGGCTTTGGATTCTTAATTCTTGTCTCCCATTTTTCTCACAATTTTTTGGCTTGTACTTGGAGATGGAGATTTATTTTCCCTGGTTGCATGTTCTTAAGAAACTTTGCTGAGACTGCTAAAAAACTTTTTGTCATGGAATAATCTCCTGTTAAAAATAAAAGAAATATATTCATATCTCACCATACAATTTTATTTTCACTTGTTATTGTTTGTATTTCACCAATAAAAACCGACTTGACGTTCCATATAAATATATATCATCGGTAATTTTTTTATCTTTTTTTTTTTACAGAACTGTACTCTCTAATGTTGACGGATATCTATGCATAAACCTACATTTGTTTTATCATTCCTGTTTTATTGACATAAATCTTGCTTACAACATGTTATGAACTTTTCTTTTGATCGTATGTCTTTTAAGAAATAATATTCTTATGACACATGATATGGACAATTGTGTACAACTTAATTTATTACTTTCCCTCCAAAGACTCACTTGTGTTATTACCCTAAAGGTTCGTTGGCTAAAAATTTAGAATTCAAAGAGGTCTGAATAAACCATCTATTGGATTTTTGATTAATTAGAAAAAAAGACCTTTTTATCCCGAAAAACAGGGAGAGATATATTGTAAACGTCCTACCCTCCCATATTCAACTTAAAGAATGATCTCTTTTTTCACTAATAAATTTGATATTGGGCAAGACTTCATTTACAAAATCAAGTTAGTGGTGATGTAAAAAAAATTGATCACAAATCTTGACAAATTTTTTGCTTACATAAAGTCATGGTGATCGTCAAAAATTTGTTTTCTCAACTGGATGAATCACCATAATATCTTCAGCCATTAAGGACATTCAATATTTTTAATTTATCCTCTTGATATATTTTAGGATGTTTGAAGGAAGTGGGAACGGTATACACCTCCCTACGTATATAAGTTTGACTCTGTTCATTTATATTTTTATTAATTTCATCCATAGATAAACTACTGCTGTGTAGAAATTTTCCATCCCTTTCAACAACAACGGAGATTGTTTCTCTTTAAATAATCGTGATTAGCTGATTGTAGGGTTGAATTTGGGTCGTTTCGATAGGTAAACGCGTGAAGTTTTGAATTTTACGCTGATAGAATGAAATATTGATTTCTTTTATTAATTCCTACAAATCCGATGTAAGTAGTTGTGAAGGGGGGATTAAGGTTTTTTTCTATGTGATGAACGCCACGAAATCATGGAATTTCATTCATATTTTTAACTGTTTGAAAATATTACCTGATTGACATTATCTTTATCATATTTGATATTTCTTAACTTCCTAAATCACCCCGAAAAATCTTTTTTAAAAAGAATCATTTTTGGTTCATATAGGTCATTTTATAAATTATATCAAAAAAATAAAGTTTGTTTGCCCACCTAACCTAATCTAGATTAGGGTACGCCCATATTCATTAACCCTAATCTATAAAAGCTAACGTCAACTTCCTCTTGGAGCTCACCTTCATTTCTTCTTACTATGTTCCATTCTTTCTCACGTCTAATGTTACAACACACACTACTACTTAGTCTATTGTGGCATACAACAAAGGGTCTCTCACACACACGCCAGCACGCACACACCATGTACACTGCACGCACGCGTGCTCACCGCGCGCACAGCACACTACGTGTGGCAACATGCCCACCCACATTATTGAAGATGAAATCTACTTTTTGGGGAACCCTTGACGTGAAAAATCTAATTTTTATTTTCTATCTCCTAGTCTTCTTCTGTTAGATGTGTTGTAATAATAAAGTTTTTGATGTCCTTCAGTGGGATGAAACACACAAAAATCTTCGTCGCCAGCACACACAAACACATATGTTTGAGTGAAATCATCTTTTTTTTGGGCTACCCCATGGCGTGAAAAGATCTTATTTTTGTTTTCTATCTCCTAGTCTTCTTCTGTTAAAGTGTTCTAATATAAGGTTTTTGATTGTACGTTCAATTGAGATGAAACACATAAATTTTCGGCAGATGGATGTTGATAACACCACTCATATTTGCAGCACAATGACTAATTGAAGTTTCTTTTTCCCCTATTATGTCTTTCTGTTTTTGTGACGAGTACTTCCTTCCCCGTGGATTGACAAATCTAAATGAATCCTCCAAGTTAGGCTTCAAAGCTAACCGTGAATCGAATTCACAATGGATCACAAGAGGGGTTCAATCTTATACGGACTAATGTTCACAAAAATTAACCTCCTTTAAGAGCATAAAATAGGAGAAAATAGGTGTATGACTTTTACATTCATATTTTAAATTTTTCCATAATATCATTATGAAATATTTAAAATTATGCAGTCATATATAACTATTATAGTCCACCATATGAAAATTACTCCTTAGTATAGTTTGCAATAATTTAACATTAAGAAGAAAAGAAAGAGAATAACTTAGAACAAAGTGATTTTACATAAATATGACTTAGGAACATTAATAATTCTTTTCTATTTGGTTAGTGTCCACACCACCACATAAATCATAAGGGAGTACTACTTTCGTACCCTTTTTTTATTAACAAATACTTTGGGTGAGCAAAATATTTACTTTGAACGTTCGTACATTGACATGAAGATGAGCTCAGAGGAAGTTGAAGTATTATCCTACCTCTCTCTCTCTCCAAGGTATGATAAGTGTATTCCTACCTTGAAAGTGTATTTTATTCATAGGACGTCATAACAACGTACATGAATTGATTTGATGAACAAATTGGGATCAGTTTCATTACTTTCCTCATAATATGGCACTGAGCCGCTCTGATAATAAATGCAGAGGATAAGATTGATGGTTTTCATAGTTTTAGATGGATTTGAAGAGTTGTTGAACTCATGGTGGAACTGGGTATGGATGGTCGTACTAACGACTTTCAATTTATCGTACCTAGATGGTAACTTTCTGTCAAAGAAGGACCACATTATGGTGGAGTTGGTGGGGATGATCTATTGGTGGTGTTGTTGACTCTTTGATCTTGAGTGGGCTATCCTGGTGGTGGGGCCGTGTGGTTAGGGCGGTAGCACAGCATACCCAGCCTGATGGTTGATATTGCGATCAGGGTGAGAGTTGATGGGAGGTGGTGGGGTAACGAGGAAGCGGTATTAAAGTCTGAGTATGGCGGTCATTTTCAAGGAAACTGTAGTCAGGTTATGATATGGAAGCGGCGGTGGTGGAAAATATAGTGAACACCAAGAGGTGAGGTGTTGGGTGGTTGTTTAACATTACAGGGGAGTTAGTGGCAGACGGGTTGATAACATTGACATACTTGATATAAATATCATTCCCACCACCTTCGCCTCCATTCTCGTGCAACCATATCTCCCACCACCAGTACTACTGCCATATCCACAACCTTGACCACATTCCGTTGTAAAATGACAATCTTTTCCACAATTGTAACACCCACTTTCTCCTCTACCACCACCGCTATACCCATCGCCACCTCCACCATACCTCCAACCACGACCGCCATATCAACCATCACCTCCATATATCCTGCAGCCACCCTAAAAACCTTCACCACCACAATATTTTCAAACTAAAAATGTATACAATACACCACCACTATAGGAATCACTTCCACCAACTCTGCAATCACGTGATCCTCTTTTAATAAGAGCACCATCTGGGTCGGCAACATTGGTAGTCTTTGTATGACCATCATTCTTAGATTCCACATCGGTTCAACCGCTTCACCGACAGTAAAACTACGAAAGTCTTTAGATCTTATACTAGATTGATTAACAAAAAGCTCATCACCACCATAATCCGGAGAAAATTTAATCCTTTTTGGTCACTGAACCACTTCACTGTTCCTTTTTTCTGATGCCTCTGATTATACCAACTTACAAAAGAGTTTATTATATGTAAGATTCACTTTAACTATAAAACATATACACGACCATGATCAAAATCTCATGTTCAATGAAAACAATAAAGATCTCTAATACCTACAGTTCATTTTTATTTCCATTTCAAAGTAATAATAGTGAACAATATGAGTACAAGGGAAAAACTAATAAAATATGTTTATAAAATTGATTCAACTGAGTAGTATCTACAAAAATGAATAAATTCAAAGGAACATGCATGAATTTTCTAAATTTATATCAACGTCATGAAAATTTTCTAATAGAAGTTTTCTATCAGAAATATCACCTATATGAAAAAATTCAATTGTATCCCAATTCACTAAAGGTATAATATATTTTCTGGTTCCTTGTACTTATATTTGTACTTTAATTTAAACTAAAACTTTGACATTGAAAAAGAATACTTTGTTTCTTCCTAATTCAAGGCGTGCTTTCCCTCTTTTATCTAATTATTAAAATAATATTGTTCTTAATTGAAACATGATGAAGTTTTGAAACATCTATATTTCGATCTGTCAAAACCTGTTTACTTTGATACTCAATGGAACCCATAATTCTAAATGTGTTTTTTTTTAAAATGTTTGTAATATTTGTGTGTCTATAAAACTTCTCACTAATGATAAAATAAAAAAATTATAGCTTGATTATTTTCAAATATAGACAGTTGTCATATTTTTTTGATAGTTTCATATCAAAATGATGTTACATAAAATCAAAAAGAAAAGAGTATCTCACATGTAATGAAAAAAGTCTTTTTTTATTTATTTTTAAACTCATTATTGTGAGGTCAAATTTACAATATAAAGATCACAAACCATAGATTGTATATTTTTTTATAAATGCTAATATTTTTATTTTTTTTCAAGAAGAGTTATGTTATACTAACAAATACATTATTCGAAACATGTTAGAACATGATAGGTTTTTCGAACTTGGAAACTATCAATTTCTTTAAAGATATCTTATTAATTTTTAGCAACGTCATTGTTTATTACCTGAATGAAACCTTCAATATTTTTTCTCCCCTGAACTCAAAGCCATTATGTTCAGAAACCCTAATTTTATCGTGAAATTGTGTGTGGATTAACAGCAATTGGAGAATATGGCATATTATGCACATAACAAATTTCAAGAAGGTGAGTCATTGGTGAGGAGCAATACGAGAGAGAGAGAAATAAGGATGGTGAATTCAAGAACGATCCGGATAATGATTGCGAAGGAAAACACCAAAGAATGACAAAGAAAACATAAGAATATTTTTGAAGTAATGAGTGAAGCTTACTAGAAGGTGGTCAAATTTATAGATATTTTTTAGGTGTATTAAATTTATTTTGTTTTATAGTTCGGGTAATTTATAGTTTATAGTCAATATAGATTGGAGACCATAATTAATCCCTTAACCTTATCATGTGCCTTTTTTGTTTTCCCTTCTCAATTTTGTGTTTTGAAGAAAAAAGTCTCATAATTGGAATTTAACATAATTGTAAAAGTTGACTGAATGTGACAAATTAATTTGGTATGTATTTCTCAACCTCTTAGTTTTTTAAGAAAAATATTCATAAAATTGTTAGTAATATTTTTGTGCCATTTTTAATATTATTTTACTTTAAGAATTGTTTTGGTAACCCGTATAACCCCTATTTTGCCCCTTTCCTAGGAAAAAGTTCGTAGAACATTGTGACTAATTGTCTTTTATTTGGTGACGGAACGTGATTAGTCATGACTTTAACTTCTCATTGAAACTCTGTTATATCACACATTATTCATCTATTTATGTTTTTTAATATGATAAAACACAAGTACCCCTAGAATATGACCAAAATCTAGAGACACATCTAAATCTAAACTTAACGAGTTGCGTATGACCCCCTCCCTCCCCTCCTTAACCTCATTTATTCCATATTTTTGTGCACCTTTATGTTTGTTGTTGTCATAGTCTCAACCACCCCAGTAAGTTGCAGATTGTACGTTGGCCTACCACGGGGAATTATATATATATATATATATATATATATATAATATATGTAAATTTATGTATGTATAATATTATTAAAACCAATATTACGAAATATTCTTAATTTCTTCATTTTGTGTGTCAATTAAGTTAATACACTTTTTTTACCTTATACCGAAACTTCTAATTTTTACCTTGATTCTTTGTTTTTCTATTGATTTTATTTTTCATTGTCTTTCATTTTCATTTTATTTCAAATCAAATTCCAAGTTTCTTGTATTTAAAATAACCTAATTTTGAAATGATATCAAAATAAATTAAGAAAACCAAATCAAACATCAAACAATGAAATGACAAAACTAAAGGACACTTCTAAATTATTTTTTAAAAAACATATAATCTTTTTAAAAAATTTGAAAGTGAAAAGATAACAAATTAATTTTAAAAAGTTGAAGTGAGAAAGAAATAAAAATAAATATTTTATAAAGAAAGAAATAAAAATCGTTAACTGTATATAAGATTTATTTCTATCTATCTATCTATAATACCTTAAAAACATAAATCCTAACTCGAATGTTAAATCTATCTATACTATCTTAAAATCTTGAACTGGCTAACTTGTATGCTAAAATACTAAAATACCCCCCATATTAAAAGACTTTATTCGTATATATGTGATATATGTAATGTTATATTTATTTATGCTATATTAGATTAAAAGCATACACTTTTTCATATTGCTTGGCAGTAACTCTTCTGGAAGATTTTGATTTTTTTTATAGGGTTGTGACTTTTTCTATGAGTTATGACATTCGAAAAGTTGTGATTTTTCTAAAGGATTGCGATTTTTTCAGAAAAGACACGATAAAACCTTTTCATAATATCCTTTCATGTTTTTAAATAGAGGGGGTTTCTCACACTTTTAAACTACAAATTTTGGGTAATTTTTTTTATTCTTTCTTCTTAAAATCAGGGAAAAAATTGTGAGAGTTGTTCGAATCCTGCAATTATAATATTTTTTTGGTTTTCTATTCTTTTCCTTTAATAGGAAGATTTGTGAGAGTTTTTCAATCATTCAATTCAAATTTTTTTTGTGTGGATAAAATATAGATCAACAAAAATTGTATGCAATGAAATCCATCAACTTCAAATGATAAGATTATCTTTGTAATTCGTATTTACTAGCAATAACATATCCTTTTGTAGAAAGTACTTCTCTTGACAAAAAGATCATGTTTTATGTTGCAACAAACTACCAATTAGTATTGAAAATCTAAACGTCTCAAAATATGGGGGAACGTGTATTGAATCAAAAACTTATTTGAGAGTCCAAACTACATTAAGTAATCTCTTGTGTCTTTGAAATTTATTTAGTGTACTTTTTTTTACATTTATCAGTTTAGCATATAGAATGTTATTTTTTTCTTTGGGGTTGACCACATCTTTAAGACCAAAATTAAACGAACTTTAAATATATTCAACATAGTACCTTATGAAATTCTTTTTTATTTTGTAATTTCCTATTACAATTAATTAGAAAATCTATATATATACAATCTTTATCGTCTATACTACCTAACATAAAACACCAATGTAGTACAGCCTCTATATTTAATTTATTATATTTATGTGTGTTATTATACTATATTAATTCGACAAAACACTCTACAATAAATTGAAGGTTGTGCCATTTTTTCGAAGAGTGATCTTTTTTCAGATGAGTTGTGAGCTTATTGAAAAGGGTTTGTGATTTGAAAAGTTGTAACTTTTCCGAAAGGTGTGAATTTACGAAGAGGTTATGACTTTCTTATGAGTCTTGTGACTTTTTCGATGTGATTTTAGTTATCTACAGGGATTGTGACGTCTTTTTGATAGAGGCGGCAGTATGTTGTTTTTCAACAACCTACCCTTTGTTTGTCTATAAAAAAGAGGGTTTCCTTCCTCAATCTTTTTTAACTCACATTTAGAAAAACAAAGAATATTCATATTCTTGTTTTTTTCTATTAAAAGATGCTATATAGATCTTCTATACTCTGATGATGGAACAATAATCACATAATATTACTGTAACGTTTAACTATGATGATGGAGTTAACCTCACATTATACACCATTTTAATTTTTTTTAGTTTTTTCTATTGTTAAAACACTTCAGGATTGATTTAGTACGCGGACAATATCACAAAGGGTAGTGAATTAGTATATCCCTAACATGACTGTTTAAATTAATCTAATATTTCCCCTAAAAACATCAATTTGTAATATTCTATATTTTATATATGTTTATATTCTATTATGTTATTTTATATTAAAGTAAGAACAACCAAAACATAAATAATAACAAAATACCACATGAAGAGAATGGCAGAGAAAGTATATCGAAAGAGTTGTAACTATGTGTTTTAAATTGACAATTTTTTTATTTTACAATAATTTTTACTTTAATTAAAAATATGTGCTACCGATTTAAACATTTAACGTGCCTGCACGAGCGTCAAAACTTGTACACCTTAAAAACCATAAAACTCCTCTCGCTTTTATAATGTTTCAAATTACTCAAATACCCCCAAATTAACACTATATATAGCATATATGTTATATATTTCATATTGTAATTATTTTATGCTATCTTATATTAAAAGCATACACTTTTCACATGCTGGGGCCGTAACTCTTCCGAAGGGTTTGATTTTTTTTTATAGAGTTGTGACTTTTCGAGAGTTATGACATATTTAAAAAAATTGTTTTTTTTCTGAAAGTTGTTACTATCAAAAAAGTCGATGATTAAGAACATTTTCAACTATATCCTATCATGGTTTTTAATAGAGGGGGTTTTTTTTTTTCTCACACTTTTAAAACTACAAATTTTTTGTAGTTTTTCTATTCTTCTATTCTATTCTTCTTCAAATAACAAAAATTGTGAAAGTTGTTCAATCATGCAATTATAATATATTTTGGTTTTTTTATTTTTTTCTTCTTTAAATAAGGAAGATTGTGAATGTTTTCAATCATTCAATTACAATATAATTTGCTGGTAAAATAGATATACTAACAAAAATTGATTTGATAAGACAAATGAAATAACTCAAGTTCAAATGAAAAGATTATATTGATAATTCATAGTTACACATTGTGTAGCAATAAAATATACTTTTTTAGCAGTTTCTACTTGACAAAAGATCAATGATTTCAGTGGCACAAACTACACTTATTTTGAATCTAAAAAGTCTCAAATATGCCGGAAAAATGTACTTGATCAAAAAAAACGTATTGCAGTGCCAAACTAATTTTGTACATACTCTTTCTTTGCATATTTATTTAGTGTCTTTTACTTTTATCCAGTTTAAATATAGAATTATTTTTTTCTTTGGGTAGTGACACATATTTTTAAGACACAAAGTGAAAAACCTTTTTAATTAATTCAAATATGATCCTTATTGAAAATTCTTTTTATTTTTGTAAAATGGTCATATAAAATTAAATTAGACCAATCTATATATATCAATTTTTATATTTCCCTAAATTACCTAATGTTAAAAACCAATGTAGTCATATCCCAGCTATTTTTATATTGTGTATATTTAGTTGTTTTGTCTTATATATATTATATTAACATAGACAAATTTTCACAATTGAAGAGTTGTGACATTTTCAAAGAGTTATGTCTTTTCAGATGAATTGTGAGCTTTGAAAAGGGTTGTAACTTTTTTTATAGGGTTGCACTTAAAAGAGTTGTAACTTTTCTGAAGGGTTGTGAATTTTCAGAAGAGTTATGACTTTTCTTTTGAGTTATTACTTTTTCGAATGGTTTTAAGTTTTCTAAAGGTTTGTGACGTCTTTTTGATAAGGCGCACTATGTAGTTTTTCACACACTTCCCTTTGTTGGCTATAAAAAGAGGGGTGTCCTAAAAAAATTTAACTGCATTTTTTTAAAAAAAATATCCATTATTCTTGTTCTTCTTCTTCTTAAGAAATCCTATTTAGTATCTTCTATATATTTATGATGGAACAATATGCACATACTATTACTACTCATTTTTACTAAAAGTGATGGGGTTTCCTCACATTTTTAAACTATATGTTCAGAATGTTTTTAAATCTTCTTTCTCAAAACCTCATGATTAATTTATAGACGTGGACAATCTCAAAGGTTAGTGAAATTAGAATATTCCCTAACACGAATATTAAATTAATCTAACATTTCAACTAAAAAATTCAAATTTTCTACATCTTCTATATTTTATAATAATATTTATATCAGATTATATTAGAGAAAATGGCCAAGAGCCTCCTCAGTCTATATTCAAATTTTCAACTACACGCTTCAATTTTACGGGAGTCCTATCATCCCACTGAAGTATTTAAAACTGAAACCATTACACCCCTAAAAAGCCACAACCACATCTATGTTAGACATCTAAATATCACACGCTTGACGCCTCGAGATTTTTATTTTTTTATCAATTTTTTTTCTAATTCTTTATATTTTCCTCCTATATCTTCAGCATATTCATTTTCACCATAGTTGTAAAACCCAGATATCTTGGTGTTGCTCTTGTGAGGAGAAATTGAAATAATGATGTGAGATCTGAAAACCAAGTAAAAAAGTGAATAAAGACGGCAGAGAGGGATGAATAGCAAAGTGATGTTGCCCATTATGGTGATTAGTGGATATGGGCAATATTCTCTGAGAGAAGAATGAAGGAGGAGCCGGCGATGTTGTTCCCACATTCGACGTCATGACGATGCAGAAGACAATTTTGAAGAAGATAAGTGTTGATTACGGCGATTGAATATTAGTGACAGATTGAAAATAATGAGATGTTAGTTTGAGTGATTGAAAATTTGAAGATTGAATAATTAAGGTTCTATTAATTATAAATATATTTTTTTGATGTTCAATTTGTGTTTAAATTTCAATTGATTTTTTCGAGTAAGATCACACTTTTTGTGGTGACATAAGTGTAATAGCATAATCAATGTGTATCAATAGTTTATTAGATAGATTTTGCAAATTTGTTTAATAGAGAATTTAAATTTTTTCTTGAATCAAGAATGGTGAATTTGGTGGAAATGACAGTGGTAGTAATGATTTAGAGATGGTCAGTTTTGCCGGAGGGGGCGAAGATGGTGGCTGCTGGTCGAGGAGCAAGGAGAATTTTTTTTTTTTAAAAAAAACATTCTCATTTGAGAGTTCACTTGATTTGATGTAAATCCAATTTAATGCTTTTCAAATCTGATCCTGATATTTGTTTTTTTAGATGATATATTTACATGTCATTTATCTTGAATTGAATTGATTGGTTTTGAAAAGTTTGTGTGGAATCAATAATGGTGAGAGGAATTTTGTTGCTATGGACAAGAAAGCCAATATAAAACTCATATTGTATTATAAGAGGAGCTCTAAATGAAAAGTTAAATTACTATTTGTTGTGCCCTTTGCTACTAAATTAAAACTTTTATAATTTTTTTATATATTAATTTAATCTTATATTTTCATTTCACAATCTTGACCTTTCAAATTTCTCACACAATTTTTAAAAAATAAAAATGAGTAATTATTCCTTAAGATAAAAATTAAATGAGATCTGTATCTTTTAAAGGAGTTAAATTTTATCCTAAACTTTTTATATTTATTTTAATAGTATTTGACCTTTCGATTTTTCATGTATCTTTTCATGTTTCCGTAATTTTAGTTCTAACACATTAACTTTTCCAAGTAAAAAAAACTTTTATTTTATTTTCCCTACAATTCTTGTGTGTTGGAACTCTAAAATTTTATTTCACTCATTAAATTTCCTTTCTTCATCTTCAATAACTTCTTTTTTTATTCTTCATTTCTATTTTAATATAAAAATTCTCTTTATTGTTTGGTCACACTGTTTACTCTCTCATGATATTTATTCTGAGCAATATTTTTTACATTCATTAATTACTCTATAGAGTGTCTCATAGTTGGTTTTTTTTCAATTATTTCATGTGCCTTCTTTGGTTAGATTTCTCTTCAAAAAGAGTCTATTTTACTTCAAGGTAAATCTAGTTCATATAAGTGATTTATCCACAAATATTGACCACACTTTTTTGTCTTATTGCTAACGCTAGCAGCATATTTCACTTGCTTTTAGTATAATTCTAGTGATGAAAAGTTTTTTTTGTTGCGCAATAAAACTCACATTCAGATATAATTGATTCTGTTAACATTTGCATCGTTGAACTTTGCATGTAACATGGACTATGTTTAGAGCACTAGGTTCATAGTTGCTGTGTGTTCTGTAGTTTAAAAAATGGTATTAAAATAACACGTGTCGTGGCACGTGTTCGATAACTAGTATATATATATATATATATATATATATGATCTATATATAATATATAATATAATAGATATCTATATATATATATATATATATATCTTATATAGATCTGATATAGATATATAATACATACATATAAAATACACTCTCTTTGTCTCTAAGAATTCAGGGAGGTAATTAATTTCACTTTTACAGACTTCAAGGGGGTAAAAAGGACTCGACTAAAGTTACAGTGTGTAGTGGGGAAATCTGAATATAGTTTTAGGAGGGGTCCATAACTGAAAAGGAGGAGAAAGTAGACGAGGTGTAATTATGAGTTATTAAGAGTGCAATTTTTTTATTTTAAAAAGGTTTACTTTTATATTAAAAATAGTGTGAATACCTGGGTTGACAGTTTACCGTGCCATGCACGTGCGTCAAAACTAGTATTCCAATAAATATTTGTACTAACTAATTCTAAATTTACTAAGCGTAAATGAACATTTGGTCCAATTTTTTGCACTCATCACCTTTTCTTCATGTGTGTGTGCAATACTCTCTATGCTGGGTCAACGTATTCATATCTTTATTTCACTTTAAATTAATTTGGGGTTGCGAGGTGGAATAATAGGACATAGTTAGATTTAGTGGGGTCTGTATGAACGCCGTAAGTCATTTTTTTTTAAAATTTAGAATTATTTGCTTAACTTGACTTAATAATGATGGGGGTGATTCATAGATGAAGAATTAAATAGATAGTTTAGTGGGCTAATGTGATAATTTATTTAGATCCTAGAGTTTTGTCCCCCATATATAAATAATTGCTGCAATTTAGTAAGTTTTATATAATTATTATTTAAAGAATAGAGGGAAGAAAACTAACGTAGAAACGAGACTTCATGCAATTCGGCCTGAAGATTGACTCCTTGAAGCAAATCCTCAAGTTTAGTTTCAAATCTATTCACATCATTGGATTTTTGGGAGGTGTTTACCGTTATTACACAAGTAAAAAGTTGGTATATGAAAATTGAAGTGTCATATCTTGTCCGTTATGTTTGAACTTGGGAAAATTTTTAATATATATATATATCTAATATATATATATATATATATATATTTATTAATATATATATATGATATTCGGTGGGTTTTCTTGGTGTGGTGCTACCAAGTTAGTGAATATGATTGACTCTTGATTGATGATCTTTAGTTAATTTTTTGTGTATTAGCTGAAAATTGAAAAATTTGAGGAAGGAAAAAAACATAAGAAAGGCTGCTTGTGTACTGGGGGGTGAAAATATTAATCATAATGAATAGTGCTCGTGGGGCCGTGGAAATTATATGACTACATTTATTAATAACAAATTGGTGTAAGAATTGCTAATAGTATTAGACATTAGATAAGTATGGCCCAGTGACCTTGACTCTTGGTTTGCGAACAGTTGTGATCTATCCGGGTATTGAGTTTGATTTAACTTAAATTTTTATATGATTACATATGAAAATTTTTTTGATATCTTTGGACTGACAATTAAATTATTAGATCTAGCATATCATATAAATATATTTGATTATGATATTGGAGGAATTGAGATTTAATCCTAGGCTTGAAAACTTGGAAACTATTATTATTGCAATGTTACTTTACATCAAGAGTTACAAACTTGTATTATAAACGTGGGAATTGTTTAGTTCAAGGTTGAACTCATAAAAATTTGGTGTTGTTAGTTCTTAACCTTATTGTGACTCCTTATACTTGAATACATCACATTTGATCGGAAGCTCCACATGAAAGGGAAGACTCAATCCTAAGAGTTATATTAATTCGTTGACAAAGGCAAGTGGATTCTTTAGGCCCCCGTTTGGATGGTCTTAATAAAGACGCAGCTTTCAAAAGTAACTTTTGAAAGTGCTGAAACTTATTTTTAAGAATAAGCGTTATGTGTTTGGATAAAAATGCTGAAGGTTTCTATGTCAAAAACGTGAAAGGAAAAATGGAAGAAATAGATGTTAGGATGAGTTGTAATTTTGGAGATTGATATAAAAAATATTCGGGCAAAAATATAAAATGTGGTCACTTAAACACGAAAACAGGCTTATAAGCTAAAAAACAAAAACACCTTACCACCAGCTTTTACCATTGGCTTAAAATAAGTTTTTTTTATATTGCCAAACAGCTAAATAAGTCAAAAAATCACTTTGTAAGCTGAAGCCAAACAGGCTCTACTCTTGTTAAGCTTATGAAATTCGTGGGTATTTTTCCTTGTCTGGTGTTGAAAATGACTGGGAGACTTGTTGGCTGATTTTTGGGTTCTTCCTTACGTAAATTGGTATTTTCATATTAATGGTTATCTCCTCATCTTCATTTGACATGGCATTTTTTTTAAAATTGCCATCTGAGACAAGGTTTAATAAGATTTAGATGTGATGAGGGATTACCATTTTGAGAGTCTATCGTGGGCCGCGATGAATATTTATATTTTCAGGGACGTTCTCGTGCCTGATGATGACTATTATCGAGGTTCGTGTCATGCGCTGGACTATGCATGGACAGATATTCCCCCATGGTTCCCGGACTGAGGACGCGGTGTTAATCGGTAAGAAAGACATCATCCTATACTTGACATTGCATCTCTGGCATGCACATTTTTTATTATTTGATGAACTTGAACACGGTTTTGCGATCTTGTGAGTGTTTTCTTCTTTAAATCTTTGACTGTGGAATATTGAGTGTTATTGAGAATGTGTAAATGATAGAGTTGGTGGTTATTGAGTTGTGGTGTTTGTTAATTTGTAAAAACTGTTATGCTATAACGTTGACTTTAGATAGGTGTCAAGGAGTATCCGTTTTTTGGTTCCACTTAATTTGTGTTTAGATGGTTTGTTTGTTGGTACCGGGTGTTTGGTATTCCACCCCTTGCTACTACAAATTTTTGTAGGTTCGAGCTCGGATTTTCGTGAGTACCTGTCATTCTTTTTATTTTTTCGTTTCGGGCCTCTTGTGGATGTGTTGTGTAGGTAGCTGCTTGTCATTTCTCAGCGAACTTTCCTACTCCAGTTTATATGACTTTGTTTTTACTAAAAGACAACTTCATTTTAAGATAGACTTTATTTATTTCATTCTAATATTTACATTATAGATTTGTGCACTTGACAAACCTGGTTTTGGGGATTGATTAATATGACTTGGTTTTATAATAGCATTGTTATTTTGGATTGTCATTTACGTCCGCACTTTGTTAGATTTGTTCAGTGACTGTCTAGGTGGGATAAGACGAGTGTCATCACACCCATTTTATGGTCATGACAGGGTCTTTGAAATTTCGGTCATAGTCCACATGGGTACCTGCGCGTTATCCCTATTATTATTTATGTAAACTCTAGGACATTTATCTACCCAATTTTAATATAACCGATAATCTTTCTATTTATGCAAAGAAGAATTCTCCCATATAAATAGTGATGGTCTTACTATATAATTAACAAAACATAGAGAATAATTGTCTTTTGTTTAGTAACTAAACGTAGTCAGCCATGCCCATAACTTCTCATTGGAACACCATTATTTTATCGTTTTTATGTTCTGTCATTCATGTAACCTATATTTAACGACCCGCAAGTTACCCCTAGAAGTTAGGGAGAACCCCTGGTTCGTCACAAGGCGTACTTGAACCTTTGTGTCCTGTACAAGCCCTTCAATCATGTTATTACATAAGGACCTGGAAAAATTATGTCGTAATTAAAATTTTCACGAATAATTAAATTTTAATAAATGAACATTTTTTCATAAAATATTCAGGACTATCAATCTCACAACCAAATCTTTAAAAGACCCAACATACGCCCTCCCTGTCCCGATTTAGTTGATCAACTTTAAGAAGTGACACCAAATTAAGCACAAATAATTATCGTAGGTTAGTGAAAATTTACCTTTAACTCAAAGATTATGCCACTCCTCAATATAATAAATGTAATTTCTGATTCAAAAAACAGCATTACAACTTATAGTTCTAAAATTTTCTAGAATTAAAAAATAAGGGCATAATTTAGAAAAAAAATTGTTGTCCCTTTCTATTCTTGATATTTGTTAAAATGGACATGTAAATATGGACGGATAGAAAAGTAAAATATTGACAACTAAATAGTGGACAGAGGGAGTAATACCTTAGGGACACGACCCTTTACAGTAAAAGAAAATACATAATAAGTCTTTAAATAAGAAACTAATAGAATAGGACTATGCCCTCGGATGTATGAGGACATATTTTTTCTAGAGAGAGTAGATTCCAAGCTTCACCTTCAAATTTTCAAAAGCCGCCAACCTATATTTATTAAGTATAAAAAAGTATGGGGATAGTACAAAACTATGTACTATATGGAATATGCAAAAACATGCAAAAATGGACATTTTAGTAAAAACACATTTTCATGTTTCAATACATTCATGAATATAGAAGTAAAAAAACATAAAAATCATCATTTACACTAAGATAAAGATTTCATATTTTTAACCAAAAAGGACCATTGAATAATAAGCTTTCAAAATGTTACAGTGAATTTTTAGTAACATTACAATGCATCATTTTATTCCAAAAACAGTGAACTCCAAAAGCCAAGCAAAGAGAAAGTGAACTCATTTTTATAGGAGTTTCCCTAACTAAGGTTATTCTAATACTTACTAAGTGATCCCCAAGACTTACCCTCCTAGGCTTACTCACCTCGGGAGAGCAAGCCCCCACTAAATGACATAACATTAAAAGAACACTCAAACAACACACCAAGACTTTCCTTTCGGAATGTCTACTTAGTGAAATGAGTAGATGGCGTCCCATTCCACCACTTACCCGAAGTAGTACACTCTTTTAGAAGACTTAGTACTTTCAATTCATATAAGACTCACAATTACTACCTTTTTTGAAGGCCTACCTAGTGCAATAGATAGATAGCGTCCCATTCCACTATCTACTACCCTAGCCCTAAGAGCACCCTCTTTTATAATAGTCCCACCGACTTTCATTACTTTGTGGGGTTTCTTAAAAGCATAGACCACATGAGCCCTAGACCTGGAACCCCGATACTCTCCCTATCGTGACGCGTCCCCCCCATCTTTCCTATAGTTAGATCTTTTCTTCTAGCTTTTTATTCACATGATTTCCCAATAGCTACACCTATGCGGGATCATAGTTAAGGGATAGCGGCGATTGATACTAACTCACTTGCAATTCGCTACTACGAGGGTACTCATCCAAGAGTACATTGAAATACACATCTCATCTCAACAGAAGTGTAATTAACCTCATCCTTCATATCCTCGTGTACAGATGATTCCTCATTGATTCTCACATATATACTATAGGTTAAGGTAAACTAGTGATACCACTCTCACCGCCACGAACGACATTCATCCTCCGACCTATCAGAGAGCTCTTAGGATGTAGTGGGTGCTATAACAATTCATTCTTCGACTCACGAAGAGTGTTCACCTCAAAACTCTCCTTTCTACTTAACTTAGATTCATTCATTGATTCAAGTGTGTGTGTACATGTGAACACACCTTGAATATAAACATCGTTTCATTTACATTAACTTCTATACATACTTAGGTGTTCATTTATCAAATTACACACTTTAACATACTTAACCTATACACTTACTTCATTTAGGCATATCTAGGCAAAACATACAATTCAAGCTTCATAATGCATATTAACATGAACCTCTTCATTATCACTTCATTTCAAACCGATCCCTGTCAGAACCATATTCGCTCATCCTACCCAAATAGCAGCCAATACAACAATTGAAATGTAACGACCCGAGAAATTTATTTTTAAAATTTTATAAAAAGACAACATAATAATACAAATTTTACACCTCATGCTAGTTTCCCCAAGTCATTTAAGAGTATGTGGTGAGTTTATTGATTTTTTTTTGACTATTCGATAAGTTACATGTTACATAACTCGTTAGATTCTTTTTAAATCATTAGTTTAGTTGAATATTTAAAATGGGCCAAATTTATTATTTATTATCTTGTTTTAATTGGGCCATAAATAACTAAAATAATGATAAATGGAGTTTTAATTTTTTTAATTCATTATTATTTCTCAGAACAAAAAAGGACGGAATATTCATAGGCGAGAAACATACCTGCAGCCGGCGTCAACAAAATACCCATGTGAATTAGGTTAAAACAAATTATTCATGACTTAACCTCTTTTTTATTAGTATAGTGGTTAAAGGGTCACCATATTAATTATTAGAAATTAATTGCAATCAAAAGAATTAAGAAAAGAAAAGAGAAACTTTGAAACTTAATCCTCAAAAGGTTACAATTGTGTTTCTTTGTTTTGGCAGCTTGGTGGTCAATCATTTGATAAGATTCCAATTATTATCAACTCTAAGTTAATCATATAGTAGAATGGTGATAATTACTTAGGGTCTTAGTATGTCCCTTGTACCCGGCGGTTAATACTGTTTTCTTTTTTTATTTTTTACTATTCTTATAGGTAATCTAGAGTGATTTATGTTTTTTAGTATAATTGAGATAGGTATTAAATCTTCTGTGCAGTATATAATAAGAGTACCATTAGTTATGTTATTCGACAAATTAAGATTAACCCTAGATTTAAAATTTTGAAAATATGAGATTTGACTAATTGATTGTAATCAAGATTTACAAACTTCATAATAAAGTGGGGTGAGTTTGGATCTAAGCTAGAGATATAGCAATATGAATGTTGTTAGTTTTGAAATCTTATCGTTGTCATTTATTTGAATAGATTTTCTTTGACTTGGAAATTCAACGAAAAGGGAAGTTCAAGTCCCCTAGTAAATGCTTTGATTGATTTAGGCAAGTGATTTCTAATGCTTGTTAAGTGTATATACATGCGTGTATCTCCTTTGGTTTTTTTGGGAGTAATGAGACTTGGTGAGGTTGACTTTTCGCACGTTGGAAAAATAAGTTTCTTATGAGAAAATGTGGTGATAAAAAGCATGTGCTTAATTGTTTTTGTGTGATGGGTTGAAATGTTTGAAGCTTGTTGAATCATTGTTGGTGTGATACCATAATTGTGTATTTCCTGAATTGGGCAATGTTATGAAATTGGTTATCTCCTCACCATTTGGTTGAACATTGTCATGATGCATTATCATAGCCATGTTTGACAACTGTTATAATGAGATTGATAAAGAATGAGACTTAAAGAGGATTTCCGGGATTTCGACGGACATTCGCGTCGGCTATGAATACTAGATAATTTTCATAGACGTAATTGCGTTCCGCGATGTTTATATTATGGAGGTATCATGTGTGGCGCCGCGACAGATGTATGGACAGATATGTCCCCTTATCATTTACTTGACATTGCATTTCCATTGTACTCCATATTATCATTAGTGAACGTTGATATTTTATTGACTGGTCTTGTGATGCCTTTTTGTGGAACTTGTGATTATTTAAATACTGGCCGTTGTTTATATGAGGGGATTCTAATTTTTTTTTGAAGTGTTATTGTTAGGGATATGCAATTTGTTGTTCCGTGTTCTATTGAGGATCTTTAATTTGTTGAAGTGTTGTTGGTTGAGGCTGTGTCATTTGTTGAAGTGTTGTTGTTGCGGCTATTTATTTGTCAAAGGTTGTTGTGGAGAGTGTGGTACATTTATTTTAGTTTTTGTATGTTGCGTTCCTGCTTGCCAACGGTGATCTGGTTCTGGAGTTGGAGGACTAGATTCTTTTATCGGATTTCGTTTGGAACTTCTGTGGGGTTGTAAGGAGGACCCATGTTCTCCCTTTAGCTTGTGTTTAGGGATTTATTTGCTGAGTACCGTGTGGCTTGGTATTCACCCCTTGCTTCCCCAATTTTTTTGTAGGTTATGAGCCAAGATTTTTATGATACTTGTCATTCTCTTATTTTCTAAGGCTTCTTGGAGATTTGTGAGGTAGTTGTTTGTCATCTCAGCAGACTTTTTTTCTCCTTAATTATGATCTTGTTCTATTCTAGAAACAAGTTCATTTGAGACTTGAGTTTTTTTTCTTTTGAATCTATTTTAATACTTTAGAGGCTTGTTCACCTGACAACCAGATTTTGGGGGTATTTTTGAGTTGATTATAAAATTTCTGCACTTTATTGTAACAATTGAGTTTTAGGCTGACTTGTCTAGGTGGATAAGACAAGTGCCATCACGTCTAATTTTGGATCGTGACATAAACACCGCCACAAAGAAGGTGGACCATACCACTAATGAGTATTTAATAATAAGAATTATACATTAAAACCAACTCACCATTAAACCAAACTTTCACCACCTATAATCAATTATTCAATATTTCATAATAATATGACCCTTACAACAATAGTTAAACCATGATAACAACCTAAGGAAAGTAGAGTTCAAACACTACACAATCATTCCCATTTAACGCATTTCTTAAGTCAAAATTTGATTAAAAAAAGCTTTAACATATTTTCATTGTAGTTTTAGCACTAAAATCACAAACGAATATTAGAAACATCATATTTAAATTATTTTAAACGTTTTCATGCAAGACCCATATTTAGTGTTAAATATAGCAGAAGTTATGGTTGAAAAACCTTGTTGAAAATTCATTAGAAAGGATTCATTGAATGGAAGAGAGTTCAAGGATGATTACCATACATCAAATAGAATAAAACCCAATGATTTTGATGAAGAACTCGATCACCAAGAGACCTCCAAGCTTTTTCTTGAATTCTAGCTTCCTTGGAGTTTTAGAGAGAGTTAAAGGGAGAGGGGCTTTTGGTTTTAGAAAATGAAGTCTAAAATTAGGTGTTAGGTTTTGAATCACTTTAATATATCTAAAATACCCTAAAATTATCATCCTACGTTCATAAAACACTTGGGTGAATTTACCGAATTCCCCAAGTCATTACAGGAAAGTGACAGCTTTTGGCAATCTTCACAGACGTCTCTAATTAACGGACCGTTTGTCCATCAACGGCCCGTTGGTGGTGGCCTTGTTGGGTCTGAGACTCTCCAAACATGCATGCCTGCTGGTCCAATCAATGGACTAAGTCAACGAGCCGTTTGTTGGACCACTAGCCGTCGATTGGTCTCGTTTGTGGACACTACCTAGGCAGTCTTTTGTCATAGTCTAGGGACTTTCTCTAGGGACCCTTTTGTTTCCTAGGTGGGGTAATACCTGGACGTTAAACCCCTAAACATATTTGTCTAGGTCTTGGGAACATCTTACACCAATTTCGAACAAAACAAACACATATACTCACTCAAACACATGAGAACAAACAAGCAATATCTAAAGCATACCTTATGAACGTCATGGACGTTTCAACTACAAACTTAACAATACTTCACACACTGCCTAAGAACATCATAAAACTCATTTAAACACAACATTAACTCAAGAAACAATCACAAACCTCTAGATCAACTTAGTTTGTTTTAGGGTGTTACGCTCTAGGTCATTTATCTATCAAATTTACTACCACATAATCTTCCTATTCATTGAAAGATAAATTTTTCCCCTATAATAGTGATGGTCTTACTTTTTAGCCGTACTTTTGAAGTAATTCCCTTTTGTTTAGTGACTGAATATGGTCAGTCATATTGTCCACAACTTCTCATTGAAACTCCATTAGGTAACTATCGGGTTCCGTCGTTATAGAAAAGAAAATGGGGAATTTTGAGGTCTCAAATCTTATACATAGTAATTTGAAAATTTTTCCTAACCTAGTCCAGAGTTGTGAACTTGAGTAATTAATGTGTAGGATTCTGGACAAATGGGTGATTTAGTATATATTATGATGAAATAAATGAGGGTAGATTCACTTTAAAGGGATCTGTAGCGACTTAATACAATGAAGTTGAGCAAGTAGAACTACGAAAGTGATCTTAGAAACGAAAGAGGTTTCTCTGAGTTTTTGTTTTTCCATCTGGTTCGGTTGTGTTTGTGATGGTATCCTTCTCGAAATATTGAATAGCTCACCTCACTTTTCTTGCAAGCCCGCTTTGGGTGTTGGGTTTTGTCACTATGGAGGAGGCCGCTTTTGCAGCCAGACACCCGACGACTTAAGTCTAATAAACTCCTAAACACTTTATTCTCCACTTTTTTATTCTTAAGCTAAGGAACGAACATTATGCAGTTTTCAATCAACATCTCCTACCATTCTTTCATGCTACAAGGGAAGCTTTTTATTGCCCTAATCATTTTGCGATCCCGTTAAACGTAATAGAATAGGTCATATCAATGGTGGAAGGGTTTTGTGATGGAAACCATGGTGGAAAATCCTTAATTTGAATACTTGCGACCATGAGTATGATCTATGATTTTAGAATTGTTGAATTCAGGTATTAGTGATTGTTTATTATATTCCCGATTATATTTTATTTTTGTAAACCAAGAACAAGCGGAAGAAATCCCTATTAGGATTTCATCTTTTTGTGATGGTGATGATTGTGACTTTCTATGATTTGTCAGTTTTGGATCTTCATTGTGAGCATGTATCTAGCGAACTCTCATTATGTCAGACTTTGTGCAAATTAATCTGAAGGAATAACTATATACGCATGATACTTCCTTCACTATATGATATTGAGAAATTATACTTATGGCTTGTAATTGCGATATTGAAAGTGCATCGAGTTTCCACGTTTTGGTTTTAACTATTGGGTAATTGTCACGTTTTTTTGCATCAGATGCAATTGATTGTCCATATTTTGACATAACTATTGGATCGGGGTTTCACGTTCGTATGCTCAAAAATTTGATTTGTTCCATGAGTGACCCCACACCTTGAAATATTTTCTATCTTGGATTGTGGAAATTGTGCTGTTGTTCATAGATATGGAAATATTGTATATGGTTCGAGTAACTTTGTTATGTTTATGATGTTGTATTGACTTGTATATGTTACACTTAGTGGGCATAGCGTCGTGGTCCCACAGTACATTTTGGGTTGTGTACTGATCGACTATTGAATGACCTTTTCGTGAAGTCAGTGATAGCCCGTTTGAATTCAAGGGTCAACCAATTCTTCCGGGCTTCACTGAGTTCTTCCTTTCGTCTATGTCCCCATTTTTTTACTTAGACTCTTCTGTTAGTTAATATTTCATTATTTGGGGTTTTATCCATCTTGTTAGACTTTGATTCCTCGTTTTTTATTTGGTGTACATCGAATTTCAACTTGTAGGATGTTCTTGCATTAGTTTGGGTTAGTTTTTAGTGTTAAGAACTTGTAGTTTTATGGGGACTCTGACTCCATTTTTATTATTTTTCATTTAACTACTTTCGTATTTTTTAAATTCCTTAAGTTTCTAAATTTTATAATTTTGTTGTATAATGGTTCGTCCACGGAGAGTTGTATACTGTCAATCACGACGTTGTGGTTCGTAACCTTATTCCACGCATTATCTATCTTTCCATTTCTTCTAGATCCTGTAACCACATGTCATTTATCTAGCCCCAAATTTACTAACCTATATTCTCTTATACATTGCAAGGAATAACTGTTGTCCCTTATGACTATTGATGGTCTTTTTCTTTTTATTATAATGGCTGGAGTAATTGCGATGTAAATATTAGTGGACTCAACAAGGTCAGCCATATTGGCCCTCAATTCTCATTGAACTTTATTATTTTCTAATTATGTTGAATCGTCTTGAAAATCATTGTAACCTCTATGTTATTTGTCTATCCAAGTTACCTACTCCACTAATATTCCTATTCATCGCAAGAAAGAATTCTCCACTACATATAATGAGGATCTATGTTTTTTCGATGTATAAGAAAATATAAGCGCATCAACATGTAGTAAAAAATTTTGTTTTAATTATTGGAGGAAGATGTTTTTTTTATGGAGCGTTGTATTCAATTATTGTCACATATTTTTGAGTTGACTTTGAGATCGAGGGAATTGTTTTCAGGAGAAGGAACCCCAAAGGGGTTTTTTTAGTAAACTATTGCTATACTGATGAAAAAAACTTGTGTCGTTTGTTACATATACTTAAAATGAGCAGGATATATAATTCTTTCTCCAACTTGAAAAATTTATTTTTAAGTGTAATTTTGTAATTTCACCATAAAAGCCACTTGACTTTTCCATGTAATATATCTCATCCTGTAACTTTTTATTTATATGTGGTGGGTGGGAGTGATTTGGATTTGTGGGGGCGGGGGGGGGGGTTGTGGGGGGGGGGGGTGGGACGGTTGCGGCGGGGGGTGTTGTGTGGTGGAGAAAGTATTTTTTTGACCGATACTATCCTATTTAATATATGTTGAAGAATATCTACACAATCACCTACTTTGTTTTCCTCTATTTTTCCCGTTTATTGACATATTTTTCTTGCTTACAACACCCTGTTATGAAATTTTATTTTAATCGCATTTCTATAAGAAATAATATTTTTATATGACACAAAGATATTGTAAAATAATGAGACATCTTGATTATTACTACTTCCATCAAACTCAATTGTGGTGATTACACAAATTTTCTTTACTAGAAATCAACTTCAAAAGATGTCTATATGAAGTCCATATTTTGAATTGTGATCAATTGAAAAAAACTCTTTATCCCGCAAAAATAGGGATAAGATATGTGTACATCCTACTTCCTAGACTCATCTTTAAGATAAATATTTTCAACTACTAAAATTTATATGGACAAGACTTAATTTCCATCAAGTTATGGTGATGTCAAAAAATTGACACAAATCTTGACAAAATTGCCTTACAAAAGTCCTGGGATCGTCAAAAAGTTGTTCTCATTACGCTAGATGAATCACCATAATATATTCAGCATTAATGACAATATCATATTATTTAATTATCTCTTGATATATTTGGAATAGTTCTGAGTAAGTGGCAGGGATACACTCCCTCAAGTATTGTTGAGCTCGTCCAGTAATAATTTGTAATTTCATCATCTCTTTCTATAACTAAAAACTAGCTTCTTTGAAAACTCAACGATTATAGTAATGTTGTGTTTAGGATTTTTCCGCCCATATTCAATGGAATTTTTTTCTTTACTATCATGATATCTTGAGTTGACTATGGTTAATATCGCGTTTTCGAAAGAGTTCAAAAACAACGGTGAGTTTGAAACATTTGGCTAAGCACACTTTTTGATGAATTAACTTACCACAAGAAATATTTAATTTCTGGGGCGATAGTTATTGGGATAACCATGATGAACTTCTATAAGTTGTAGGCTAGAGAAAGAAGTCCAGAAGGACTTCAATAGCAATTTGAAATGCTGAGTTTTATATCCATGAATCTTTTTCTTAAATTCAGTTAAGGTAGTTCAAAAAATTTTTTCTTTCTTAATCTTTCTAGTAAGGTTGTAACGTGAAGACTCTTAACTATCATTCCTATCTTACATTATGCTAATCTTGGAAATCTTCATGTTTTTGCCTGCCCATTCTTTTTCTCCTCAATCCATTGAAATCGTTTCTTTTTTTTGAGTTATCATCCTGCATTTTTCGTACATTTATAAGAAAGCTCCACTATATTTATTTGCACTTCTCAAATTGTTTTTAACTAGTCGGGCGGAACGAAACTATATCCTGCGGGTGCCACGTGCACCCAATAACTTTCGTGAGGTGCACGTGCACCCATTAACTCCGAAAAGATTATATGTATATATGTATATTTTTTTTAAAAAAATCTGGTGGAAGTAATAAAATCTACTTAATTAGTGCGCCCACTATAAAAGAATAAGTGTGCTTTGTCATTAGTAGAAGGTAGATAGCACCCTCATACCAGTGTGCAATCCCGCTTAAGCCTCTTTTATTTAATTTACTTAGACCTTATATTTGAGCAATTTTATATATGTGCATCCAAACTTCAATCTGGTTTCACCTCTTGTTATAAAGCCTATGTGGGCGGATGGGAGCCGTTCGTGGAGGGGACCAACAAAAGGAGTAAAGGGGGTGTGGTGGTGAATCATACGTCATCTCCATTAAAGACTCATTGTCTTAGTTAAGGTGGGGGTGCATTCTTCATTTTCGTTTATCTAATTCATAAAGAGAGTTTAAGGGGTAATGACCTTATGTATGGGGTATACGTGTCTCTCACATTTCGGTATCGGTTGAGGGGGTATTTGTGATAGGACATTATTCCAAGTGTGTGGGTTATAAACTTTGGTTTAGTATATTTGTGCATTTTAGATATATTTGGTTGTTGGTAAACGATGTCTCTATCCTATCACCCCATTGCCCCCTCTTCCACTAGGAAATGTAGTAAACATTGGGTCTAATTGTCTTTTATTTGGGATGGAACGTGTCAGTCATGAGCTATAACTTGTCCGGAAAATCCATTATATCACACATTATTTCATCTTTTTATGTTGTACTGAGATAAAGCATAAGACCCCTATAATTGACCAAAATCTCAGAGACCACCTAACTTAAAAACTAGGGTCCTATACCCCCTTCATCCCCCTCCCAAAACATTTTTTTCATATTTTTGTGCAACCTTGGTTGGTACATGTGGTCTGCACGTTGTGTATATATAAATATATGTATTTTTTTAAAAAAACTTAATATTTTTAAAAAACAATATTACTAAAAAATATTCTTAATTCTTTATTTTGGTGGTTCATCAATTAAGTTAACACAGTTGTTTTACCTTATACCGAATCTCCTAATTTTTACTTTGATGCATTTTTTTTTTTTCATGATTTTATTTTCTGTTGGTCTTTCATTTTCAATTTTATTTCAAATTAATTCCAAGTGTCTTGTATAATAATTAAGTTTGAACTGAAATCAAATTAAATAAAGAAAGGCAAATAAAAAAATCAAACATAAAAATGTTAAAATCAAAGGACACATTTTAATTATTTAATTTATTTTAGAAAAAATTTCAATATTTCTAAAAAAATTGAAATAAAAAGAGAACAAAGTAATTTTTAAAAAATTTAAAGTGAGAACGAAATTAAAATAAAATTTTACAAATGAACTAACTAAAAATAAGTACGTAATTATAAGTTGTTATATACTGCTAATCTATATCTAATCCTTACTTAAAAACATGACTCTCCCCTAACTTCAATGTTAATTAACTAAAATACCCCAAAATTAAAACACTATATTTAGTTTATATGTTAGACATTTAAATTTTCTGTTATTTATGGCTATATTCTTTTACAAAGCAACAATTTTGGGACAATACTGGGCATTGATTCTTCATAAAAGGTTTTGAATTTTTTTTTTATAGAGTTTGACTTTTTTTTCCATCAGTTATGATACCTTCGAAAAGTTTTGTATATGTTTCTGAAGGGTTTCTCACATTTTAAACTACAAATTTTGTATGTTTTGTAATTTCTTCTTCTCAAATAAGCAAAATTGTGAGAGCTTGGTCAATCCCATGCAATTAAATATTTTTTTTCTTTTCATTCTTTTTCTTTAAATAATGAAGATTTGTGAGAGTTTTTCATTAGTCAATTAGCAATATTTTTTAGTGGGTAAATAGATGATCAACAAAAATGTATTCAATGTTCAAATGAAAAATTATCTTGATAATTCATATTTACCATTTCGTACAATAAAATATACTTTTTTAGCACTTTCTACTTAAACACAAGATCAATGATTTTTGTTGGCACACACTACAAACTTAGTAATTAAAATCTAAAATCTCAAAATGTGGGGAACATGTAGTTGATCAAAAACTTATTTGAAGAGTCAAAATCTATATTTTGTAAATAATCTTTCCTCCTTTCAAATTTATTTAGTGTACTTTTAATTTATCCATTGAATATAATTATAATGTTTTCTTTTGGGTGTTCTCACTCTTTTAAAGACCACACACAAGTGAACAAATCATTCAACGATATGATCTTTAATTGAAAATCTCTTATTTTGTAAACATTTCTATCAAATTAAATTAGACCATCAATATATCCATTTTATCTGTCTGTACTACCTAACATTCAACACCACATGTAGTATTCAGCTATATTTTTTATATTGTATTCTATTATTTGTATGTTTTCTAGAGTGTTATATTAAAGACAAACACATTTTTCACAATTCATGGTTGTGACATTTTCTACGAAGAGTTATAACTTTTCAGATGAGTTTGGAGCTTAAAAGGGTTGTGACTTTTCTATAGGATTGGGCGAATTTGAAGAGTTGTAACGTTTTTCAAAGGTTTGTGAACTTTCGCATATTATGACTTTTTTGTGAGTTTGTGACTGTTTCCAAATGGTTTTAAAAGTTTGCTAAAGGGTTGTGGATGGTCTTTTTGATAAGACTAGTTGTAGTTTTTCCATCCACACACTACCAGAGGGGTTTCCTCAAATTTTTTTAACTACATTTTTTAAGAAAAAATTCATTATTCTAGTTCTTCTCTCTTAAAAGATCATATTTTTTAATTCTTCTATATCCTTTATGTGGAACATATGCCCAATACGATTACTACACTTTTAAACTATAAATGGAAGTGGGTCCCTCACATTTTGTAAACTACATTTTTAGAAATGTTTTTAGTCTTTTTTTACAACCTCATATTTATTTATCGACGTGAACAATCTCAAAGGTTAGGTGAAATAGAATATTCCTCTACTGAATGTTAAATTAATCGAATATTTTAAGAAAACTTTTCTTCGTTTTCAATTTAATAATAATATTATATTTTATTATATTAAAAAGTAAGACAACCAACCATAAAATTAATAACACAGTCCCCACACTAAAGAGAGGGAGGAGAAATATTAAAGAGGTGTAATTATGAGTTATTATAGTGGGCAATTTTTTTTACACTATTTTTACTTTATATTTAAACTAGTGTGCTATCTGGTTTGACATTCACGTGCAATGCACGTGCGTCAAAACTAGTAATTCATAAATATATTAATAATTAATTATAAAATTACTAATAAATAAATGACATTCATCCAATTTGTGCACTCATCACTTATCTTCAAGTGTGTGTGCACACTCTCTATTCCATGTTAATGCATGCAGAATATTTATTCCATATTAAATTAGTTTTGGGAGAGGGGGGAGGGGGAAGGGGGGAGTAATATAACAACCCATTTGGTTGTTTTGAATAATAGAGTTTTTTGTTTGATAAAACACTTTTTCATAGATTCTAAATAGGTGTCTTGAATTATTCATAATAATACTTTGATTGCATGGGAATACTTTTAATCCTCTTAGTTTGAGTTGGTGGGTTACAGAAACTAATTTTAAAATTAATGGGGATCTCTGTTGACCACTATTTATAATTAGATAGTATGATATTAGGGAAGGAATCTGTAAAAGAAAGAGAGATAGGGGCTTGTGAAATTAAAAGGTGTGTTAAAAACCTCAAGTAAACATCACAATTCCCACATTAATTTCATTCAATTTGATTTGTTTGGCGAGTGTTTTATATTATTAACACCGTTTTGAAATAGAGTACAAGACCTAAAGTGATTGAACTAAAAAGGAAACTTATTGGGAAAATCACAAGTACTCATCGAAACCTATGCTGAAATTTGTAGAGACATATTATACTATACATAATGTTCTATTACCCCTGAACTTATTTAAAGTAATTTTCTATCCTTTTCGTCCTACGTGACAATTAAACTTGAAAAAAAAAGTCAACTAGTGTTTGGGCCCACAAGTAGGGCCACGTAGGGCGAAAAGGTATAAAATATTAATAAATAAGTTCAGGGGGTTAAGGACCTTAGTATCGATAAGTCTGACTCTAAAATTTCGGGCAAGATTGAATGGGACTTGTGGCATTATCCTAACTTTTTATGATAAAAGGTTTGAATCTCAATAAAATAACTGTTTATAATTGTATTGCTGAAATTAAAATAATGGGTGAGTCCTACATATAGTTGCATGGTATGCACTTGTTTCGCAATACAGTGATTTCCATTTCGGGCGGGTCCTTATACTACTAATTTATTATTGTTTATTTATATGTGGCATTGGAGACATAACATATATACTTATTTTACCTATTACTATAATTAAATATGAAAACAAATTTGAAATAACACTGAAGTCATGTAAGTAATAGTGGAAAATTGGATGCCCACTAAGTTCGGTATATTTAATGTATGTATGTTGCTATAGTTCACAGGTGTTTAGTTGGGTTGTTTATTAGTCCGTGCCACTGGTTTTTGGACCAGTGGCTTACATCTTTACTATATATTAAAATAATTGTTGTTCTCACATTTATAAACTATATTTTAATAAATTTAAGGTATGTAGTTTCAGCATTCGGTGTATCCGTATTATTTAAATTTTCATAAAGTTATAATAAAGGGGGACGGTGACTTACCCTAGGTTTTTAAATTTATGGTAATTGAATTTAGAATAAGTTGAACTTTTGGGTCTAAGACTAGACATAGAATAATATGAATGTCCTAAAGCGTTAACTTTACAAATTATGCACATCCATATTGAGATTGGAAAGGTCGTAGCATTTAGGAATGAAAAACATTGAGAGCACTAGTTGCTTGACTTCAGTTTTCTCGTGGAGGTAGGTTATGATTATACTATTTGATAGTATCTATGCATTGAAGGATATTGTGAATTTTCTATGTACTTGATTGTGTGGTTGTGTGTGGCTTGGTTGTGTGTTTTGTGAGTGGTCTTAAATCCTGAGACTGTGAAATTCTTGAACCCTCTGTATTGAAGTGATGTCCTTAGTTTTCGAACACAAATTTCTTTATTTCATTTATTTTGGTGTTTTTGATACTGTTAGACTTAGTTATTGGAGATTAGATGTCATTGTTGTGATCAATTTCAGGTTTTGGGAAATCATATTTAGTAAGATTTTGAGCTTCCGCATTATGCCAATATTTTGTATGTTGGGTTAAATTTGTTGGTTTTCCCACTGAGGAGTTTAAGTCTGGGTGCTACTTACGACTCGTTTTGGGTCGTGACAAAATTTGTATCAGAGCGTTAGGTTCGGTGATCTCATCAAACAAGGACAAGTCTAGTAAAGTCTTGCGGAATAGTATGGGGACGCATTTACTTTTCTTCGAGATGCTATAGGACTTTAGGAAGACTCATTTCAATTCTTATTTCTTTTGTGCTACTACTTGAATACAATCGGTATCTAAGTGATACAAATTGGTACCTGACCATTTTCACTCTATTTTGCATATGACTAGTACTAGAGTAGTAGAACTGAAACACAAACGCTAACAAGAGAGGTTGCGTCCTTAGAAATAGATATGTTTTCACATTTCACTATAGGCATGTAATGACTAGTGACTAGTATCATTTTTTTATTAAGTTCTTAAAGTTGAAACCCTCATTCTTCATTGGCATTGATCATGAAGATGTTTATGCTTTCATTGTCGATTGTTTCAAGTTGCTTCATAAAATGAATATAGTGGAGAGATTAAGTGTTAAGTTGTGACATACTAGTTTCAAGGAAACGCAAAATGTGATGATAGTCTCTTGTTGAGTGTCCGTTATTAAAGACGCTACTTATGACTTAAGCCAACATTTTCTAGTTTCTTCATCCAATTATATACCCCAAACACGAGAGACAAGAGGAGATATGATTTCTTGAATATAAAGAAATTGAAGATAGGTGTTGCAGCGTATGAGGTCAAAATTTGTATCTTATCTAGATATGTGAAAACATGCAAGATGATTTGTAAGCGACATTTAGGAAATGAACACCGTTAATTTAGAAATACAGTTAGTAAAGTTTTGATAACATAAAAGATGAAATTAGGTAGCGCCAATTGAGGTTAGAATCTTTACTACAATTTTATGAATTAATTGTATATTAAAGAGGATCATGATACAACCACTACAACAACATCGATGCTTTCTTAGATAGAGTTATTAGGTGACTTATTTTTGTTACGACCTGATCTAAGAAAGAACGAAGATTACTGGAGATAGGGACAAAATGAATTTGATTATTCTTTGCAATTATTTAATGGGTAGAAATGTTTGGGCTATTTAAGTAAGTTCTTCTCCATTGTTATGAAGTGATCTAGTCATGTGTCTAATAGACTTTCATGGTGTGGTACTAATGTTATGTGGAAATGAATACGTCGAATATCAAGTGTGAATTTATCAGTTGTATGACATATTTAGGTAATGGACGTAGTGTTGCATTATGTTTTAGAAACCAATCTATTTATTACTACAGATGCTTGGATTAAGCACTGTTTTAAAGGAAGATTTTACTAGTGGTTTAGGTGTATTAGTGTATTTTGGTTGTGAAATATACCTTGAGGGTTATGAATAAAGATTGGTGATTTTATTTTAAGCTTGAAAGGGTAGATTGATAATAGAATGACAAACTTATAGAACAGAAAAGTCCTAGTGAGTATACTTGGGTAAAATAAATTAAAAATTTTAGGAAACAAAAACGTATAGAATTGGGTTAGTCCCTTGAATGTGATTTGTAGAACATTTTAAGGTGGTTAGGTCAGGTAAGATTTTACTTACTTTCGTGGTGGATGACAAGGATACTTAGCTGATGCAAAAAGGATTTGTGAGGAAATTGTGCGATTGAAGCAGAAATAATAATCAGATTTGTTGGTTAAATGATTTTTTATGGTAATCAATGACGATAATCTAGGTTTGGTGATTTTTTTTTTCTGTTATTTAGTAAATGATGTGATTATATGAAAATTTTTAGGAGATGATGGGGCACCGCTCAAATAAAACATACAGGAGCTAGTGTAATAATTAAAATAAAATAAATTTGTGCGATGTGTAGCCTTCAACAATCGGTGAGAGTGGGAATATTTTTTCTAATTCCAAGGACTAAAAATGCATTTTCGAGTGGGGTGATAAGTTTTGTTGTAGTGTTGAATTTAGTAATATTTTAGAGTGGTTGAATTTTTAGTGAAGAATGTGGTAAGGTCGATGGAGGGGCGATCAATAATAGACTAAGATACATGAATCCATAAAAATATTCAATGTATGAGCTAATGTTCATAGATAACATAATTGTTATTCAACTATTGGGATCAAATATCAAGTTTTCCTTGTGACTCTATGTTTGTGGTATGTTGTGCTCCCAAGATATGGATTGATAAGGCATGAAATGAGTGATCACATTGAGTATTGATCATTTGAAATGACTTACACATGATTTGAAGTCGTTAAGTGTGTTATTTTCTTATTGTTAAAGGATCTAAGGAAGGATTTCCCTCGGAATCTTTATTTAGAGTGTGAAGTAAAATGTCGTGGGTTGTTGGTAAAATGATGAGATTGGTAAGCGAGTTAGAGAAACAAGAGTCTAATATATTGAATGGTCCAGATATTTAGAATTTTACACCATGAAAAGAATTTGAAAAAAGTGAATAAATAATACCTCTCGTATAAACCCTTGGGGTATAGTTGAAGGTTGTATTGATTTGTTTTTATGAGTTTAGATATGATTGAAAGATGTGGACTGGTTCGATACAGACTTGCTAGGTATTATCATCGACTTTTAGAAAGATTGATTTTTATTTTGAGTGACAAATAGTTAGGTAAAGTTTTTTAAAAAAAATTTATGTGCGGTTAGATTTGCTCAAATTAAGATAGATGACTTAATAATGATGCACAAGGTGATATACAATTCTACATGGTTATTATGAATTTAGAGTTGTATTAATACTATTCTATTGATGGGATTATATAGATTGCTATAGTGTGTTATACAGACATTTGATGGTGAATAGAAGTCATGAGCTTATTCTATACAAAATATTTTATGTGACCAACAATTTCCCTAAGTGTTGGCATGAGATATGTGATTGTTTAGAATGGTAGCTAAAGTATGGTATGTGAAGTTGACTTTGACTGTGATTTAATAGTTTTATATTGATAGAAAGGTAACATTAAATTCTAAATTAGTATTATTATCCTTGTATGGGACTCGTATTTGTCATGAAATGTTTAAATAGAAGAGATGGCTATTGATTTGAATATGTATTTGATAAAAATACTTTGATACTAATGATAGTTTGGAAGTAACATAGATGATCAATGTGGTAATGATGTTTTTTTAGTATTAAGAGTGTTTACTTCAGTGGATGTGGGGTTCGATAAACCAAGTGTGTGAGAAATTATAATACTAAATTGATGATTGTGGGTTGCTAGAAATCAAAGAGATAGAGTTAGTAGAATGAAAAATGTTTGAAATGGACCCTATGGAATGAGTATTTTGAGTTATTCCATCATCGGATCTATGTTTTGGCTATGTTTGATTGAATGTGTGGGTCATTGGGTCTAGTTTTGTCATTCTTAAGGTTTGTCTATGATAGCTACTAATCTTGCATTTCAATAATGTTGTTAGAAGTTTTGTATGTTTAGGTGTGTTGCTCGATGGATGGTTACTTGATTATTTTCTCTTGAGATTAGATAAGTTTAACTTTTTCCTTGATGTGTACCGAATGTCTAAAGATTTTTATATGTATATATATAGCTTAAGCTCGTGAAAAGTTTATGTTGTAAGAATGAAATATTGATAAGATCTATGATGGTTTGTGCATCATAATGTGTCGTGGTTGGTTCAGGTTCACTCTTGATTGTAACCAATATTAATTAAGAATTTTCTTATGATTATGTGGTATACTATCCTGATGGTTGTGTCAAGATCTAGTTGGAGAATCGGTTAGTTTAAAAGTCTACTTGAGAATAATTTTGTTGTTAGTTGAGCTTGCATACAACAAGAGTTATCATTCGAGTATTGAGATGACCCTATTTCAAAAATTGTATGGGAGGAAATGTAGATCTCCAATTGGTTGGTTTGATACTTTAGAATATGAGACCCCCGGTACTAATATTTTGAAGAATTGTTTGAGACAACTATCCTTTTTTTTGTATCCTGCATCCTCGCTTTCTTTGAATCTTCAAGACAAAATGAATGGTAAATTATTGGTATGTAATGTACACCCGCTTTGGTTGTTTGAATAATAGAGTTTTTTTGTTTGATAAAACACTTTTTGATTGATTCTAAATTGGTGTCTTTGAGTAGTTATGATAATAATTATGAAACTAAACGTAGTTTCAATAATTTATTAGTTTGTGGTTTACGAAAATAATATTAAAATTACTATTGATCATTTTACCAGTATTTATATTAGTTATATAATATTTAGGTAATGAAAATATATAAAAAAAAAAGAGAATAGGGCGGTGACAATCACAAGGAGTGGTGAAAAACACAGTAACGTCACCAATTCAACATAAATGCAATTTGATTTTTTAGCGAGAGTTTATATTATTTTACTCTTAGAAAAGTAGGTGACAACTATTAAGATGATTGATCAAAAGGAAAATTGTTTGACTGATTAAAAGATGAATCTCTAATATAAATGTTATAATGTCTTGCTTAAATTGAATAAATAGATGGGTTGATCCTACAATGTATTTAGTGTATCTACTTTGTTTTCAAAGCATTTATTTTAAAATTTTCGGACGGTTCATACTACTATATTAGATTGTTTATTCTATGTGGGTATTGAGGCAATAACCTATTACCTTATTTACACCTATTATATAATTAAATATGGAAACAAAATTCAATAACTATAGAAGTTTATTTTTTAATATATGGGAAAATTGGATGAACTAAGTTCTGTATATTTTAATGTAAGAATTTGCTATAGTGCCATATGTGTTATAGTTGGGTTGGTGTTAGTCCGTAGCCACTGGTTTTGTGACCAGTGGCTTCCATATTTATATATATTAATCTTGTGTTCTCACATTATAAACTATAGTTTAATAAATTGAGGTAGGTAGTTAAGCATTCGGTGTATCGTATTATTTAAATTCCATTAAAATTATGATAAATGGGGGAAGGTAGACTTACCCTTAGGTTTTAAATTTATGTAATTGATTATAGAATAAGGTGAACTTTTGGGTCTAGACTAGACATAGAATAATAAGAATATTCCTAGATTCATTAATTTACAAATTATGCACACATAATGATAGATTGGAAAGGTTCAAAGACATTGAGAAAGGAAAAACATTGGAGAAGTAGTTGCTTGACTTCGGTTATTCGATGGAGGTAGGTTATGGTTTATACTATTTGATAGTAAACTCTTAATAGTGATTGATATGAATTGAATGATATTGTGAAGTTCTCTAAGTACTTGTTTGTGTGGTTGTGTGTGGCTTGGTTGTGTGTTTTGTGAGTGGTCTGAAATCCTGAGATCGTGAAATTTTTATTCTTGAACCCTCTTTATCGAAGTGATGTCCTTAGTTTTCGGACAAAAATTACTTTATTTTATTTATTTTGGTGTCTTTGATACTCTTAGACTTAATAATTGGAGATTAGATGACCTTGTTGTGATGACTTTCAGATTTTGGAAAATCATATTTACTATGATTTTGAGCTGCCATATTCTTCTTATATTTTCTAAGTTTGATTAAATTTGTTGGTTCTCCCGCCTAGGAGGTTAAGTGTGAGTGCCACTCACAACTTTTGGTTCTTGACAAGTAATAGGACTAGTTAAATTTAGATGTGTCTTTGAGATTTTGGTCAGTCCACGAAGTACTTGTCCCTTATCACTATTATAATTTATGTAAACTCTTGGCCATTTATTTACTCAATATATTAGCCCCATAATCTTTCTATTTATTGGGAGGAAGAATTTTTCCACTATAAATAGTGATGGTCAGCAATGGACATAAATTCACATTGTATTTTATGTTTTGTGATTCATGTAACCTCTAGGTCATTTATCGGTACAATTTACTACTACATAATCTTCCTCTTCATTGCAAGGTAAATTTGTCCCCTATAAGTAGTGATGGTCTTACCTTTTTAGCAATACTTTGGAAGTGATTGCCTTTTGTTTACTGATTGAACATGGTCAGTCATATTGGCAACAAATTTTCATTGAAACTCCATTATGTAACGATCGAAATCTGTCGTTATAGAAAAGTCAATGGCTAAAATTATTTTGCCAGAAACCTATTCGTAGTAGTTGAAAAATTTTCCAACCTAGTCTAGAGTTGGACGAAATTGGAGTAATTAAGTTGTAGGGATATCTAGTACAAATAGGGTGATTTACTTGTAATTTTAATTAAATGAAGGAATATATCACTCATTAACGAATCCTTACGACTTTATACAATTGAACTTGAGCAAGTAGAACTCCGAGAATTGATCTTAGCACGATAGAGGTTTTTTGAGTGCCATCGGTTAAAGGTGTGTTGCGAAATTGAGGTCTTGGAATTATTAGAACAACTCACTTTTTCGTGCAAGCCGCTTTGGTGTTTGTTATTTTTTCTATGAAGGGGCCGCTTTGGCGAGCCAAACACGACTTAAAGTCGTAAACAATAAATTTCCCTAAACGACTTTATTCTACACTTTTTGATTCTTAGAGCTAAGGAACGAACCCCATGCAGATTTCAATAGTTTTCTACCATTATTCAGGATAAAGGGAAGATTTTTACTCCTCCAATCCATTTTTAGATCCGTGGAACGTAATAGAATGGTTAATTATCAATGGGAGAGGGTTTTGAATAGGAAACCATGGTGGGAAAAGCCTTTGTTTGGATACTTGGGATTATAAGAATGATATAGGTTTTTAGAATTTTTAGTAATCCAGGTAATTAGTGATGGTTTATTGAGTCCTATATATATTTATTGTTTGTAAACAAAGGACAAGCAGAACGAATCCATATAGGGAAGGATTCAGGGCTTCAAGCTTGTTCAAGATAGCTGATGATTGTGATTCTATGAATATGATTGGTTTGTGTTCATGTGATGCATGTATGTATATACGACACGCTTCATTATTGACTCACACTGTTCTGTATTTTTTACAATGAAGGATACCTATAGGTTTATGAATCACTTCTTGACCATATGATATTGAGAATATTCTTGTGCTTGTATTCCAATAACTGTAGAAAGGATCGGGTTCCAGGTCTTTGGCAATCGACAGTCCGGGAAGCAGTTGTCAACGTCCTGCTTAAAGATGGTATTGGTTGTCACATTTCGACATACTATTGGATCATGTCCACGTTCGTATGCTACATTTTGAGTTTTGTTTCCATGAGAGGACCAACTACTTGACTTAATTTTTTACTGTCTTGAATTTGGGAAAATCATGTATGTTGTTTCATAGATATTGATAATATGTACATGTCTTATACTTTGCATTTTATGATGTTGTATTTACTTCCTTACATTATTTCACTTAGTGGATACGCCGCGTGGTCCATCAGTAACTGTTGGTTGGGTAATGATACTGAACTTGCTCCTTTTTGTTGAGTACTACCGATTCGTTCTTGAAAACCATGTCGTGAAGATTAGTGATGTCATTCGACTTCAGGGTGGAGGCAATTCTCTTTGGGATTCCGTAGTTTCTCCTTTTGTCTGATATCCACACTTTGGGACTTAAGACACTTCTAGTTTTATTGAATATTGGCATTTAATTTGGTTTTTATCACTTCTTGTTTAGATGTTTGATTCCTCTTTAAGTATTTAGGGACATTGACTATCAAGTGCTTAGGATATTCTTTCGCATTAGGATTATTGTCATTAAAAAAACCTACTTCTTATTTTAAATGGCCTAAAGTTTCATAAAAGTTTTTTAATTTTAGATTTTTGTAATGGTTCTCCACCGAGGTTAGTATTGGTAGCAATCACACTAGACCATCACGAAAAAACAACGCAAACACGAACAAAAGACGACGAACAAAACAAAAAACCGCTGTGGGGGTCGTAACACATTTATTCCTCATTATTCTATCTTTCTATTTCTTCTATCTTAGTACCCTAAATGTCTTTATCTACAAAATTTACTACACATATGCTTTTTAATATTGCGAGTAGAATGTCTCCATATAAATAGTGATGTCTTACACTGTTATTAGGAATGTTGGAGTAATTGCCTTTTATTAGTACTGAACTTGGTCAGCATATTGGCCATAACTTCTCATTTAAGTTTATTATTTTACTCATTCTTCATCTCTTTCGGTCTTTAACTCATGTAACCTCTAGGTATTTGTCTATTCTAGTACTACTCATAATCTTTCTATTCATAGGCAAGAAAGAATGTCCCAACTACATATATTATGATCTTATGTTTTTCTATTTAGAAGAAAATATGAAGCGCATAAAACAGAGTAAATAAAAGTTCTTTATTAGTCTTAAGGAAAATTTCTTTTTATGAATCTTTGGATTCATTCTTGTCTCATATTTTTTTTACCTGTACTTGGAGATGGAGGTAATGTTTTCCGAGAGACAAGTGAAAAACTATTACTAGACTGGTGAAAAAACTTGTGTCGTGGGTTTAATCTCCTTAAAAAAAAGAGCAAGATATCATTCATGTCTCAAACCTGAAAATTTATTTTTTATTTAATTCTGTAATTTCACCATAAAACCACTTGACTTTGTCCATGTTAATTTATCATCCTGGAATTTTTTATTTCATTTTTGTGACAAAACTACACTATCTAATAAGTTTAAAGAATACTAATGCGTAAACCTAAATTTTTCCTTTCTCTATTCCTGTTTTATGTTAGGTTTTTTTGTTTACAAAGCCATGTATGAACTTTCCTTTGATCAGAGGTCTAATTGACAAATATTCTTATGACACTATGATATGGGTAAAATATGTGTACAATCTTAATATTACTTTCCCTCAACCAGTTTATGTTACACAGGGATGTTCTTTACTAGAAAAACTGACTTCAAAAGATGGTCGATAAACCCATATTCTGGATTAAAAAAAACTCTTTATCCCGCAAACATAACGATAAGATATGTGTATACCTACCGCTCCTAGATTTAAACGAAGATGAATATGTTTTTCCTACTTTTTATGTTTTGTCATAAGTACTTGAACATGAGCAATTTCAATGTTTTACCATATTCCTCTACTACTTAGTCTATTGGTTAGGTGGGGAAAAAAAAAACCCCAATATTTTCTTTCTTTACATTTTTCTTGATAAACATTGTCTAGTGTTTATTAAGTGTGAATCATCCTTGGTCAATGTGCCTATTAGGAGTTCATTATAAAATCAACACAATCGATTCATATTGTCCCAAATTTTTGGAGAGCTAGTACTCTTCGGATTTACTTCAAATCTTTGGTGATCAACACATCTCTTATCATTTCTACATAGATGGAATTTTCCTTTCTTATATTCCTACACAATCCTAATGTAAGTAGTTGCGAAGGGGATGCAGTATTTCTATATGAGGAACTCACAAAAATCATGGAAAATTTCATATTTTTAACTTTTGTGAAATAGTACATGATTGACATTTCTTATCATATTTGAATTACTATACCTTCCTAATTACTCCGAAAAACCCTTTTTAAAAGAATCATTTTTTGGTCATTAGGAAATTTTATTAATTATCAACAAATAAAAATACATTTTATGCCCAAGCCCCCAATCTGATAAAGATAAAGCCCCATTGATTATACCCCTTATCTATAAAGCTAACTTCAACTTCCTCTTTGGCTCACCATTTCATTTCTTCTTACTAGGTTGCCTCCCTTTCTCACGAATGAATGTTAAACTATTTCCTTATTCTCTTGTTGTCCCCCCCCCCCTGTAACAAGCCTCTATATTCCAACGTTCTCATTCTTGCTTCTTCTCATACAAGGATTGTCATCAATCCAAGTGAGTAACTATTATCTTTTCCTTCCTTTTCATCCTGTGCTAACTTTTTGTTTCTTATCCATGTAAATACTATTTTATTAAAAAAAAATTATTCTAGAATATTAAATTTTCTTCTATTTAAAAAATGGGTTAAAAGAAAAGGGAACATATTTTTGGATAATACAAGGAAACATTCAGGTTCTTACCTAGACGATTTTAATTACTTTTTATTATTTTAAGTGAATCTTTACTTTTTTTGGGCTCCCCGTGGCGTGAATAATCTTAATTTTTATTGTCTATCTCCTAGTCTTCTTTCTTTAGAGGTGTTCTAACAATAGGTTGTTGAATGTTACTTCAGTGGGATGAAACACATAAAATCTTTGGCAGATGATGTTAGCATATATTGCCGCGAATTGACTAATTGAAGTTTCTTTTCCCCTTTTTTATGGTCTTTCTGTTGTTGATGACGGTACCTTCCTGCTGGAGTGCCAAATCTAACCGAATCTCAATAGGCTCCAATCCACCGTAATCGCATTCACAATGATCATAGAGGTTAAATCCTATATCATCCAAAAAATTACAAAACCCTTTTAAAGCACATAGCTTGCAGAAATAGTCGGAGAACTAGGATAGTCCTTAAATTAGTATTTAATTTTTCAATATATCTATATTGAAATCACAAACTCTGGCTTCCATTGATCATCATTCTATTATTAGGACACTAGAACATTCTGATTGTTCTGGTTGGTCATACGCTTGATCACAGTGAATTGGCTTTCTGAAATCTACATCTATTGCTTCCTTAATCTGTACTAGAGGATTTTGTTAGCATTCGTGCATTGAGCATTCCACCCTAATCTCTACGAGAAGCATGATCTTAAGCGCTCACTCGAGTTTAGAATGGAATTATTAATCATATCTTAAACGCACTATAAGAGTAACACGAAGGTAAAGTTTTTTCTCAACACTTGATACTCCCTCTACTAGATGTGGTGCACTTCACACCATGAAAAGACTCGACAATGTGCGGCAGTTTCATACATCAAGGACTCTTGAACGTATTGCGCTGATACCATTTTTGTCACGCTCCGAGCTACCTCCAAGACGCATCACGGCAACCTAGGAGGACACAAGGAACCCAGGGGGGGGTGGGGTGGAAGCTACCCAACCCAACCCTGCTGGCATGATCATGATCATACAAAGATAATAACTATTGAGGAGCTAAATCAACTAAAATTAAAAGTTGGGGAATACCCATAATCTATAACTGAGATATTTGAAAACAATAGGTTTAATACAAAAGAATATTACTCAATACTAATCTGAATCTAACTTTTGTCTAAAAATAGATCTTTACAACTAGACTAGAATACTGGGACAAGCCGCAGCTAATCTAGCAAAACTAAAACTAAATGGACTAAAGACTGAATGGAAACTCATGACTGTTGTCCTCGGAGATGAGGACTCACCACTGAATCTGCTTGAATGAGATCGGAACCGATCTATTCGTGATCTGATGCTTAGAACCTAATCTACATCACTAAAGAGTAGCCTTTACTATTTTCAGTACTTGAAAGGTACTGAGCATGTTACGGGATAGAGTAAAGCTAAAATAAAACATAACGGAAAAGCACAAAAAAAAGTCTAATAATCTAACGTGATGTGCTGATTTCTGAGCTAACTGGATGCAATGACCAATTATAACATGCTAAAACTTAATACTGAATAAACTGAAATGATCAATGGAGAAGTCTACTAAACTTTGTAGCTACTAATAACCGTAATAAAACCACATGAGCAATGTGAAGTATCCGATATAACGGCCCCTATCGAGAGGACCAATATACCCTGCCAATGTATAAGGCATGCTGGCATGATCATTAAACTGATGCCCACATAGGGGGTTACAACCTATAGTCTAGTAGTTCCTGGGACTATTGGTTATTTCGTGAACCCGAATTTCCTCACCTGTTGACCTCCAATTGAGTCCCGGAACCACACCTTCAACGGGATTCGAAATGCCAAGGCTCGCATGACCTCTGGGACCTGGAGAGTACTTAAGGCTCGTTCGTGCCGTAAACCTAGTCCAACTCAGTATTATGCTACTCCATAATTTTGTAAATTAACTGATTATATCAAATTTCTGTAAATACTGGATATCTCAAACTGAACATGCAAACCTGAGAATGCAACATTAATTTGTAATTTCATTTATAACTGACGCATTATATCTGCAGTGGTCTGAAATATAGGACTAGCATGTGAATTCAAGACTAATAAATACAAATCTAGGATTCCTGAAATTCCCCATGCAATAACTGAATAAAACATGATAATCTTTTTGGAACATACAACTAATAATTCAAGTTCTAGAACCCCTAGTTTCATCACGACTAGAGAATCAAGAATCTTACTGACAACTAGGGACCATGGGGTGAAGGAACCCACTAGTGAATCCCACATACCTGGTGATGAACAAACGGAAAATACTTAAGTTTCGGGGCTGGTACTGCTGGATCTTGTGGCATTCTTTGACTAGGGTTCTTGAGCTTTTTTCTCTCATTTTGCTTTAAATTTTCTATGTTTTGATTCTATGATTTGACTGGATATGGTTTAATTAGTTGTCTGTCTTAAATACTAAATCTGATGATTTAGGGGGGCAAACACGACGTAACTTAGGGTTTTAAGGGAGTGGGAAAGGTCAAAAAGACCCCTGGTAAGGTTGTGCTGTCGGGCCTCCATGATGGCCCCCAAGGACTGACATCCGTCGTGGGCGCCCGATGCCCGTCGTGGGGTCCGTGTGAGTCCTGTTCGACAGGTCTTTAGCTAAAAGGGGCCTAACTTGTTACTCGGAGGTTATTTGCAAGGTCAGTTGCAATGGAAATATAATTCATTATCTATCTATGGGTAGGTAATGAGAGACCTAATTCATTTTGTGCTAAGAGTTATAATCATTTTAAGTTGATCCAACTGTATTTCCCCTTAACTGGCTGCAAATTTTCCACCTACGGTCAGTCGTACGGACCGTAGGTCCACCTACGATGGTCATCCATAACTCTTGTCAGAGAGTGGTTGAAGGGAGTCTTGATAGACAGTTACGGACTACGGACCCATCGTTTGACCTATGGATCGTAAGTCCGTCCGTTGTCCAAGACTTAACCAATTTTTCTAGGCTGAAAATTTTTGGAGTTTTTGATCCCATCGACGGTTGTGCAGGACGGACCGTGGTTCAGGCTACGGTCCATCGATGCCACTGTTGGTAGCACCTGCAGATTTTTCTGAAAAATTAATTTTTGGTCTGTTTTGGATACGGGGTGTTACAAATGTAGTCAAGGTTATGTATATGGAAGCATTGGTGGTGGTAAATACGGTTGAACGACGGAGGAGGTGGAGGTGGTGCTGGTTGTTTACACCAAGTTATGGGAAAACAGGGTTGAACATTGACATGTCTTTATATGAATATCATTCCACCACCGCCGCCCATTCTCGTCGCAACCATATCTCCACCCACCAATACCACTGCCATAATTATCAACAAGCTTGGCTTCATTCCCTTTAATGGCAATCTTTTCAACATTGTAAAACACACACTTCCTCTTCTACAACCAAACACCTTACCCATTGCCACCTCCACCAGGAACCTCCAATCATCACACCACCGCCTACTCAACCATAACCAAACCTACATATACCGACAGCTTCTACCCTGACAACTGTCACCCACCACCTTTGTTCCACAAAAATCTACTAGAACCCATCACCACCAAAGGAATCTCTTCCCCACCTCTGTATCAATCACGGGATTCTCTTTTGATAGAGCACCATCTGGGCCGACCTATTGTTTAGCCTTCGTAGCACATGATTCACATATTTCACAAAGTTTTCACATCGTTTTCAACTGCTTCAACCTACATTAAACGAACGAAAATCTTTAGACTTATACTGATTGATGAACAAAAGTTCATCACACCACCATAATCTGAAAAAACTGAATCCTTTTGTGGTCTAAACCACTTCATGTTCCTTTTCTACACCACTATTATACAAATTTACAAAAGAGTTGAATTGTATGTAAAATCACTTAACCTTTAAAACTATACATGACCATAATAACACATCTCGTCTTCAATTACCAATAAAGATGCACTACACCTCCACTTTCCTTTTTATGTTCCATTTCAAACTAATAATAGTGACCATATGGTATCAGGGAACAACTAATAAAATACTACTTTATACTATTGATTAAACTACCGAATATAATCTATAAATGAATAAATTCAACGGCCAAGCATGCTTTTTCTAAATTTATATCAACGCATGCAATTTTATTGTAGAATTTTTAATAAAATCGCACCATATGAACAAATTAAAATTATTAATCCATCCTATTTAGAGATCAAGAGTAATTCAGTACGAAGTTTTATGTTGGATTTCCAAATTATTCAGTAACTCAATATAACATTTATTAAAATGTTTATCCGTTTTAAAAATGATTTATGCTTTAGGGCATAAAATCATCAACATTTTAAAACTATAAATTCGGATAAAACATTTAACATTTTTAAATGCATGATTTCATAATAGTTGGTTGCTTATCTATTCATACATAGTTTGAACCAGATATCTTGATTTTATTTATACTACAACATTCTTACTTTTAAATCCTCTTTGAATGTTATTTTAAAATGTTACTCATTGATTTGACACACAGGGCACCATATGAATTCTGACAATTTTTAATTCTCTTGAACTGGTTAGTTGAGAAAACCTATTGAAACACGTGTGCCCTTAAAATTGACCGATAATTTTAATTTATCAAAATTGACTCATATTATAAATGATATAGAAGAATTTACATTATCTTTCAATAATTCCTTAACTAAACCCTAGTTTGTAAATAGTAACCCTTGGAGCATCAGAATCTCATCTTTGTCAACCATTTCTTTCTCCACGTGAATGCCCCCCAAAGACCTGGTCCACTACCTGACTACCTTTCTTGAGTCTGATGGCACCTACTATAAGAGGCAAGTAGTAACCCCTTACCGAGAAGGTAATGTAGTGAGTGCAAGGTAGAACTAAGTTTAAATAAGACTAATAAAAGAAACCTACAGAAGCGAAGTAAAACAAAAAATAGATTTATACAAACAATACAAACCGCCTTCCAAAACTGTCACTTATGATACAAGAGATCTAATTTGAAAAATACATGTCTCAAAAGTGGCACCACTGTCACCCCGAGTCACCCCTTAGATATAACACAGGACCTAGATCATGAGTGGATTCAAGCTATCGCTCATCTACATGATCATGACAATACTACAATGTCAAGTAAAACATGAAACTGTGCAGAAATACATGAAGGCATACCTGAAATGGGGAAAAAACCTAAGCGCACTAAATATAAGTTGAAATAAACTAGTTTTGATAACTGCAACAACCACTTACACTCAGCGGAATCTACGACTACTATGTCTGAAAATGCCTAAAATGTGTTGAGTTTGATGGGACATGCCCCCAATAACTCAAATAAAAACCGAACTAAAAATAATAACAAAACGAACGCATGTTTTGTTATACTTGAACTATGATGCTCACCTTGAAGTTGTTGAAGGTGCCAGAGAGCAATTTTAAGCGTGATCCTGGATGTTGATTACTAACCTATATCATACAGTATGTCGCAGAGTATGAAGAAAGTACATTGAACGTACAGAGTCAATCATGATATCTATACCTAACCGAAAATATATATGAGTAGAACAACGTTTAACCTACGAACTTACCTAATTATGAGCCAAGAAATATATACCGAAACATCTTAAGAAGATTAATTGACTGAAGTGACTTAGTACTAATCCTGAAAGAACATGATACATTACATTACATAAATTCTAAAAACCTTGTCCACTGAACTAAGAGTCTGACTTTTTTGAGAGTATTAACCGACACATAAACCACGTGATCTAGAACCTTTACCTAGTCTTACAACCGATAGTTCAAACGATGTCCCGTGAGTACCATAGTTAATGGATTTCATCAACTTTTATGTCAGGGTTGTTTTGTCGTTTCTTTATTCATTGTGGCAATTAAGCTACGTAATTTGATGCCTAAGATACGTCGTTATACGCTTTTAGCCCAAAAATCCAAAGGACATCTCATTAGATTTCTTCACCAGGGATGTGGGATTTCACTAGTGGGTTCCTTTAATCCATTAGATCCATAGAATTATGTCAGTTCCTTGATTCTACAAAGATTGTATAGACCTAGGTTTGAATCATCGTTGGGAATTTGTTGTGATTTCACTGCTATAGAATCCATAGTTCAAGTAACCACGGTTCCTTAGAAACGTTGCTCAATATGTTTTCCTCCAGACTTAAGCAGGAGGCCACCAACAATGTGTTTACTACTTGAATTGCTTCACTTCTGTTTTAATATTTAAAAAAAAATTAATTGACGTTCTTTTTTAAAATGGAGTACATTTTGCCAAATTCAATTTGAAAAAAAATGAACAATTTCAAACAATACACAATTCATAAAAAAATCTTATTTTAAGAAATGAATAGAATTTATATAAAATGACTTCTATAAGAAAATGAATTTTTGAAAAAAAACATTATTTCTTTTACGCACTGACCGCGCATTAGCTGATCTTCCTTCCTTCTTCAATCAAAATATGATTTTTTACCAATCTAACACTAGTCATTATGCAAGATATTCCTACTTTAGAAGAAAAAAATTTGGCAATTTCACCAACTAATTTTGTTCCTAAGAAAAACTCAAAACGTTTTTTTTTTTTTAAAAATGGAGAATTGAAGAAGATATGGGTGTGTCATGTGTAATTGCCAGGTCATGGGTTATATGGTTGCCAAGTCTCAATTCAATTTTCGATTACGACGAGTCGCTGTCTTTTCTTCAATTTCAATGCAGAATGGTTAGTTAAGTGATCAAGAGTTTAAAGTGAATTTTAAATAGCTATATCACAATTTTACTGATTAGAGATGATGACATATACACTTACAAAGACATATATAGAGATAATTGGACATAACAAGTCAACTAAGGGATACTCCTCTTTTACATAATTTCTTCTCTTTTTTTTTCTTTTTAATTTTTTCTTTACTTTGATGTTTAAAGAAATTAATCATTGTTTCACTCATGTTTTCATTGAATCTAAATTTATATAATGTTTTTATAAAAACAGAATTATTTTAGATGCAAAATAATATCCAAAGAGTTTTATCTTGTTATAAATTTAACTAGTAAAATTACCCGCGCCTCGCCGGGACTGTATAAGGAAATGTATCAAATAATATTGTAAATCTATCATTTTATTAAAACTAAAACACTATCTTATTTAACATGCCAAGATTATTAACGTGATAACAAACAAATAATGTAAGAAAAATGAAACTTAATTTACATCCTATCATTTCTCCTTAAACATAAACATAATTTACTGTACTGAATAAATTATATCAGATCTTAACATATCAATCATTAAGTTGAGCCACTCAACATGAACAAAGTACATAACATATTTAGTGTGAAAAAAGAAGAGAAGAAGAAAAGGAGGAGGGGAGGAGGAGGTTTAATTTTTCATTGTTTAAAGTGAGAGGAAATCCCGTTATTTTTATAGATACCAAAGGGTACCCTACATAAATGTTTTTTATGCCTTATATATGAAAGGTTAAAACCTATTTGGAAAAGTCGCAATCTTCCGCAGGTGACAACCTTATCATAAAAATCACAAAAAATCACATCTCTTCATAAAGTCACAATTTTTAATGAAAGTCCGCAACTATTCATACAAGTCCGTAATTCTTCATCATAAAAGTCACAACTTTTCTAAAAAAGTCAAATCTCTTCATCAAAGTCACAACTCTTCATAAAAGTCCAAGATTTGTTTCATGAAATAGAAAGCTAATTTTAAAAAAAATAAATTTAAAAGGAAATTCTAATTTGTGATTGTGCCACATAGACGTGTCGATGATTTTCTTTTATATTAGATATATGATTAGTGTGGGAACCACGAATAAAGTATCACTAGTTTGTACAGTATGTACTAATTTTATTTTATTTTTCAAATAAAATGTTCTCTATTACAGTTTAATATTACCAAAATTAAAAGACAATATCACTAAATATCAAAAAACCTACATTTGCCAAAATATTTAGGGAAAATATGTTTAAAATAATACTATTCACTATATCCTTTTTGATAACAAATTCTTAGTTATTTTATGTGTTTTCTCAAAAAGCACTACTTTATTGTTAGTTTTTAATGACCCCCCACAAACATAATTATTCACTAATTTTGCTCTTGTAAAAATTGTTACTGTTGTCCAATCTATTTTTATTTTTTTTACAATCAAAAAAACCAAAACGCAAACAAAAAAACAATTGATAAGTCAATTAATTGATTATCCCAAAGAGAAAAAACGTTTTAAACCTTCTTGTTTGGTGGACTTGGCCAACTTGACATTCTTCTATTTTTTTAAATAATCATAAGGATTGGATTTAGGGAAAGAGAAAATGGAGGTTGGATTTACAAGGTAGGGTTAAACCCTCCAATAAATTTTATAATTCAGGTTCAACCCACATAGCTAATAGGAATCGTAAAACTAGCATTGTTTGTATTCTATAATTTTATTTCTCAAGAATCTATAAGATTTATTTATAATCTCTGTTCGATGCATTTTTATTGCTTTATTTTCTAATCAAGTGTTAATAATATTCACTAATAGCCAAAAGGAGTGCAATTATAATTGTTTCCATATTGGTTTTTATTATTAGTGATAGCAATAGGTTATAAAAAAAGTATTAATTATTTAATTATGCTATGTTTTTATGGAGGAATTTGTTTTTTGATTTTTTTTCAAATTAGAAGCGGGGGGGGGGGGGGGGGGGGATGAAGAAGTATTAGTTAAATGAAAAAAAAAAAGAGAATCATAAATCCTAATGACCATGTGAAGATTAATCAAGATTTCATAAAAATATGATGTTTAATATCTAAAATCATAATTTCTTTTCGAATCTCTGCTTTTGAGAAAAGATTATACAATTGCTGATTTACAGATATGTTGTGGGTTCTTATACTTATATTTGTACTTTATTAAACAACTAAAATTTCGCCAATTAAAAAGAAATACTACGTTGTTTTTCTTCTATTTAAAGGACGTTCCTTCCTGTTTATATGGCAATTTTTTTTTGAAAAAAAATTTCTTAATTGAAACATGATGAAGTTTGAACCTCATATTTTGTATCTTTAAAAGACTGTTTACTACTTTGAATCTACATGACTACGTTGTGAATATTTTGGGTGAATGATAATACTTCTCACTATTGATAAATAAAATTTTTTAAGCTTGAATTATTTTTAAATATAGATAGATGTCATATTTATTTGATAGATTGAATATTAAAGTGGTGTTACAATAAAACAGACACAAAGGAGTAATCTGACTGTAATACAAAAATTGTCCTTTTTCTTTCTTTTAAACTCATTTTGTAGGTAAATTTTATAGGATACCGGATCATCAAATATCGGACTTCATACTCTTATAAGTGGCGCATATTTATATCTTTTTGAGTAAATTCATATTAGACTAAAAAAATTAATCAAGTATGGATTTTATACATATTCCAAATTGTTAGAACAATATGAGTTTTTTTTAGAATAGGAAAATTCATTTCCTTAAAAGATATCTTATTGTTTTTTCTCAACATCTTTGTTTATTATCCGAATGAAATCTTCAATATTTTTGTGCTCACCTGAAAACAAAGCTTTTATGTTGAGAACACCCTAATTTTGTGTCACGAAATTGTGTGTGTATTAGCAGCTCGTATAAAATGGTATATTATCAAATAAAAATCTCAAGAAGGTAAGTCGTTGGTGAGGCTTAGTACGATATTGAGAATAAGGTTGTTAATTAAGAATGATCCGGATATTGATTGCAAAGGGACACGGAAAGAATGACAAAGAAGAGAAGAATAACATTGGGAGTAATGCGTGAAGCTTACTCGGAATGTTGTCAATTTATAGATGTTTTAAGGTGTATTCAATTTCTTTAATTTATATTCGGTTTTTCTACCTTAAAGCCTGTTGTTATATACTCTGAACTGAATCGCATTTCAATGTTGACGCTTCCTCTCCATATCAGTTCTATTGGTAGGGGACCTAATCATCTTAATTTTCTTGTACCTTGCAATTAGAATTGATATTTTAAAGAGTAAAATCATCCTTTGTGATTGTGAATATTGGGCTTTCATTGATAAGAATAAAAAAAAATCGATTCTCTTGTCCTCAAAATTTAGGAGGAGCTAAAACTCTTCAGGATTACTTCGATCGCTTTGGTGGATCAAAAACCTCTTGATCATTTTCTAAAATGATGGAATTTAAATTTCTTATATTCCTACACAATCTAAATATAAGTAGTTGTGAAGGAGGGTGAAAGGTATTCCCTATATGGAGGAACTCACGAAATCATGGGAAATTTCATATTTTAAACCGGTTTTTTTGAAATATTCACTATTGACATTTCTTTATCATATTTAATATTTCTATAACTTTCCTAATTAACACGAAAATCCCTGTTTATAATAAAGATCAATTTTTTTGGCATATGGCCAATTTTATTTATAATCAGAAATGACAATAAATGTTTTGCCGCAAGCCCAACCTAATCTGGACTACATTAAAGCCCACATTCAATTAACCTATCTATAAGTAATCTTCAATTTCTCTTTGGCTCACCTGCCTTGCATTTCTATCTACTATGTTTCCTCCTTCCTCCCCCCCCTCCCTCTTGTTTCACGACTGAATGTTACAGTACTCCTCATTCTCTTGTAGGTTGTAGGGCACAGCTCCTTATTCCCACGTTCTCTCTCTCTTTTTTGCTCATACAAGATGTATCACTCACCAAGGTAACGTAACCCCTATCTTTTCACTGTCCTTTTTCAATCACTGTTCTAATCTTGTTGCTGTATCCCTGTTGAAAGTATTTGTTGTTGGAACTCCAAGGAAACTATTCAATGTCTTTAATATATATTCGTTAAGTAAATTTACTTTTTTGGGGCTAACCCCATGGCGTGAAAATCTGTTTTCATTTTCTATCTCCCTCCTAGCTTCTTTCTGTTAAAAGAATTGTTTTTAATTAATAATGTTGTTGAATTGTACGGCATGTTGTATGAAACACATAAATATTCGGTAGAAATGATGTTAGGGCGCATATTGCAAGTCAAATGACTATTGAAGTTTCTTCTTTTTTCCTTTTATTCTTTTTGATGTGACGACGAGTATTCCATTCCCAGTGGAGTGCTAAATATAAACAAAATCTTCAAGTAGGATCCAAGCCACCGTGAATCAAATTACAATGGGTCACAAAGAAGGGGGTCAATCCTATACGACTAATGTTCAGAAAAAGTTTCAAAACCTCCGTAAAGGCATCAAAAGCTATAGAATAGGTGGGAGGAAATAGTAAGAAGTCCTTTAATTTTATATTTTTAAATTTTTTTCATAATATCATACATGGAAATAACTTAAAATAATGTAGTCATATATAACTATATATTCCACCAATGAGAATTACATCTCTTAGGTAGAGCTTCATTATTTTAATATTCGGAAGAAAGAACAAGATACTGAAAAAAGTGCTTTTACTTTAAATAAGAGTGTAGGAACATTAATGCAATCTTTTCCTATTTGTTTTTATGTGCAACACCAACAGCATACATTAAAGGTAGGACACTTCGTACCTTTTTTATGAAAAAAAATTATCGTGTGCTTAACTGAAATGATTGTTTTTAATCGCCTTATCTCTTTCCTCTAGAACAAAGGTATAATAAGTGTATTCTCTACTACCTTGAAGTGTTGGGTTTCATGGACGTCAGCACAATCAAACGGTGAATTAATTTAGTGAGAAAAATGGATTCATTTTTGTTACTTCTGCTAATATGGCAATGACTCTCTGCTAATAAATCTAGTATGTGTGAAGGTTTTTCCCATATTTTAAATGATGTTGAAGTTGTTGAACTCAATGTGCAAATCTGGGTATGAATGGTCGTACTCTGGTCTTTAATGTAATCGGTCTAGATGTGCTTATTTTCAAATGAGGACGTCATTATTGGTGAGGTTGTGGGCGTGGATTTTTATATGGTGGTGGTTGTGGGAATGATATGATGTGGGATATATGGTTTGTTTAAAGGTGGTTCGGAGGTGATATCATTAATATTGTGATGGTGATATGGAGATCGTTGGTGGGAGGAATGGGTGTAGGTGGTGGTGGTAGAGAGGAACTGGGTAATACAAGTGGTTGAGTAGCTGGTTCCCTTTTCAAGGAACTGTAGTCAAGGTTATTGGATATGCCCAGCTATGGTGGTGGTAATATGGTTTGAACGATGGAGGAGGTGGAGGTAGCGTTTGTTGTTTGTTGTTCATGTTAGGGAAGAAGGGTTGGGTATATTTACATCCTTTACATATTATTATCATTCCCACCACTCCGCCTACATTGTACATGCAACTATACTCGCCACCAGCAGTCCCCCTGCCATAATCCACAAACCTTTTGCTCCATTTTCCCTTGGTGATAAATGACAATCCGCCACACTTTAACACACACTTCATCCTCTAAAACCACAGCATTATACCTATAGCCACCTCCACCAACACCTCCAACCACCACCGTAATATCAACCATCACTCCATCGACCACCTGCTGCCACCCTACCAACTTCTCCACGCAAAAAATTTCCACCTAAAAAATGTATATAAACCTAAACCACTAACCACTATAGGAATCAGTTTTCCACCTCCCCACTCTGCGATTCTCGGAATCCTCTCTTTATATAGAGCACCATCTGGCCGGCACATTGGTAGCCTTCGTATGAACTCATTCCCAGATCCACACACCGTTTCAACAAAACCGTTTTAAAACCGTCAGTTAACTACGAAACGCATTAGGATCCTATACTTAAAATTGATTAACCGAAAGCTCATAAAATAATACCCATTATAATCGGAGAAGACTGAATCCTTTTTGTCCTAACCACTCGTTTTTCCTTTTTTTCTTACGCCTTTGCCAAATCCCAACCTAAAAAGAGTTGATGATATTAAAATTCACTTTAACGTTTAAAAACATATACCGACCATGATTAAAAATCTCATGTTCATGGAAAATAAATAGCTCTAAACCTACACTATCATTTTTATTTCCATTTAAACTAATCATAGTGAAGTAAAAGCAATAACATATGCGTATAAGGGGGGAAAAACTAATTGTAACGAACCTTTTGGGGTCGTTTTAGGTACTAGAGTTTTGTTTGTTTTCAATACGATACTTTTTGGTTTAGGCTTGAAATGAGTTCCTTTGGACTAATTGTAATTACATAATATGATTAATAGGATATTTTTAAATAATTTATTTAGTTTGGTGCTTAAAAGAAAATCATCAACATTAAAATTAATAGTGGGTAACTTATATCTATTTTATAATTAGTTAGGTTATACAATTAGGTATAAAGTTAAATTGTTTAAAGTAGGTTATTCAATTCTAATCCCAAAACAAGTATGTGCCGCAGCAAACTTTAAAGTTTGGGAATTGAAGAATTTGTTTCTGTAAAACATCAAATTTATTGAATTGGGTGTATTAAATATTAAATATGTTCCTTCCTGATGATTGTAAACTGATTAAAGATTGATATTAGTCAAGATGAATGTTAAGGGGTATGATTGATGGTTTTTTATTTTTTTAACCTCAAGTTACCTTATATAACGTGATGACAATTGGTTTTTCATATTTTATTTGTTTATGTTTCTTAAGAATTAAGTGCTTGATACTTACTAATTTTTGTATAAATATATAGATTAAACTAAGTCAGTTGATGATTCTATTTTAGGCTAAACATATTATTATATATAGAGTGGAAGAAATTGTTATAGATTATTATTATTATTATTATTGAATTATCATTTGATAGGGTTACATTGGCATATCGTAAAAAAAAATGTTAACATAGTAATGTGGGTGGAACGGAAATGTCACTTTTGATTAACTGGGAATTTTTGACAACTGCCGTGCATGGTGGTCTTTACGGACTTTAAATTATCAATATTTTGGTCAGGTAGTAATGACTTAAATGATACTATGTATTTTAAGGATTGATGACTATTGTTGTTTTATTAAAGCAACATGAATTTGTGTTTGCAAAAAGTGTTTGTTTTTGTTATAATAATATAATTAAGTTTTGATACATTGAAGAATAGGAATTAAATACAAGATATTACGTATATAACGTAGGAATTGGATATTAACCCTTGACTGATTATAAGCACATATGAGTGAGCTTGAACCTTTTTATTGGCAATAGGATGAGGAACTTGATTATAAATTGAGTTGCGTTCTTTACGAACATTACATATTTGATAGATTGAAACCTTATGAGGCCAGAAAAAGAGAAAACGCATCGGAGAAGTCTTGATTGATTTCGATTCTTCGGTGAGGTATTTTATGGGTTATATGCTATTGATAGTAATCTGTTAATAGTAATTGATATGCATTGATGAAGTTTGAATTTTTCTATGTACTTATCGTGTGGCTTGGTTGTGTGTTTTGTGATTGGTCCTAAAAATTCTAGATCCTGAAAGTATATCTTGAACCCTTTTATCGCAGTGATGCCGTGAATAAGAAGGCTGATGAACATATTTTTTGAATTTAAAAATTGTGATAATAAATGATAAATTAATAGTATGATTGGATCGGAGTGTCACGTTCCAACACAATATTCTTGGATCAGAGTGCCATGTTCCCACCCAGTATTTTTGGATCGGAGTGTCACATTCTGACACGGTATATTTCAATCGGAGTTTTTCATTCCGACATGATATTCTTGGATAGGAGAGTCACGTTCCGACACGGTATTTTTTGATTGGAGTGTCACATTCCGACACGATAGTATTAAAAGAAAAACATATTGAATTAAAGGAATGTACTCAATCTTAAAAAACTCAATTCCTCAAATGGTTTGGTTGGAGGCATGAGTCCTTATGGATGATATTGATATTATTGACTTATTATATACGTACTTTAGTCTTGTTAACACTTGTTCATTTTATTTGTTGTTTATCACATGTTAAGTTCAATAGTTGAGTTCATTCTATTACTCATTGTATATTACCTTCTATTTTGGGATGACCGATAATACCTACTCAGTACATGATGCCCCGTAGTGAACCTCCTACTGTGTTGTTTGCTTTGTGTTCCGTTATGAAGAGTGCAAAAGTGTACCAATGCCTTAAAATTTCCCTCAGCTCTGTCAAACCTCCAGCCATATTCAATATTCCAGGGTGAAGCTAAATTCAGTTCAAGGAGCTTGTTAGATTCTTTTTGTTCATGGCATGATGTTCCCTTAATTTTTGGGACAGAAATATTTTTATTCCTTTACTTGGTGTTTTTGATATTCTTAAACTTAGTAATTGGAGATTAAATGTCCTTGTTGTGATGACTGTTCAGGTTTTGGGAAAAGATATTTGAGTTTGAGCTTCCGCATTATTCTTTTATAATATACTTTAAGGTTGAATTTGTTGGTTCGTCCGCCTAGGTAGTTAAGTGTGGGTGCCACTCACGACTCGATTTGGGTCGTGAAAAACTTGGTATTAGAGCGTTAGGTTCAGTGATCTCATCACATAAGGACAAGTCTAGTAGATTCCTTCGGAACGGTAGAGGGACGCATTTACTTTTCTTCGAGAGGCTATAGGACTTTAGGAAAACTTCATTCCTTCTTCTTTCGAGCAAATACTTGAATCCATTGTATCTAGGCTCGTCAAATAGGATCTAATTTTTTTCACTATATTCACAAATACATGTAGTATTAGATAGAAATTTGAAATACCTACAAAAAACCATTAAAAGAGTTATGTGTCCTTAAAAATAGATATGCCCTCCATTATTCATTATCGACATTTTATTACTAGTGACTATATGATTTTTAATAAGTTTTTTTAAAGTTGAAACTCCTATTCGTTTCTTAGCTTCCGTGGAATGGATTGAAGATGCTTATATTTCTTATCGTTTTTGTTCATGACTGTTGTTCAATAAGATGGATATGATGAGCGATTGGAAGTTGAGTTTATGACTTACAATAAATATGGGAAATGCAAAAATATGGTGGCCAGTCTCATGTTGAATCCTACCGGTATGACCTAACTATGACTTTGATAGCATTTCTGATTCTTCATGTGTACAAATTATATCTTGCATCTAAAGATATGAGGTTGACGTAAATGAACAATGCCAGGTGACAACATTAAAGAAAGAACAAAAACGTAAAGGAATCTAGATATGCATACCATTACTTAGAAAATATAGTTAGTCAAGTACTTCTCATTAGTCTCTGGGTTGCCTTGAGTGAATAATGAAATTTTTGTTGAGTCAATTTGAGGGAAGAATCTTCTACTAACTCTACGAGGTTTTTTTTCGATTAAGTGCACATAAATAAAAGGGTCATGATACGACTACTACAACAATATCCGATGCTTACTAGTTTTAAATTACGATGTTGTTATATTTTTTTCATTGAACTAATCTAGAATGAATTTACTTATCTTATAGATCGATTCAATAGTTAGAATATTTGGCCTATTGCTATTGGTGTACATCTTCTCGATAGGTACGATGTTTTAGTGAGGCATAATAACGAACTTTTAAGGTTGGTACGTATAAGTGTATGTGGACGATGAATACGTCAAATTGTAACGTGTGAATACTAACATATAAGGAGTTATTTGGTTGACATGTTTAGATACTTGATATTTCAAAAAAAAAAATATTTAGTAACTACGTGCGCTTGGATTTGGCATTGTTTTTAAAGGAGTTTTTAGTTGCAGATCTTGGGTATTATTAATGCATTATATTGGGAATGTATGTATAGGCTCTGATGAGACTGATTATTTTTAATCTTAAGCTCAAAGGGGGGCAGGTTGATACGAGAATGACAAACTTATAGGAAAGAAAGTCCGAGTGAGTATATTTGGGTTAAGTAAATTGAAGATTTTAGTTAAGAAAGTGTTAATTAAAAGTGTTAGTCCTTAATATTTATGTTAACAAAGTTTAAGGTGTCATGATAAAAGTAAAAATGTTGATTTTGTGGTGATGAACAGGCCTTAGTAATGATGATATCAGAGTTGCGGAGGGATTGTGGTTTGAGAGGAAACTATCAGGATCATACGGTGTAAACGAATTTTGTATGGTCAAAATGACTTATGATATCAACTTGGGATTTTCTATTGTTTTTGTGATAGTGGCGGCGGGCAATTTATGAAAGTTTTGGTGGTGGAGGAGTAATGGTATACCAATCAAATAGAATTTAAATAAGATGGTTCCTCATACAAAAATAAATAAACAGATTAGTGGGCGGTAGTGTACCTGTGAAATACGTGAGAGCGGAATATTTTATCTAATTCAAGGACTTTCGAGAGAGGTGTAGGTTTTGTTGGTATGTTGAACTTTTTTAATTATGTGTTTGGATGTTTAGTCAAGGATATGACAAGATCGATAGAAGTTGGAAGAGTCAATGATAAACTAAATACATAAATTCCAAAAAGCCTTCAAAGTATAAGCAAATGTAGATAGATAAGGGCTTTGGCTTACACAGTTTAATTTAACAATGAATTTTTTCATATAAGTATGCATTCGGCTTTGATATATTTTATCAAGATATGACTATTAAGATAATAAATGATTGATTGCATCGGTATCAAGCATGTGAACGCTTAGGCTTGTGTTAGGCTCATAAATTTGTTACTTTTGATTGTTAGAGTATATAAGGCGGTTTCCTCAAGTGTTCATTTAGATTGTGAACTAAAATGTCACAGTTGTTGTAATGGATGCGATCGGTAAGCAGCTATAAAAATAAGAGCCTGATATATTACAACAGTCGAGATCTTAGAATTATCAATCCGAGAAAGTGAAGGAATAAGAACAATCGTATAAACTACATTGAGTGTAGTTTGAAGGTTGTATTGATTTTGCCTAAGGAATTTTATATGAAGGTGCATGTGATCTAGTCGTACTGACTTTACCATGAGGGTTATCGTGAAAATTATTATAGAAAAGATAGTTTTGATTTTAGGTGGCAAACATGAGATATGAAAATTTATTCTTTCCTGGGGTCAAATTTATGATAAATGATTTAAGAATGATGTTCAAGGTGAGATATAATTCTACATGGTTATTAAGAATTTAGAGTTAGATTAGTACTCCTTATTTGATGGGACTACATTAATTGTCAAGATGCATCAAATAGACATTTGATGGTGAACAGAGTTTATAAGCTTATAATATACTAAAAATTGAGTGACCAAGAACTTTCCTAACTGTTGGCATGAGGTATGTGATGATTTAGAATGGTAGCTAAAGCATGGTATGTGGAAGTGGTGTGAAGTTGACGTTGAGTGTAATTTAATAGTTTTATCTTGATGGAAAGACACTACCACATTTGAAATTAGTGTTATTAGCCTTGTTTGGGACTCGTGTTTCATGAAATACTTAAATATAAAGAGAGATATTCATAGTTTGAACATGTATTCGATAAAAATATTTTGATACTATTGATGATTTGGGAGTAACGTAGAGGATCAACATGTTTATGACGTTTTGTAAGCATTAAAATGTTTACTTTAGTGGAAGTAGGGTTGATAAAGAAAGTGTATGGACAATTATAATAGAGACTAATTGGTGATTATGGGTAGCTTGAAAATCAACGAGATATAGTTAGATGAATAAAATTGTTTGATATGGACACTATGGGGGGAGTATTCAGAATTATTCAACCTGGTTATTTCGATATGATATAATTACTGTTTTCTTGGTGTATTTTAGTATTTGATTGTTCTACATTACCAGTTTTTTTTTTTTTTTTTTGTTTTTTTTGTTTTACTTTTCTTAATAATAATTTACATATGAGAGCTAACATAAAATTTATACACTTTTCGGATGTAGCTTAAGATTTGCTCATCATCGTTATCATGTTTTGGTATGTGTAATTGAATTTGGAGACAGGGTTTTTGTTTTTTCTTATTTTCTTTTTCCTTCTTAGTTTTTATCTATAATAGATTACTAATTAAGCATTTCTACAGCGTAGTTAGAGTTTCCGTGCTCGGTGTTCCCTCGATGATTTTACTTGATTCTTTTCATTTTGTATTAGATGAGTTCATTTTCTTTAATGATTACTTGTGTCTAAATATCATACTTTTATACTAAAGTCAGAATATGATGTTGTGATAATGGTAATCGCGCATAAGTTGTGTGACGTTGATGAAGTACGAGTTTGTGGTCAGTTTATTTAGGTTCACTCCCTATTGCAACCAACAATCCGATTAAGGATTTATCATGTTCTAGTAGAACTACTTGTTCTAATGGTTTGTCAATGTCCTAGTGGAAAGAATCGTGATTGAGCTTACATGCAATAACACTATCGTTAGATATTGCGATGACCCAATTTGAGGCATCATATGAACAGGTTCTCAATTTCCATTTTGTTGGTGTGATCCTTTTGGAGAGGGGGGGGGGGAGGGGAGGGGGGTGAGAGAACTTGGGTACAAAATATTTGAAGTAAGCGTTGAGAGCTATCTTTTCTTACCCTCACCAAACAGAGAAAAAAAAATTCTTGATATTCGACGGACGACGATGGTAAATTGGTATCTAATCTAACGTATCCTTTTTGGTCATTTTGGGTACTAGATATTTTTTATTTCATAAGATACTTTCCGATTAGACTAAATGAGTGCTTGGACTATTCGTAATTCAAACTAGGTTAATAGGATAGTTTAAAATAATTTATTTAATGATATTAAAGAAAATAACAATACATTAATAGTGGATCACTTTTAAATATTTTTTAATTAATTAGGTATCCATTAGGGTAATAAAGGTTAAATGTATTTTAAGGGAGTTTTATTATAATTTTCGATCCCAAACAAAGTATTCCCACACACCCTAAAGGATAGACCAAAAGATTATCACGGTCAACAATTTTTTTTATTGAATATCTCTTTCCAATTTGATGGTTTGGAATTGGGATTGGTTTCCTGTGCACATCATATATTGAATTGTGCATTTAATTATAATAATCTTCCTTCTCAATGACGGGGAACCTGATTAAGTTGATATTGCAGGATAATGTTTAGGGATTGAAACTGTCTTTTTTTAAAAACTTAAGTTAACGTAAGTACTTGATGACACATGGTGGGGGTTGGCATATTTTATTTGTTATAGTTTCTTTAAGAAATTAAGTGCTTTGATACAACATTTTTATATTAACTACATTTATGAAACTCTGAGTTGATGTTTTAGTTCTACGCTATACATATTATTAAGGCCTATAACATATTTTATATCTTGAGTTGAAGAAATGATTTTGTGAATATTATATTATTATGATTATTATTGAATTTATGAATCGGTAGGTTCCCTTGGCATGTAGATAACAGAACTGTTTACCATAGTCATGTGGTTGGAACGAAATGTTCACTTGATTAACTTGTGAAATTTGAAATACAGTGGCAATTAATCCTTTACGGCACTTAAGGTATAATATTTGTCGATAGTAATGACTTAATGATACTAATATTTTAAGGGTTGAGTGAATATTGGTTTTGGATTAACATAATTTGTGTTTCAAGTGTTTGTTTGTCATAATAATTAATTAAGTTTTTGATCTATTGAGATAGATAATTAAATAGTAATGGCATTATGCATGTAATGAGTAATTGGTTTAACCCTTGACTTGAAATTTAGCGAATACGAGTGATCTTTAGCTGGTTATTAGCATTAGGTTAGACTTGATTATTAAAATTGAGTGTGTTTGTTTTTTTACGACATTTTTACAATACTTGATAGATTTGAAATCTTTTATGAGGCCATGGCAAAGAGAAATATACGGAGCAATAGCTTGCTTGACTTTCGTTCTTCGTGGAGGTACGTTATGTTTTATGTTATTTAGTGATGGATATGCATTGAATGAATTTTGAGTTTTCTATTACTTGATCTTGTGGCTTGGTTTGTGTATTTTGTGATTGGTCTGAAAATCCAGACGGTGAAATTTATATTCTTGAACTCTCATTTTATCAAAGTGATGCCTTAATAAAGAAGCATGACAAAATATTGCAATGAATGGAAATGGTTATAATAGATTGAATTAATAGTATGATTGGTCGTAGTGCCCCACGTTCCGACTGGTATTCTTGGATCGAAGTGTCACATTCCGACACAGTATTTTTGGATCGTATGTCACTTTTGACCAATTGATTTTTGGATCGGATGTCACGTTCCAAAGTATTATTGGATCATAGTGTCCTGTTTCGACAGCGTATTCTGAATCGAAGTGTCGCGTTCTAACCAAACATTATTAAAGGAAATACATATCAAAATTAACGATATGTACTCATCTTAAAAACCAATTCCCCAAATTGTTTGGTAGGAGGCGATCCTCATTGATGATATTGGATAGTGTTGCTTATTATATACTTCTTTAATGGTTGTTTCACACTTGTGTCATTTTGTTTTGTTTTTATCACCTATTACGTTCTATAGTTGAGTTAATATTATGTTCATTATAGTTTAGTTTCTATTTGGGATGACCGAATGATACCGTATTCATACCAGGTTGCCCATAGTGAGCCCTACTTGTGTTTTTTTCTTTTTTTTCCTTTTTGAAGTGCATTGAGTGGTACAATGACTTCCAATTTTCCCCACCTCTAGTCCTACCTCCAGCATATATGTTCCAGGGTGAGCCACTCATTCAAAATAGCTTGTTTAAATTTCTTTTGGTCATGGGTATGATGTCCATAGTTTTCGGGACATTAAACTATTTTATTCATTTACTATTTTTTCTTTTCTATTCGGTAAACTCGTATTGTAGCAGTAGATGTCTTTGTTTTTGGATGCAATTCAGATTTTGGGAAAAATGATATTAGATTTTGAGCTTTCGCATTATTCTTGTCTAATATAATTTGGTTGAATTAGTTTGGTTTGCCCACATAGATAGTAGGTGTGGGTACCCCACTCACGACTCGATTTGGATCGGACGCTAAATACAATAAGTTTTCTAAATTTTATAAACCAGAAAATTTATCTGATAACATTATAAATTCAAAGTCATATGCCATCTGTCTAAATTTATCTCCCGTCATAATAATTTTGTGATAGAAGTTTTCTAATAGAAATAACCATATGAACAAATTTAAATTGTATCCAATTCCTATACAAGTATTTAATTTTTGTAGGAAAATATTTTGTTGGCTTTTAATTATTAAGTTTAATCTCAATATAAATTTAATACAATTGTTTATCCTAATTTAAAATATAATTTAGGCTATTGAGGTATAAAAAAAAATCAAAATATTAAAACTATATTTGCCTATAAACATTTAATATTTTCAATCATGAGTTCATGTCATGACCCAAAATGGCCGTTATAGATACTTGTTTATCCACCAAGAATAAGTAATGCCTACAACTCAACTTATTACTATAAATGCGAAAAATTTATTTCGACTTACATTTACCCAAACCGGTTGTCACGGTACAACCTCTAACGTATTAAATGATTTAAAAGAAAACTCAAGTCTCTAATTATCTTGTGATCTATAATAGAACACGATCATAATTATGTGAAGAAAGGTCTACTGAAATGGAAACAACACCTCACACATCTTCACGAGCGTCGAAAAGAGGAGATGACAAGTACAACAAATCCAGGCCTCATAACCTTACAAAAACTTTGTAGCATCAAGGGGTGAGTACCAACACACGGTACTCAGCAGTAAACCTCTAAACGCAAGCTAGAGATGAAATACGGGTACTCCGTACCACTCCCCCTGACCGCCACTCTACAACCTGCATAAACCATCAGCCCAACCTAACAGCTCACTTTACTATTACGTAACTCAATACATAGCACGTAACTCAAAAATACTACTTAGACAAATTACATATCATCCACACAACACTTTTCCAAAGTACATACCCCACACACACTTCAACAAATACATGCCTTCAACAACAGTTCAAAAATTACACATCTCTATAATAATACTTCAACAAATTACTATCCCAACAACACGCTTAATATTCAACAATCACAAGCTCCTCAGAAGGCAATCATAGCTAAGAAACACAATATCATTCTTAATGATAAGTATGTGCCAATGCAATGTAATGCAAATGTCAAGTATAATGATGTATGTCTGACTTAGTGGATACACACCCGTTGTCTCTCATTCGGGACCCATGGGGGACTATTTGTTCCATTGATCTGGGTTGCGGCGCAGGACCCCCTCGATAATCGTACCATCGCGGCGCGCCATATGTCCCCGCGAAATATTTTTAGTATCCATCGTGGCGCGCGATCTCCCTCAATGGGTACATCCTCTTTAAGTTCTCATTCTTTTCTCTCATGCACATAACCCTTTTGTCAACCATTGTCAAAATATGTCAAATGACATTTCACAGAAATGAGAGGATATCACAATTTCATAACATTGCACAATTTACAACATCAACACTGATTCAACAAGCCTTGCAATCATTCGATATACAACACATCACACACACCCTTATTAACATTGGCCTTTTATACCCTTTTGTTTTCATCATTAGAATGAATCAACGGGAAGTCAACACCATCCCAAGTCCTATTACTCCCAAACATATACCACATATACCACAGGAAATTACACGCATTCCATACACTTACAAGAGTTTTAGAAATCACTGCCTGAATCAAGAAGAAATTTACTCCGAACTTGACCTTCCCTATTCGTTGAACTTCCAACTCAAAGAATCTATTTAATAAATAATCACATAAGATTTAAGACTAACAATCTCATATGACTATATGTCGTAACTAGACTCATTAACTCGCCCAAATCTATAAAAACAATTAATTCGTGATTAATGAACCCTAAGACAACAACATTGATACACTTTCTTCCTGTAACTCGCAAAATCACTTAAACCCCTAGAGTCCACATTATATCCAGTTCTTACTCTTATACAAGTGACTATCCACTTTTAAAATTTTAAACTTCACGCCTAGGGTAAGTCTTTACCTTCAAATATAAAAGTCATGACATTTCGAACCACAATGCACCTACTATTTAATTAGGTATCTTAACTGTCAACCTTGAATTTTAAGGCGATAACCATATGAAATTTTATACTCAAAGTAAATATTCCTATAATTTACATAACTACAATACCTAAACCAAATCTACTCCACTTATATAAAATAAATCTAGCTACCGAACCAATGGAAATCTAACTAATGGTGAAATTAAGTTAATTATGTGAAATTACTCCCATATCTAAAATGGATCTCTTAGCTTTTTGACTTTTTATAGATAAATTACATATCACAAAATTCTCTATTTCTCTATTTCTTATACCAACTATAAATTAGACCACTACATCAATTGAACAGATTGTTCCTTAACATCTGATAAGAGCAATTGAATAAGACATAAAACTGAACACAATTGCCATATCATCATTGTACCTATACACTATCACATGTACTTTATTCAAAACCCCTTTTCAATGCAATTATACTATAATACTATTATACTACAATATATATGCATCAAGTTATGATAGCATATATTTCACTATGAGGAACAATTTATGCAATGCCTAAGAGACATGAAAAGATTGTCTTATGATGATGCAATTTGTTCTCCTTTCCTCCGGCCTTCGTATGGTCTGTAGTTTTCGTCCCTTCTCTCTTTTTTCTTTATTTTAATGTGATTAACATAATTATGTATTATATTGAAACCCTAGTAACTTTATTTTTTGATAAATATGGATTAATATTATCAGGTGTTAAATAAATTAGCACTTTATCCCATTAATTATCATTAATTAAGTCAATTATCTACAATTACTCATTAATTAATTAACCTCCAAGTTAAAAGAATATCAATTGTTTTTTAAAAAATGACCTTCCGGTCTTACATTATCCACCAACTAAAATAATGTTTGTTTTCCAACATAAAGGTAAAGAGAACAAGCTCTGATGTTACCAAGCTGAGATATAATTTCCATTATTGTTCTCTACCAAGTGACCTCATCCTTAAGAACAAATTTTTTTTCAATCAAAGGCAACTACTAGAATTGAACTTTCAATCAAACTTTTTGGCATATAATATTACCAATATTACAAACTACCTTATAATCCAATCGAACCAAATTCTCGAAGCACAACACACCATTAGGATGAATCTTTCTCACATTACCAAGATAACTTCATGATCTATACCGTCTACAATAAGAAAAAGTTAACCTGAACTAACAACCACATACTCATATTGCACAACTATCATAGATCTTATCAAGATATCTTCCCCCACCATAATTTTTTCCACAAGCTTTACCTATAAAAATATTTTTTTTTACATCATGTTACTCATCAAGGAGAAGGATTAAGTAAGCTCCCATAAGCGCGACATTTCAAAATGTGAACCTCTAATCATATTCTGACAATTGGTAACTCGTCATAACTTTAAGTACGTTCTCATAAACAACGTTGTGTGTAGAACTATTGATATACTTTAACTATTCCAACGACACCACCCATCATAACTGAAATTACCAAGACTCCAAGATCCTAACCTGTCAAGAAACATAAAAGGCTAGGCACATCCGTCCCCCACTACGAATGCCCCCATGATGGAAACACGCGTTATATAAGTAGGACTCATACTCCAATAGTGACTCACTACCAAGAAGTTGTACATTATGAATATCCAGTATTCAAGGTTGAATTATACTAAATACGTCTTCCCTACTGTCCATATCATATAATTTTCCCATTCATCTAGTACATCTCTCCATTTTTTTGGCACCTAATTCAACCAGTCCTTGATCCCCATTACAATCTCCACACATACTCGATTTAGCAACTAACATAGACTTTCTCACTACGATACAAACATTCTAACCACACCAGTCCTTACCTTACTCTCAAATCATCACTAGTAGTAAAGTCTTTCTTAGGCAACACATTATGCTCTAAAATTGTTGGGGGAACTATGGCGTTCTCTCTTTCCATTTAAGCATTTCATGACAAATACAGGTCACACCCACGGCCTACAATCATTTCAAATGCTACAAGTACTTTATCATGAGATACCAACACTGAATCACACTCAATGTCACTCCACTATTTTTTTTTTTCATATACCAAATTTTGCAACTAATATTCAAAACCATCATACACCTTGGTACCAACACCTAAGAAATTTTTTTTCACGCCAATAATTTCAACGTAATACTATAAACTCCTACCTATCCTAAATATTAAATTGTCTATTGTAAACACATCATAAAGTCTGTATTGAACTATTTTACATCTCATAGTCATATCTAACCTCATAAGCCAAAACAAATCAATAAATTCTTCAACTACAAATCGAGGGTTAATACAAGAGGTATTATTCCTTCACTTTTCGTAGATTTTTTTTCCATGACATAAAATTCTAAAATTTTGAACCCTTCAACACACCATTCTATTTTTTTTTCTTTCGCTGACTTTCTTACTAATCTTATCCTTTTACCAACAATTCATGATATATAATTTTTTTACCTATCCTCTAAATCAAAACATTACGTGAAACCCCTTTTAAGTATGACAATCAAAAGTAACCAAATTTACTGCTTGAAATTTTTAAGTCCTTCCAAATGCTTCATACTCAATGCGATTGATCATTTCTCACTGTACCAATTCATACCTTGACAAAACACACTACCACAAACCTAAACACACCATGAAAAACTGAATTTTGAATCCAATTGTGTAACTTAATCCCTTTATCCATAACTATTAGCTCATACCTTGAAGATTTTTATGAATTCACATATCTTAGCTTATCATCGATTGCCTCTCCATCGATCTTATCATATTTTTCTCAAAAAAAATAAAATTCAATCATACTCATTACCAAATTCAAAACCCCGAATAAACTTATCATCACACTCAAGTAGAACGTATATACACTCATTTCTCATATCTTATTCGATTGTTTTTTTAACGAATCTGATAAACTCGTGACACTATTACCATATCAACATAAAACGGATGAAATCATGTGCCTCTAAACCCAATTCTCAACCCCTCTAAAAATACCTCCTTAGCTCTTGCAATCAAAGTAAATATCCTTGCGCTCTTCTCTTTCTGAATGTTAAACTACATTCCACTATTTTTAATTATAACTTTAGCTCCGTTCAATTCCATTCAAGTGGACCCAACTCTTAATCAAACTTATCATCACAAACACACTACTTAGAAAATAGCAGTGACCCCTACCTTGGAACATCTAAAGTCATCGTTACGTACCAAAAAGGATTTTCACAAACCAAAAACTGATCATATAGTTGTATTCCAATCATTAATTCATCACAAATTCATTATAGTATTCATCTTAGTTAGCTCTTGTATCCCCGAAGCAATCTTTTCACTCAAATGGACACGATTAAAAGATAGGTATACGAACCAAAAAGAAAGGACTAAACCAAATTCTATGTGCACTTTCTTACGAAATATTCGAATACCTTTCCACAAGTACATTTTCTGGACTTCTTTTACCCATAAGCTTGTCATTTGATAATCTATCCATTTTCTGGGACATTTTAAATGAAATTATGGTCCTTTTTTAAACTTCGACTAAAACATCTCAACTTAAACAACATTGATACCACATCAAAACAACCACCATTTAAAATCTTCTTATACATACGCTCTAACCCATTCATTCCAGTACAAGCTAGCGGGTCTCAAATTTGACGACAACACAATCTTACTTAATGAGCAAAGTGATAAAATTGATAAATTCCTTAAATAGTCAGTATTAGCACTTGACAATCAACGTATTTGTTTTCATATAACACTAGTACCACATCATGACAGATTGTTAGATCCACCAATAGAACACATCATATGTACAGAAAAAGACGTTACCCAAAAAAAATAAACCACCACAATTTCTACCAATCGAATAGCTGCTGTAAAATATTTACCAAATTCGTTTCCATATCTAGCCTTTCCTTCAATAATTTCATTTCAATTCCTCGAACTATTTTCGATTCAGGCCATATACCCACACAAGCAATATATAATAATTATATATATTAGATTATATAATATGTATTATATTACTATGGTAACTACCTTACTAACCCTTCAATATGATCAACACATGCGTTTCATAAGTATATTCATTCCACCTTATACAGTCCAAACATCAAATCAATAAATGACACGCAACAAATTTCATATAAGGAACTACGCACGAGTCATTATATAATGAGAGTGAATAGAGTGAAGTGATAAGAATCAAAATGGGACAAAGTTACGCCACAATATAGATTCAACCAAATGGAGATTTTTACTAAGTCACTACTTAGTCTCTCGAAAGATAATACAGACGTCTCCGCGCGATCCTCGGACCACTCTACGTAGAATCGGCTTGTACACACGTGCATACCTAATAAACCTGAGGCTCTGATTACCATTTTTTCACGATCCCAAAAAGGGACGTGATGGCACTTGTATTATCCCACCCCCAAGACAAGTAGCCTAAAACTCAACATTATTAGCAATAAAAAATGCGGAAAAAAATTTATTATCGACGTACATATACCACAACCTGGTTGTCACGGGTACAAGCCTCTAAAGTATTACAATTGATTCAAAAGAAAAAACTCAAGTCTTAAATGAACTTGTTTCTAGAATAGAAAAAGATCATTAATTATGGAGAAGAAAGTCTGCTGATGTGAGATGGATGGAGACAAACTACATCACAAATCTCAAAGAAGCGTTCGAAAAAGAAGAGAATGACAAGTACAACAAAAATTCCGGCTCATAACTACAAAAGAAATTGTAGCAGCAAGGGGTGAAGTTACCACACCACACGGTACTCAGCAAGTGTGTAAGGTAAACCTCTAAAACACAAGCTAAGGGGAATGAAAACGGGTACTCTACCACCCCCAAACGAAACCTACACAACAAACCTCATAAACATCAACCACAACCTAACAACTCAAGTTACATAGCCGTAACTCAAAAAAAACACAACACTTAGGACAAATTACATATCTCCACAACAAAACACATTAAACAAAGTACTATCCCCCAAACAACAACACTTCAAAAATTACATGTGCTCAACAAACAGTTCCACAATTAAAAATCCTCTATAATATACTTACAAACAAATTACCTCTCCTCAACACCCAGTAGTATTCAACATCACAAGTTCGCAGGAAAGGCAATCATAAGCTCAGTAAAAAAACACAATATCAAGTTCGAATTATTATAAAGTATGTGCAACAATGCAATGGAATGCAAGTCACGTATACTGCTGTATTCCGTTATGTTTATGACCTTCCCCAGGACGCATTACTACAACTCGCTTTCCCCTCCCCTCCCGTTCTTTGTCTTTCTGTCCGGGACACCACAAGGGGGCCCTAGCCGTACAAATCGTTACTTCTTTACAATGTTTTGCGGCGCACGACACCTATTATTCAATACGTATAACCTATATCCATTGCGGCGTTTTGCACCAACCCACCTGTCCCTTTTCTTTGAAATATGTATCCATCACGGCGCGCGCGATACGTCCATCGAAATGGTACATCCTCTTTAAGTTCTCATTCTTTCTCAATGACATAACACTTTTCACAAACCATGAGTCAAAATAAGGCAAATGACATGTTAAGAAATAAGAGGATATCCACCATTTACATAACATTGCACAATTAAACATAAACAATGATTCAACAAGACTTTCAAATCATTCCGATATTAAATCAACACCTCACACACACCATTATTTACATTGCCTTTATTACCCTTTGTTTTCATCATTAGATTAATCAATGTGGAAGTCAACCCACTTCACCAAGCCCATTACCCCCAAACATCTACCACACGTAACTACACCGCATTCAATACAACTTAAACAAGAGTTTACGGAAATCACTTGCCTGAATCAAATACGAATTTACTCCGGACACTTGAACCTTACCTATTTGTTGAACTTCCAACTCAAAGAAATCTATTCAAATAAATAATCACATAAGAATTTAATGACTAAACAATAATCATAGTACTACTATTCTAACTTAGACCATTAACTCGCCCAAATCTATAAAATACAATTAGTTTGTGATTTAAAGACCCTATAGACACCAAACATTGATATACTTCTCCTATTACACCAAAAAATCACTTAAAAACCCATAGAGTCCAACAGTTTATAATCAAGTTCTTACTCTTGATACAAGTGAATATACAACTTTTAAAATTTTGTGAAACTTCAAGCCTAGGGTAAGCTTCTGTATTCCTTCAAATTATAAGTCAATTGACATGTAAGAGCACGATGCACCACTATTTACTTAGGTATCGTTATATGTCAAACCTTGAATTTTAAGGCGGATGGATTAACCAGATTATGAAAACTTTTATAATCAAAGATAAAATATTCCTTTAGTAATTTTAACATAACATACAATACCTAAACCAAATCTACTCCACTTTATTAAAATAAATCTAGCTACCGTGGAACCCAATGGAATCTAAATAATGTGGAATAGTTAGTTAAGTATGGATGTGAAATACTCCAATATCTAAAATGGATCTCATCATCTTTTGAATTTTATAGATAAATTACAATATCCAACATTCTCTAATTTTCTCTAATTTCTATATATTCCAACTACATTAGGACCACTACAGCAATTGGAACAGATTGTTCCTTAAAATGATGGTTAAGAGAAAATTGACTAAGACATTATAAAACTAACACTGGTCATATCATCATGGGACCTACACATTAGCACAGTGTACTTTTAGTCCAAAACCCCTATTTCAAGTCAGAGATAATAGATACTAGGATATATAGATATATATAGAATAGATATATATATATATATTATATATATATATGCATCAATTATGATTAGAATATTCCACTTGCGGAACAATTTATGCATGCCTAAGAGAACATGAAAAAGAATTGTCCTTATGATGATGCAGTTTGTTCTCCTTCTCGCCATTCGTCTGGTCAGGTAAGTTTTCGTCCCTTCTCTCTTTTCTTTATTTTATCTGATAAAATAATTAGTATTATAGGTGACCAACACCCAGTAAACGTATTTTTGATTAAATATGGAATTTTAATATATAAGGTTGTTAAAAAATTATCACTTTAGCGCCAGTTAATAGCAATAGTCAATATCTACAATCTCATAATTAATTAACTCAAGGTTAAACAATAATTCATTTTTTAAAGGGGACCTTCTGGGTTCATTACAATTTATATAAAACTGATTTATCTAATATATTGCACATGATATTCTTGAACAAGATTTTATATATAACATTAGGTTCTCCACTTTAAATGCTCTTTAACATTATTTATGTTACTCCTATTGATTTGACCACCAACACTAAGAGTGAATTCGTGACCATTTGACTTGTTTTAAAACACTTGATTATTGAGAAACCAATGAAACACCAGTGCTATTAAAAATTGACAGAATTTTTAATTTATCCAATGGACTCATATTATAAATGATATTGAAAAAAATTAACTCTCTTTCAACATTCCTTAAGCCTAGTTCTCTCAAAAAGTAAACCCTTGGAGCCATGACACATCTCCCTTTTGTTAACCCGTTTCTCCATTGCCTCAACAAAAGTCCTGCCACGACCTGATTTTGAGTCTGCTGGCGGCACTATATAATCGCTAGTATGTAAGACAAACCTTTACGAGAGGAAATGTAGTTAGTACAAGGTTAGAACTAAAGTTAAATAATACTAATAAAGAATAGGAAAAAAAGCAAGTAAATCAAAAAATTACCTATATTGAAAATAGAACCTTTCCAAAACATTTAAGTCACAAGCACAAAGCTATATAATTTGAAAAAAATACATATCCCAAACCTGGAAACCAATTGTTACACCCCAAGGCTACCCCCTAGACATGACATGGGACCTAGCATCATGAGTGACCCAAAGCTAACAGTGGATCTGGCATATCATGAAAATACTGAAATACTTAAGTAAAACATGTATTGTGCGGAAACTACAATGAAGGATACCTGAAAATGGAGAAAAACCTAAATGCATTAAATATAGGTGAAATAAACTAAGGTTTGTGATAACTACAACAACCACTTAAAAACTCAAGCTGAATCTACTACTCTGTCGAAAAAGCCTCTATATGAGTTTAGTTGATGGGACAGGCCCTAAACTACTCTAAAAAAACTGAAACTGAAAACCAAAAAAACAATGAAAAAAATGAAGCAGTCATTGTCCTTGAATGATGATGACCTCAACGCTTGACGTTGGCTGAATTGTGCCGGAGCATCGATTTTATTTTAAGCGTGATCTGGATGCTGAGTACCTAAACTTATATCATAAAAATGATGTAGCACAGAGTATGAGAAAAAGTACTTGAATGTATTGAGACTGTAGGATATAGATACTAAGATGAAAAAATATATATGAGAAGAACAGTGTAACTTGAGCAATACATAAATAAACAAGCATATAAATAGTGAAAATATATTAAAATAGTTAAGGTGAAGGAAGTGACCAAGTACTAATGATGAAGAGAAACCGATGAATAGTACACTGACATAACTGCCTGAAAAAACCCCGGTTCCAATGCACTAAGAGTATGACTTTGGGATACCATTATCGAGGTCATTAAACTCGGGAGCGAAATTCATGACCTGCGTCTTATGAGCCCGATAGTTCAAAACGATGGCCCGTGAATACCATAGTAATGTCTTTCGTCAACTTTTATGTTAGTGGTTTTCTGTCATTTTCTTATTCCTTCAGTAGTAAGCTTACATCCGTTGATGCTAAGTAAGTCATTTTATAATAGAAAGAGTATGAATGGTTCCAGTTTCTTCAAGAACACACGCCATAATCTGTCATCGATGTTTTAGCCCTAAAATTCAAAAGACTTCTCAGTAGATTTGTTCACAAGGATATGAGATTTAACTAGTGGTTCCTTTTATCCATTATGGTCCCTAGGAATATGTCAGTTCCTTGTTCTACATAAATTGTATCGGACATAGGGTTTGAATCAATTTTAGAAATTTGTTGTGATTTCATTTTTGCTCTATTAGAATCCAGTTCGTGCAAGTACAAACATGTTCCCTTAGAAAACGCGCAGACAATAGTGTTTCTCCAGAACTTAGAGCAGAAGGACAAACATCGATTAGTGTTTACTAAATGTGTTCGCTTCCTTTGTTGTTTTATATATATAAAAACTAAATCAAAAGTTCTTTTTTTAAAATGTGAGTATAAATTTTCGAAATTCAACTGGGAACAAAATGAAAAAAATTTCTTAATTATAAAGATTCAACTAAATATCGTAGACGTACCCATTCTATAGAAGTATATTATCTAGAAAAGTTGCTGATGTTAACATTTATATTGCCAGACTTTATACCCCTAGAAAACTGAACACTGATCAAACCACTGCATCCTCACCCACCACACTTATTTTATTTTTTATATCCATACTTGCATTAGTTTAGATCCATTCATTCCAAAGCTCGTGGCACTGATATAACACAATCATTAAAGCTTTGGATCTGATTTCTATCATCTGAGTCCAAACCCACTATTTACCGTTCTAAGTGCAGCTTATCTCCTTGCTACTCCTTTAAGTCAAAGGAAAAAAAATGGATGGCAGTCACAATTAATTTAGTTCTTTCCAAAAACCACTCCAAAAACTTTTTTAAAAAAAGAGAGAAAGTTTGAAGAAGCTATGGTGTTGTCATGTGTTACAGTGCGACGTCATGAGTAAGTTAGATGACTGCAATTCTCAAATTCAATTTTGATTACGTCTGATATAGGATTCAATTTTCATATGCAAATGCAGGTTAAGTAAATTTTTTTTCAAATAATTTTTACTAATGAGGAAGATGATGACATATAAATTTACAAAGACATATACAATTATTAGACATGTGAGTAAAAACTACGGGATACTCCATCTTTTTAAAAAAATTCCTCTTTTTGGCAACTTTTAATTTTGTCTTTACGTTGATGGTTTATAAGAATTATGGAAATTCACTTAGTGTTTTGTTGATATGAGTATATTTTTATAAAAACTAAATTTGTTAGATACATAAATATATCAAAAGCATGTATGATTATTCTTCTAAAGTGAGAGTGTCCCGGATAAACACTTATATTATCACTAATTTGGTGGTACATTATTCCTCACTTAGCATTGCTACTAATTTTTATTTTAGTTTTTCAAACACACATCATTACACTTGCTCTTGATTTCCATTGATCTAATTTTGTTATCCAGCAGGACACACAAAGAATTACCCGTACCCCACTAACTCATGTATCACTATATCTATCTAAAACTACCATGTTGCTCCCGTTAATAAACCTATTGACGAATTAAATTAGTTAAAATATAACATAACTATATATATTTCTAAATAATAAATATGCTACCAGGCTAATCCAGACCTTTTTTTTCCTATAATTTGAGAACTAACATATTTGTGGGCTTTGTTCGTTGGCCCAGAATAACTGTATTGAATAATTTTTGGCTATTGTCCAAATTATGTTGTAAATATTTTGTTTTGTTGTAACACACTCAAAAAAGCGTTAAAACGAAAAAGTAAATTTCGATAGTTCTAATTACTTGATTCTCCAAAGTAGAAAAAAAATGTATCTTGGGTGGTGAGTTTCCAAATTAGAACGTCTGCTTATTTTAAAATATAAAAAATTGGATCTTACGAGATAAGAGAAAAATGGAGGAGTGGATTTACAATTTGTCGTGGTCTTAAGTGTCAAACCTCACAAACAGTAAATTTAAAATTTGTAACGTAACTAGTTAAAGAAAATAAACTAATATGAATTCACTCATCAAACTAGCAATTCTTTATATGTTTACCAACTTTGAGTACCTACTATTGTCTCAAAGTAAAGCTGTAAGGATTCCCCGTATTTATAACACTGTTTTCAAATGCATATTTTATCCTCATTTCTATGATAGTCTTTATACAATTTTCATTAATAACCAATCATGAGAGGTGACCACATATGTCATATTGTTTATTAGAAATTGACAGCAAAAAAAGGGTACATATATTGATACTTTAATTATGCTCTATGTCTATTGTAGGAAATTTAATTCCTATTTGAATTTACATCCAATAGAAGCTGAAGAAAGAAATATTAAAGTGAAATGATTGAAAAAAAGATGATGATAAATCCTAATGACCAAAATGATGAAGATTCTAATCAACATTTTATTAAAAAATTCTTGATTGTGGTTTTTGAACTACAAATTATTGTCTTTTGAATATGTAGCTTTCAAAAAGGTCTAGCATTTCAAATCTATATATATTTTGTGCATTTTTTATACTTATATTGGTACTTAATTATCAACTAAAACTTAAGCATTAAATAAAGCACTTGGTTCTGTTATTCAAGTTGACAATCTTCCTCTTTAAGTCATTATGAAAAAATAAAATTTTTGTTAATGAAATACAATGAGTGATGTTTGTATCGCCTCATATATTTTATATTTCAAGACATGTTTTACTGTGAACCATATACATGGGCAACACAAAAATGCTAAAATTCTATTTCGTACAATACGTTGTAACGTTCATTTGTATTCTACTATAATTACTTACTCACTAATGATAAAATAAAATTGTCTACCTTGATTATAAGTTTTCAAATATACACAGATGTTATTATTTTCATTGATAGATGATTATTTAAGTGGTTTTACATGAAATTGGCAGAAAGGGTAGCTGACATTGTATACAAAAAGTCCCCCCCCTTTTTCTCTTTTTTAAAATCATTAGAGGCAGTGTGCGGTTTATTTATAGTGATAAGGATCTAATACCACTGGAATTGCATATTTTCTTATAAGTGGGGTAAATATTTATATGTAACGACCCTCTTAGTCGTTTATGAATTTTACGCAGTTTTCTAAGTAATCTTTTAGGGTAATTTTAGTAACTAATTTACTGACTGGTTGAAAAATGAATATTCTTAATTTTTAAATAAATCTAAGAGTTACTTACGTGTTATTAAATAAATAAAGGAAATTAATTATAGTCCAAAAGGAAGTTTTAAGAAAAAGAAAAAGAAAAAGGAAAATAATAAAAAAATCTGATAATCAACCGGATAAAAAGGCGCTACATCCCAATTGAAAATCCCTGTACTTTTAATAAAAAACAAACGCGTTAAAGGTGCCGGCTAATAGAAGAAGCCCCATATTCTTTTTAAAAAAATATTGATCATCTAACAGAGACATACAGGTCATTATTGTGGCTTTTGCTGAACAACAGCAGTTCGAAGAGGAAGAAAAAACTGAATAAATAAATAGAAAAAAGAACTGAATTAGAAGAATCTAGAAGGAAAGGGTTTAGGCGCGAATGACGGACAGCTACTTCAGAAACATACAATTATGATTGACTTGAACGGTTAGAAGGAAGTGGGAGCAAATGATTGAGTGTAGTGAATATCTTTTTTATTTTATATAATCTATTTGATTTAGCGGCTTTGAGATTTGTCTCGTGACAACCCCCCCTTCTTAATATACTGACTCGTGTTTATATATTTTTGGGTTAGATTAGTGGAAAAGTGACTTTTTAGTGTATATTTCAATTTCTGTAACCAACTGTCAGTAAGTCGTTGGCGGTCTTTTGGATCTAAAAGATGAGAACAATTCACTTGATGTTGGGTCCGTTCCTCTCCTCCCTGCATCGGTTCATCATCATTAGCCAACCCAGACGATTCCTTTAGAAAGTTACGAGTAGTTAATCATTGCTCAATAATGATAGATGCACTTTATTTGTAAATATGATGTCAAAAATTTCTGCTAAAGGTTATTATTATTCTTTAGTGTGACAAATTTACGGAATGTTACCTTGTTCATTCTTATGGATACCAAGTTTGATAGACTGTGGTAATGGAAATTAATATTAGGTATCACGGTGGTTATTATGAGAATATCATTATGAGCATTAGGACATTCGAAAAACACATTGGGAATTAACTCTAAGATATGTAATAAAACTTAAGAACTTTGATTTTAGACTTTTCACTTTTTGGGTCAAGGGCTCAAGACACATACATTATATGAATTTTGTTAGTTTAAATCTTATCGGATCATTTGTCCATGAATAGATTTGCTTGAGCTGGAAAGTTCAAAGGAAAATAATGACTCAAGTCAGGGAGTATCGTCATTGAGGCAAGTGACTTTTAAACTTTGTAGTGGATGAAATGCAGTAGCATTGGGTTTATATGTGTGGGAGGGAATTGTACTTGTAAGGGGGTGACTTGTCCACATTGAATTAATTCTAATGATGAAACACAAGGGTAATAAAGGCATGTGAAAATTGCTTGTGGTGATGTTGATATAAAAGAATCGTTGTTGAAAAGTTGTTGAATCATTGTTTTGATGTTGCTGTGAATTGTGCAGTTTATGAAAATGGTCATATCCTCTTTATTGTTGGCATTTGCATTATTTTAAGACATGGTTATTGACAAGTGTTATGTGTGAATTGCGAAAGAATGAGCACTAAAGAGGATTGGTGTACCATTTGAAGGACGTCCTCGAGCGCCGCGATGGATTACTATTATTGCGAGGGACGGATTGTGACCGCGCTGTTGCTAATATCGGGGTCAGTCGGTGTCGTGCACCCGACAGTGCATGGACAGATATATCCCATGGTTCTGGACTGAGAGGACGCGGGTGTTGTATCACTAGGTCAGCAGCATTATTATAACTGACATGGATTGCAATATTATTCATTAGTGAAACGTGATATTGTGTTTTGTTGATCTTCTGAATTAGCGTTTCTGTGGAACTTGTGATTGATCAATATGAGCTGTTATGCGGATATGTAATTTTTTGAAGTATTGTTGTGAGGATAGTAGATTTGTTGCAGTTGAGTGTTGTTGTGAGGATATATAATTTGTTTAGTGTTGTTGTGAGCTACGTGTGCTATGTAAATGTTGAGGTGTTAGGTTGAAGTTGATTTTAATGTAGGTTGTCGTTGTGGAGTTCGGTGGGGTGGTAGGAGTACCGGTTCGTAGTTCATCCCCGTATAGCTTAGTTTTTAGAGGTTTACTTGTGTGAGTTACCGTGTGGTTGGTACTCACCCTTGCTTCTACAATGTCTTGTAGGTTAACTAGCATGGACCTTTATGATATATCTCTTTTTTTTCCAAGGCTCCTGGAGATTTTGTTGAGGTACTGTTGGTCATCCAACATCCACTCCTTGACTCCTGTTATGATTTGTTTGTTACTATGAAGACCAGATCATATGAGACTTATATGGTTTTGATTGATTGTGATACTTTAGAGACTTTGTACACGGTGGACTACCAGATTTTGGGGTTTGGTTTGTATTAAGTTACTTAAATTTATTTCCACACTTATTGTAATGATGGCTTTAGGCTAACTTGTCTTGGTTAGGATAAGACGGGTGCCATCACACTATTTTTGGGTCGTGATTGACTATTCTATAATTGATCGAGAATGATTATATTCTCCTAGAAAAGTAAGCACATATCTATTTATACATCATTCAAAATATGTTAGAACAAGATAGTTTTTCGCAAATTTTGAATGGAATATTCCATTAAAGATATCTTATTAATTTTAGAACAAAGAAAGTATTGTTATTACCCTAATGAAAAACTCTTCAATATTTATCTTCTCCTCACAAACTGAAGCCTTTATTTTGAGAAACCTTATTTGTTGAGAAATTGGTCTGGATTCGAGAAATTGGAGAAAACATAGCTATTATGCACATAACAAAGCTCAAGAAGGTATGTCGTTGGTGAGAAGGAGTACGAGAGTGAGAAATAAGGCTTGCGAATTCAAGAACGATCCGAGTAATGATTGTAAAGAGAAACACCGTTGAATGACGAAGAAAAATTAAGAATAGTTTGGAATTAATCAGTGAAGCTTACTATAAGGTGGTCAAATTTATGGGTATTTTTAAGGTGTATTAAATTTTTTTGTTTTGTATTTCGGGTAATTCATAGTTTATTGTCAATAAATATTGGACATTATAACTAATCTCTTAACCTTATCTAGTCTCTTTTTTTCTCAAGATTTTGTGTTTGAAGAAAGTGTACACACCTTTTTTTGATCCTTTGCGAGGGCCTAAAGCATTTTTGTTTTCATAAAATAAGTGTTCCGATAGATTTAGGGGGATATTTTGGACAATATCGTAAATATTATCGATGAAAATGTGGGGTCGTTTTTATATTTAGTTAGTTTGGCGCTGTGGCAAACAGAGCCGTCTGTGAATTCTCTAAGACGATCTCGATGACTTCTAAATTTCTTGAAGATACGCGAGTTGGGTCAATAAATAATTAGTACCCTTTCATATTGTTTATTCTGTATGGTACAAGACAAAAAATTAAGCTCTAACAATTGTGTTGTGTGACTATAGTTGATATAGGAAATTTTTGGTGACGATATATTGTAGATGGTCACTTATAATAAAATAATGATGAAAAATTCAGTGAAACAATTTAAATGGACATTATTATCGAACTGATCTTCGAATTTTTTTTCAATGTATTTACTTATAAATTAGGCGTAGTGTTTTTAAACATCCGACATATTCGTAGACTTTTCTTATGATTATCATATTAAGACCAAAGTTTGATATATTGGGATAGATAATTAAATATTGAGTGGATTATATTATATAAAAGCTATTAAGGGTGTAGTGTTTGGAAAAATTATGACTTAACCTTAGACTTGAATTTTGAGAATTAGATAAAATATAGAATGACTCTCATGTCAATCATTGGACAATGATTACCCTATCATTGGACAATGATTTAGACTATACAGTGAAATATTGGAATATGTTAGTTGTCAATTATTCACAGTATTTCACTAATGTTCGTCCTTAGGTAAATTATTTAGTTATCACATTATAGTTTAAGTTTTTATTTACGGAAATAGGTAATTAAGTATTAGATGTATCAAATTATTTAAATTCCATTTAAGTTATGCTAATTCGAGGAGTCTAGACTTATCCTTCAGTTTGAACTTTAGAAAATTGATTATAGAATTAGGTTAGTTTTTTATTGTTTAGGCTAAATATAGAATAAATTGAGTTTTTGTAGACACTTTAGCTTACAAATTGTGCATATATACTTGATATTGTAAAGGTTCAGAGGCATTGAGAAAGGGATACACATTGGAGAAGTAGTTTGTTTGGCTTCAATTTTACGGTTGAGCTAGGTTATGGTTAATTTCTATTTGACAGATAAACTCTCAATAGAGTGATATGTATTTAGTGATATTGTAAAGTTTACTATATACTTGATTATGTTGTATATCTTGTTTGGGTGGTTTGTGGTTTGCCTAAAATTCTGAGACTGTTCAATTTATAATATTGAATCATCTCTATTAAAATGACGCCTTGAAAAAAATAAAGAAGGCTTGATAATATAAATTAATATGATAATTCGATCGGAGTGGCACGTTCCGACATGGTATTATTAAATCGTAGTGTCACATTCCGACACGTTATTATGGGAACAGAGTGTCACGTTCCGACACGGTATATGGGATCGGAGTGTTACGTTACGACACAGTATATGGGATCCAAAGTGTCACGTTCCGACACAATAATATTTAAGGAACAGAAATCTTGAATTAACTTAAATACTTAATCTCAAAGAACCCTTTTTCCAAATGAGTATGGTGAGGAGACATAATTCATCATAGGTGTGCTTGATAAGTGGTTTATTATGTACCTACTATGGTGTTGTTGTGACTGGTTCGTGTTGTTTGTTTCTTGTCATTTGCCAAGTATTTATTTATTTTTATATGTTATTCATATATTGGGTTTCAATTTTGGGTTGACAGCGATACCTACTCAGTCTTGTTCCTACACTGATCCCTACGTCTTTCTTTGTTGTTTCTTTTGTGGAGAGCACAAGTGTACCACCTTCGACTTCTCCTCAGCTCAACCAGTCTCCACCCCTCATAGTTCAGGGGGAGCTATTATTTTCTAGCTCGTGCTGATTCTTTCCATTTATGGTCATTTGTCTTAAATTGTCCAGACATGGATCATTTGTTTTTACTTTATTTTTGATATGTTTATTATCTGAAGACTTAGTAATTTGAGATTAGATGTCCTTTATGTGGACTTTCCAAAGTTTTGGGAAATGATACATTAATAAGTTTTGGAGCGTCCACATAATTTTTGTTTTTCATAGTTAAATTGTTTTTATATGTTGGGGTTTAAAATCCTTAGTTCGCCCACCTAGGATACGTAGTGTGGGTGCTACTCACGGATCGTTTTAGGTCTTGACAAGAGTAAAGAAGTCTCATAATTAATCTATCATAATTTAGTTGATGATGCGAACAATTCTTTGGTATGTGATTTGCATCAACCTCTTTAATTTTTCTAGGAAAGAATATTCATAAAATTGTTAGTATTATTGTGCATTTTAGTATTATTTGTGAAATGAAAATCCTCTCCACACTTATAACACCCATTTTCTCCTCTACCACTACCACTATACCCATCGCCAACTCCACCATACCTCCTACCACCATCGCTATATCAACCATAACCTCCATACCGCCTGTTGCCACCCTAACAACCTTCAACTCCATACCGCCTACTGCCACCCTAACAACCTTCACCACCATAATATTTCCACCTAAAACTGTATATAAACCACCACACCTCTGCGATTACGAGATCCTGTTTTGAAAAGAGCACCATCTGGACCGGCAACATTGATAGCCTTCATACGATTATCATTCCCACATTTCACATCAAGTTCAACCGCTTCACCGACAGTTAAACTACGAAAGTCTTTAGAACTTATACTAGATTGATGAACAAAAAGTTCGTCACCACCATAATCCGGAGAAAAGTGAATCCCTTTTGGTCAGTGAACCACTTCACTGTTCCTTTTTTCTTACGCCAATGATTATACCAACTTAAAAAAGAGTTGATTATATCTAAATTTCACTTTTACTTTAAAACATACACACGACCATGATCAAACAACTTGTTTTCAATGAAAACAATAAAGATCGCTAACACCTACACTTGATTTTTATTTTCATTTCAAAATAATAATAGTGAACAATATGAATATAAGGGAAAAACTAATAAAATATATTGAAAAAATTGATTAAACTGAATAAATTCAAAGGCCTATGCATACTTTTTCTAAATTTATAACGTCATGACAATTTATTGATAGAAGTCTCAAATGGAAATCTCACCATATGACCAAATTAAATTAGTATCGAATTGATAATTGTTATATCAAGAATTTAATTTAGCAGGAAGAGTTTCTCTTGGATTCAAATTATTAAGTAAAACTCAATATAATTTTTATCTAATATGTTTTATCTATATTAAAAAATGATTTAGCTTGTAAGGGTATAAAAATCAATAAGCATTTTAAAACTACATATTCTAATAAACATTTAACTTTTGAATTCATGAGTTCAATAATAAACTGATTTCTATCCATATAGTTTGCAACATATATTCTTAAACAAGATTTAATAAATAATATATATTCTCACATTTAAATACTCTTTAATAAGTTATTTTATAATACTCTATTGATTTGACATAACGCCAAATGAATTCTTGAACTGATCATTGAAAAAAACAAGAAAGACCAGTGCCATTAAAATTGATCGATATTTTTAATTTTATTCAAATTGGATCATATTATAAATGGTATAGAAGAATAACATTAACCTTTGAACAATTCCTTAACCCTAGTTTCTAAAAAAGTAACCCTTGGAGCAATCGCAGATCTCCCTTGTTGTCATCTCTTTCTCCATTTGCATCAACAAACGTCTTGTCATAACCAAACGTCTTGAGTCTTGATGGCACCGACTATAATAGCTGGTATGTAAGAGAACCCATATCGAGAAGGTAATGTAGTGAGTAAAGTGTCGAACTGACTTTAAATACTACTAATCACCAGAACGCAGACCAGATGTGAAGGTACATATATACTATCTCTATCTCTATCCTCTCTAATATACTCTCTTCTATCTCTATCTCTCTCTCATAATATCTCTCTTTCTACTATAATATATATACACAATAGAAACCTTAACCCAAACCTTGAAGTCGAGAGTACAAAGCTATCTTATTTAAAAAAATTACAATTTCCAAAAGTTGACCCCAACTATCAGACCCCGAGGTTACCCCCTAGACGTAACATGGGACCTAGATCATGAGTCACCCAAAGCTAACGCTGAATCTGGCATATCATGAAAGTACCATAATAGTTAAATTAAACATGTACTGTGCGGAAACTTCAATGAAGAATACCTGAAAATGGGAAAAACCTAAATATAGTGAATATAAGTGAAATAAAAAAGTGTTTGTGATAACTGCAACAACCTCTTAATAACTCAAGTTAAACTAACTACTATGTCTAAAAAGCCTCTAAATGAGTTGTGTTGATGGAACATGTCCCCAGCTAACTCTAATAAAACTAAAACAAAAAATAATGACTAAAATGAAAGCATGTCTATTGTCCTCGAAATATGATGACTCACCTTTGAAGTTGCTTAATGTGCACGGAGCATATACCAAATTTGAGCGAGAATATAAATATCGAAACATAACAAAGAGGTTAAGCAAAATAAAGTGACCACGTAGTAAACAAAAAGATATAATGATGAATGGTATATTGATATAGCCGCTATAAATCTGGTCCAATGAAATAAGAGTCTGACTTTGGGAGATTATATTAACCGATACATAAACAACGTGATATAAAACCATGACCCCGTTTGCCAGTCGATAGTTCAAATGAAGGCCCGTGGTGTACCATAGTTAATTGCCTTCGTCAGCTTTAATGTAAGGGTCATTTTTCCCATTTCTTTATTCATTGAGGCACTTGAGCTACGTCCTTTGATGCCTAAGATACATCGTTTTACTAATAGAAAGAGGAAGAGACACCAGCTTTTTTCAAGAACAAGGAATAGTGTTCTTCATGTTTTAGCTCCAAAATACAAAGGATTTCTCTTTAGATTTCTTCACCAGGGATGTGGGATTTCACTAGTTGATTCTTTTAATCCATTAGGTCCCTAGAATTATGTCAGTTCCTTTATTCTTCATTGACTGTATAGACCTAGGGTTTGAATAAATCTTAGGAATTTGTTTCTGATTTCAGCTGCGATAGAATCCATAGTGCAAGTAACATGTTTCCTTAGAAACATGTATCTATGGTTTTTCTCCGAGACTTTAGAGCAGGTGGGCCAACATCAATAGTGTTACTAACTTTGTTTCTTCTTCCCGTTTCTCGTTTTATATAAAAAAAATATGAAGCTTCTTTTTTCAAATAGGATAAATTTCCAAATTTTACTTGGGAAAAATTAAAAATTTCATAACAAAACACTAATATCGAAAAAAAATATATTTTTTTTAAGAAAGTGCATACAATTTATATAACATGACTTTTATGAGAAAATGACGATGAACAATGAAACACTCATTTCTTTTTACCATACTCACATTAGTTGATCTTGATATATTCAATTCATATTCAATCAAAATAAGATTTTACCAATCTAAAAACTATTCATTAATGCAAGGTATGCCTATTTTAAGAAGAAAAAAATTGGATGACAATTCATCAATTAAATTACAATTCTCTAAAAATCAACTCAAATTTTTTCTTTGAAAAAATCGAAACCGTTGAAAGAGATATGGTGTGATCATGGTAGTACGACTCAGGGGTAGAAGATGAAGGTCAAGTGTCTCAAATTTTCATTTTCCGCTTTACTCATGTTACTTCTAATTTTTATATGTGCATGTACGGTAAAGTATGAAATTTGAAAAGGCGTTTTAAATGCCTATATACACAAATTTTTGTGATGAAGAAGACGATGACATATAAACATACAAAGACATTTAAAGATTAATGGAGCAAGAAAGTCAACTAAGGTACTCCTCCTTTATAACACAATTCTATTCTTCCTTAATCCCTCTTTTTTTTTTCCTTTTTATTTATTCATTACATATGGTGTTAAAAGAATTATGAGTTTTCACTTATGTGTTGTTTGATCCAAATTTATATCATGTTTTTTATAAAAACAAAATTTTGTAGATGCAAAATATATCCAAAGATATGTGATGTTTTCTGAAGTTTAATTAGGTATTGGAATACAAATAAAGTATCACTAATTGGTACAATATATTCAAATACATGTTCTTTATTCCATTTTACTATTACCGAAGAAAAAAAGAACCAGTATCACGTAATATCAAAACTGCATTGTAAAAATATTTATCAAAAGAATTGTTAAAACAATACTATTAACTACATAGTTTTAACAAGGAATTTCTTAGTTAATTCATGTTTTTTTCATAAAAGCGCTAATTTATTATTAGATTTGATAATTGGCCCCAAATAGTTATTCACTAAATTTTTGCTAATGTCCAAATTCATGTTGTAAATCTATTTTTTAGTACACCGAATAAAAACCTAAAACGGAAAAAACATTTTTTTATAAGTCAAATTACTTGATTCTCCAAAGAGAAAAAGACGTTATCTTAATGTTGGTGACTTTCCAAATTAGAATTTCTTATTTTTTCGAAACAAATATAAAATTAGATTTAGAGAAAGATAAAATGGAGGAGTGGACTACAAGGTAGGGTCAAACCCTCACTAATAAATTTAAAAATCAGCTAGTATGGATTCTACAGAAACTGAAATAACAACAAATTCCTAAGATTTATTTAAACCCTAGGTCTATACAATCTATGTAGAATCAAGGAACTAACATAATTCTAGGGACCTCATGGATGAAAGGAACCCACTAATGAAATCTCACATCCTTGGTGAAGAAATCCAATGAGAAGTCCTTTGAATTTTGGGGCTAAATCATAAAGAACACTATTGCTTGTTCTTGAAAGAAACCGACACCTCATTCTCTTTCTATTAGTAAAACGACGTATCTTAGACATCAAAGGATGTAGCTTAATTGCCTCAATAAATAAGCAAACGACTTAAACAACTCTGACAGAAAAACTGACAAAGGCCATTAACTATGGTACTCACGGGCCATCGTTTGAACTATCGGCTCTCAGACGAGGTCATGGTTTTAGATCACGTGGTTTATGTCTCGGTTAATAGTATCCCCAAAGTGAGACACTTAGTGCTTTTGACTGGGTTTTCAGTAGTTATATCAATGCATTGTTCATCATGTTCTCTTCATGATTAGTACTTGGTCACTTCATTCAGCTCAACTATTATAATATGTTTCAGTATTCATATTCTTTCTCAGATTGTGTAATTGCTCGGTTACACTTTGTTCTGCTCATATATATTTTTCATCTAAGTATCTATATCCTTCATGCTCAATACATCCAAAGTACTTTCTCATACTCTGTGCTACATCCTTTTAAGATAGTTTAGGAACTCAACATCCATATCACGCTTAAAATTGATTCTTAGTGTACCATCAACAACTCCAAAGGTGAGTCATCACATTTCGAGGACAATAGACATGCTTTCATTTTTGTCATTATTTTTACTTTCAGTTTTATTAGATTTAGTTGGGTGCATGTCCCATCAACTCAACTCATTTAGAGGCTTTTCAAACATTCTAGTAGATTCAGTTTGATTGTTAAGTGGTTGTTGCGGTTATCACAAACCCTAGTTTATTTCACTTATATTTAATGCATTTAGGTTCTTCCCCATTTTTAGGCATCCTTCATTGTATTTTACGGACAATACATGTTTAACTTAACTATTTTAGTATTTTTATGATATGCCAGATTCAGCGTTAACATTGCATCACTAATGATCCTAGGTCCGTTGTTATGTCCAGGGGGTAGCCTCGGTGGGAATTGAATTAATATGACCTGGTTTCATAATAGAAATTGTTGTTGGATTGTCATTTACTTCCACACATTGTTAGATATTGGGTTTTAGGCTGACTTGTCTTGGTGGGATAAGACAAGTGCCATCACACCTATTTTTGGGTCGTGACAAGAAAATTATTTAAAAAATAAGTTTCGTGGGGTAAGGGTAGGTGGGTCAATAGGGACCTATTATAGTATAAAGTGGCCTCTGAAGATTCAGGCATAGGGTACGGGGGTACTTGTGATTTTATTTATCCCCTTCGTGAAAACTTACAGTTTTTGGAGTTTTAACAGTTTGTATGTTGTTTAAACCCCTCTATTTTAAAAAACATGAAAGCCATAGTATGAAAAGGTTTAATGTGATTTCTAAAAGTCACAAACCCTTCAGCAAAAATCACAACTTTTCGAATATGGTGGACTCATAGAAAAAATCACAACTCTATAAAAAATTTGGAACCTTTCGAAAAGGGAGGTACTTCCCAGTTAATGTGAAAAAGAGTATTGCTTTTAAGTAAATATAGCATAAAACAATATTAAATTAATTATGTAATTATTATCAAAATTATAGTGTTTTAGTTTTGGGGTAGGGGTTATTTCAGTATTTAAATTCAAGTAAGCGAGGTCATGATTTTAAGGTAATATAGATATAGATTGATCTATAGATATAAAACTTATATACACTTAATTAATTTTATTTCTTTCTTCATAAAATTTTTATTTTCATTTCTTTCTCACTTAAAGTTTTTAAAAATGAATTTTTTTATCTTTTACCTACAAATATTTCAAAATGATTATTTTTTTAAAAAAAATAATAATTTAAAAGTGTCCTTTAGTTTTAACATTTTATTGTTTGATGTTTGATATGGTTTTCATCATATTTTTAGATATCAGTTCAATACTTAGTTATTTTAAATACAAGACACTTTGAGTTAGATTTCAAGTAAAATGAAAATGGAATAAAACGAAAAAAAAAATCAACAGAAAAACAATGAATCAAGTAAAATATAGAAGTTTCGGTATAAGGTAAAAAAAGTTTAATAACTTAATTCAAATACAAGATAAAGAAAATAATAATATTTTTTAGTAATATTGTTTTTAGTCATATAATATATATATATATATATACACATATATACACACACTAGCAGTTCAGTGTACAAACACAACTTACTTGGTTGGTTGAACTTGCCACGCCAGCACAAAAGGTGCACAAAAAAATATGAAAAAATGAGTTCGGTGAGGGGGGGAGAGGGCTAATAGGACCCTTGTAATTTAGCATGTGGTTTGAGATTTTGCTAAATTCTAAGGGACTTGTTCTTATCTCATACAAAACATAAAAGATAAAAATATGTGTGATGATGGAGGTTCAATGAAAAAGTTATAGTCATGACTTACTAACGTTCGCCTAAAGAAAAAGACCAATTTACTAAAGTGTCATAAGTTCCTTTTCTAGGAAAGGAGTCAAGCAAGTAGAGGGTGACAGGATAGGTATTTGAGAATTTTTAAAATGAAATTTTAATATTAAAATGCACAAATATACAACTATTTATTAATACTTTTTCTAAAAAAAAAAAAAAACTAAAAAGAAGTTGATTGCAAATCACATACACAAATAATTGTTCACATCATTCAATCTAAATTAGAGGTTTTTTTTAGCTTTTAAAACAAAACTTCTGAGCAAAAAGGCACCTGATAAGGTTAACAAATAATTATGGTATCCAAATCTGCATTGACAATTAACACTCTTGAATACACGAACTAAAACAAACAGAATTTAAGAAACTTACAAGCAATCTATCAATTTTGACCATCTTCTAGTAAGCTTCACTTAATTACTTCAAACATATTCTTATGTTTTCGTTGTCATTCTTCGGGTTCCTTGTGCAATCAATATACAGATGTTCTTGCATTCGCAAAGACATTCTTTCTCCACTCTCGTATCCCTTCCTCCAACCACCGACCTCAGTTTTATTGAACTTTGTTATGTGCATAATATACCAAGTTCTCCAATTGTTGCTAATCCACACAAAATTTCACGATAAAATTAGGGTTTCTGAACATAATGACTTTGAGTTCAGGCGAGACAATATATTGAAGAGTTTCATTCATGTAATAAACAATGACGTTGCTAAAAAGCAGTGAGATGTCTTTAATGAAATTGACATTTTCCAAGTTCGAAAAACCTATCTTGTTCTAACATTAATCGAATAATGTATAAAAACACATGTTGTTTAATTTGTTCATTATAATATAAATCTTCTTGAAAGAAATATAGATATTAGCACTTATGACGAATATTCAATATATGTTTTATGATCCTTATACTGTAAATTTGACTTCACAATAATGAGTTTAAAAAGAAATTTTTTTTTTTAAATAACATGGTAGATACTCCTTTCTTTCCAAGTTTATGTAATATCATTTTGATATCAATCTATAAAAAAAAATATGACATCTATATATATTTGAAAATAATCAAGCTATAAAAATTTTTATTTTATCATTAGTGAGAAGTTTTATAGTTACACAAATATTACAACATATTTAACACATCAAATTTTAGAATTATGTGTTACACGTAGAGTCAAAGTAAACATGTCTTTGAAAGATGAAATATATGATGTTACAACTTCATCATGTTTCAATTAGAAAATATTATTTTTGAATAATAGAATAGAGAGGGAAGATCATCACTTGAATTAGAAGACAAAAAAAGTATTCTTTTAATTGTATTAAGTTTTAGTTTAGAATTAAATACAAATATTATAGTATAAGAAACACACAAACAACACTATATATAGATTTAGAACTGATAGGACATTTTGGAGAAGCGGAGATTGCGAAAAGCAATAATGAGTGGTCAAATTCTTACCCCATGAAGAATTTTTTCAGAAATATTTAGTAATCTTCACCATTGTGTCATTAGGATTTTCATCTCGTTTTTTCTGCTTTGAACTTTTATTCTTCTTCAGCTTTCTTATTTAAAAAAAATTCGAATATGCAATTTTTCCTACATAAACATAGCCAGATATAATGATATCAATAAAATCAGAAACATTTGCTAACAATTTATAATAAAAAAGATGGACATATATGTAATTCTCATATTGCTATAATGAAAATTAAAGCAATGATAGAAAAGGAGGGCTAAAATTAGGTTTCCGAAAAGATATTATAAATATCTTACAGATTTTTTGAGAAATAACGATTATACATAAAAAAATGGTTAGTTTGAGATTCATAGTAGCTATGTTTGTTGACTGCCTCAATTTTAAATTTATTAGTGAGGGTTTGGCCCTACCTTGTAATCCACTCCTCCATATTATCTTTCTCTAAATCTAAAACTTTATATATTTTTTTTAAAAAGAAGAATTTCTACTTTGGAAAGTCACCAACAATAAGATAACTTCTTTTTCTGTTGGGAGAATCAAGTAATTTGACTTATCAGAATTTATTTTTGTAATTTGACTTATCGGAATTTATTTTTTCCATTTTAGTTTTTTTTTCAGTGTACCAAAAAATAATAATAGATTTACTACATTATTTTCAACAATAGCAAAAATTACCGAATAATTATTTGGGGTCAATTATCAATGTTTATAATAAATTAGTGCTTTTATGAAAAAAATATGAATTAACTAAGAAAATTGTTATTAAAAACATACAGTTAATAGTATTGTTTTAACAATTTTTTCCATAAATATTTTTACAATGCAGTTTTGGTATTTAGTGATAATGGTTCTTTTTCTTCTTCTGGTAATAGTAAAATTGAATAAAGAACATTTATTTGAAAAAATAAAATAAAAATTAGTGCATCTTGTACCAATTAGTGATACGTTATTTGTGTTCCAACACCTAGTTAAACTTCAGAAAAGATCATATATCTTTGGATATATTTGCATCTCCAAAATTTTGCTTTTATAAAAATCATGATATAAATTTGGATCAAACAAAACATAAGTGAAAACTAATAATTCTTTCAACATTATAAGTACTGAATAATTAAAAAGGAAAAAAGAGGGATTTATGAAAAAGATGGAGTATCCTTGGTTTAGTAATCTTTATATGTCATCATCTTCTTCATGAGCAAATTGTTTTGATATAGAATTTTAAAAAAAAAAGCCTTGAAAAACTTTGACGTGGACATTTCTACCTATTCAAAGAGAAGATTCCATGACATAAAGAGGAATTAATTTCAGAAACTTGACAATTCATCTTCTAGAACAGCAATGAAGTGCATACATATGGAGCAACACAATATCTTCTTCAACTTTCTCAATTTTTAAAAATTTTGAGTTGTTTTTTTAGAGGACTCAAGGAATTGATGCCATCTGTCATGCATTTTATTCTAAACTCGGATATTCTTCGCATACATGGGATAGGATGGGAGATTGTGGTTAAAAAAAATTTTTTTTAAGTGAATATGAATGGATATATCAAGAGCAACTAATTGGAGTATGGTAAAAAAATAAATGAGTGTTACTGTCAGTGTCAGTTTTCTCATAAAAGTCCATGGTATATAAATAAAGTCACTTTCTGAAATAACATTATATTTTTACGATATTAGGGTTTTGTTATGAACATTATTCATTTTTTCCCAAGTAGGAACATGGAGGAAATTTTTAATCCTATTTTAAAAACAGATTGAACTTTTGTCAATTTATTTTTTGTATATATTAAAAACAGAAAATTGAAACAAATAAATTTAGTAAACACAATGAATTGGCCTTCGACTATAGTATGCGAGAAAACACTACTGAGGAAGGTTAAGGAAACATTTATTGCACTATGGATTGTATAGAGCTGAAAATCACGAACAAATTCCTACCGAGTATTCAAAAACCGACTATGAAGGGTCTTTGTAGAATCAAGGAAATGACATAATTATACGGACCTAATTGATGAAAGGAACCCACTAGTGGAATCTCATATTCCTGGAGAAGAAATCTAAAGGGAAATCCTTTGCATTTTTGAGCTAAAACATGAAGAACACTATTGCGTATTAATGGAAGAAACTGGGGTCTCTTTCTCTTTCTATTTGTAAAACGATGTATCTTAGGCATCAAAGGACGTAGCTTAAGTGTCTCAATTAATAAAGGAATGACAAAAATGACCCTGACATAAAAGTTGATGAAGGCCATTAACTACGGTACACCACGGTCCATCATTTGAACTATCGACTGGCAAACGGGTCATGGGTTATAATCACGTTATGTTTATGTTCGGTTAATTAGTAATCTCCCACGTAAGATCTTTGTTGCATTTGACCGGATTTATAGCAGTTATATCGGTTGGTTTGTACAGTTCAATATGATATCTTCAGCGATGAGTACTTGGAACGCATTGAAGCTTAACCTTTTTTTTTATGTTTCGGTAATTATATTCTTTGTCAGATTTTGTAATTGGTCAGTTAAATTTTTTCTTCTCATATATATTTCTCATCTTAGAATCTATATCCTGCATGCTCAGTACATTCAAAGTACTTTCTCATACTATGTGCTACATCCTTTCCTAATATAGGTTTAGGTACTTAACATCCAGATCACACTTAAAATCGATTCTCCGTGCACATTAAGCAACTTCAAAGGTGAGTCATAATATTTCGAGGATAACAGACGTGCACATTAATCAACTCAACTCATTTAGAGGCTTTTTAAACATATTAGTAGGCTCAACTTGAGTTGTTAAGTGGTTGTTACAGTTATCACAAACCCTAATTTATTTCACTTATATTCAGTGCGTTTAGGTTTTCCCCCATTTTCAGGTATCATTCATTGTAATTTCCGCACAGTACATGTTTTACTTAAGTATTGCCGAGTTCTTGGTGTTTTCATTGAATGCCGAACTTCAGAGTTAGCTTGGGTTGGTTGGATCATGGATCCTAGATTACGTGTAAGTCTAGGGGGAGGTAAACTCGGGGGTTTTGATAGTTGGGGTCAAATTTGGCGATGTAGTTTCTTCGTTAGAGATACTCTATGTTACTTCGAGACTTTAAGGTTTTAGTAGGGCTTCTATGTATTCGTGTGTTGTTTTATCTTAGGACATCATATCTCTTAGCATATCTATGGTAAGTATATTTATAAATGGAATAGTGCCTTCCGCTGGACTCAGTGCCAAGTACCTTGCTTGGTACGGGTTCTTTTACATACTAGCTATTATAGTCGGTGTCATCAAAACTCAAGAAGTCTTTTTATGACAAGGCTTTTGTGAGGAAAATGGAGAAAGGGATGACAAAAAGAGAGATCTGCGATGGCTCCAAGGGTTAATTTTTTAGAAACTAGGGTTAAGGAATTGTTCAAAGGTTAATTTAATTCTTCTATATCATTTATCAGATGATCCTTTTTGATAAAATTAAAAATATCGGACAATTTTAATAACACTGGTGTTTCAATTGGTTTTCTCAATAACCAGTTCAAGAATTCATTTGGTGTTGTGTCAAATCAATAAATAACATAAAATAACATATTAAAGAATATTTAAAAGTGAGAATATATATTATATATTAAAGTTTAAGAATATCCGGTGACCAAAACTATATGGATTAGAAATCAGTTTTATTAGAACTCATGGAATTTCAAAAGGTAAATGGTTATTCAGCAAAATAGGTTTTAACTATTTTGATTGAAGTTTTATCCCTTAAAAGCTAAATGATTTTTTATACGGGATAAAATATATTGGATAAACTGTATATTGAGCAGTTACTTAATACAGTGAATTCCAACAAAAACTCCCCGAACTACAGAATTAAATGTCTTGATTTAACCAATATTTATGAATTGGATACTACTTTTAATTTGTTCATATGGTGAGATTTCCTATTAAAACTTCATCATCAGAAAAAATCCTTATAATGAAGTTGTTATAAATTTGGAAACAAAGCATATGCCGTGGTAGTTATCTTTAATAGATACCAATCAGTTTAATAATCTTTAAACAAATTTATTAGTTTTACCTATAATCATATGTGTTTCACTATATGTAGTTTGAAATGGAAATAAAATCAAGGTAGGTGTATAGAGCTCTTTTGTTTTCCATTAAACACTACGTTCTGTTGATCATTTCGTGTATATGTTTTAAGGAAAAAGTGGAAATTTAATATTTAATGACTCTTCTTGTAAGTTTAGAGGAAATATATATAATCACATTGGCGTACGAAAAACAGGAAGAGTGAGTACAGTACCTTTGTGACAAAATAGGGATTCTTTTTTCTCCGGGAATGGTGGTGCAAGCTTTTTGTTCAGCAACTCTAGATAAGATCTAAGGCACTAATTAGTAGTTTAAACTGCAGTGAAATCGGGTGTAAGATTGATGTGGAATGCTGGGGAATGATCGGTATATGAAGGCTATCAAGGCACGTAGCCAAAGTATGATCGTGCCCAAGATGGATGCTCTGTATCAAGACATGATTCCGTATAGATCGCCAAGTGAGTGGTTGGAAGTGAATTCCGTAAGGTAGTGGTGGGGTTTATGTCTACCAATTTTTAGGTTGAAATCTTGTTGGTGAAGGTTTTTTTTAGGGGGGAAGCATGGCGGGGTATGGATGGTGAGGGTTGATTATCGGTGGTTGACCGTCGAGTGGGGTGGGAGGTATCGGTGGTGTGTGGCAAGGGTATTAGTTGGTGGTGGTAGAGAGGAGGATAGTTGCGTGTACAAGGGTGGAGAGGATTGTATTTCGACAAAGAATATAAAATGTACAATTATACTAACAATTGTATGATCTTCTTTCCTAAAGCTACCGCTTGTTGATGAAGCACATTAACAGACAAATTGTTCACAATCCTCAAACTAACATTATGTTAGATTAATTATGAGAGCTTCTTTTGTTCTTGTCACATAAACCAAAATGAAGTCGGAGTGACACCCACACAGTAACGTCTTAGGGGGCAACACAATGATTTTAAACACTCAACATATACGAACAAGTAAACTATCGAAAAAACAAAAAATTATGCGGACAGCACCCAAAAACTTAAATGTATCATTTCTCAAAACCTGAAATCAATCAAATCAAGGACATTTAATCTCAAAATACAGTAAGCCAACGAAATATGAAAATAACGAAAAGTAAATCAAACAATGATTAGATGCCGAAATTATTTAAGGATCATCTATGAACATAAATGAGAGAAATAAAAAAACACAAGCTAGAAATAAAAGTCAACCCTGAACTTGATTGTGTTGGACGATTGGCTAGAGCTAGGGGCGGATGAAGTCGAGTTGGTACAGACTTGCTTGCCGCTCCACCAAAAGTACAACAAGGAAAAGTAAGAAGTAGAAGCCACGCCAAGGAACACGTATTGGAATAGGTAACGCGGCCAACCGCAAAAATATAACTCAGACTACATGTGGGCAAGCAAAACCAACACGAATAGTGAAACATAAACACTATAGTAGGTACACAATCAATAAAAAATCAATCACACCCTATGAGGAAATCAGCCTCCACAACCATACTCATTTGGAAACCTGTTTGTTCTTTGAGATTTAAAACAGTTATTATTAAGTTAATTAAAGATTCTTTTCTTTACATGTAATGGTGTCGAAGTGGACATCAGATATCATATATTGTGTCGGAATGTCACACTTTGAATTCCCCATAAGACCGTGTCGGAAGAGGGACCACTCTTATCTAATTAATAACGGTTTGGTATCTGACACTCCGGTTATTATTATCTCATTAATTTAATTTCATCAATCTTCTTTTTTTTTTCAAGGCGTCATTGTTAAGAGAGAGGGTTCAATTCTAAATTTAACGCGTATTCGAATTTAGGGCTAAAACCATAAACCCACACAAAAAATATATACAACCACACAATCAAGTACATGGTAAACTTCACAATATAACTTAATACATATAAATCGCTATTGATGAGAGTTTATCTATCAAATAGAAATAAACCATAACCTACCTCCACCGAAAAATCGAAGCCAAGAAAACTACTTCTCCAATGTTTTTCCCTTCCTCAATGCATCCGAACCTTTCCAATCTATCAAGTATATATGCACAATTTGTAAGCTAACGAGCCTATAAACGCTTAGTATTTTTTCTATATTTATCCAAAACCAAAAAATCTCCTAATTCTATAATAAATTTTCTAAAGGTCAAACAGAAGAATAATTTTAGATTTAGCATAACTTAAATGGAATTTAAATAGTTTGATTCTTCTACTAATACCATTTCCGTAAATAAAAACATAAAACTATATAATGTGATGAACTAAATAATTAACATAAGATCGAAAATTATGGAAATGAATGTGAATATTTGACCAACAATAACATATTCAATATTGTAGTGTCTAGTATAATCACTGTCCATATGCATTGGAATGAGAGCCATTTCAATTTTATCAATTCTCAAAATTCAAAAAGTATAGGTTAAGTCATATTTTTCAAAATCACTATTACACTCTTAGTAGGTTTAATTATAATAGAATTCCACTCTAATATTTAAAGTATCTATCCCATTATATAAAACTTGGATCTTATGTAGGTTCCAGTATGTAATTATAAGAAAATTTCTTACGGGAATAAGTCGAATGTTTTAAATATACCGGTACCTTTGGAATTTATAAGTAAAATAATTGAAAAACAATGAATTTTCATCAGGATTTTACTCTAAGTGACCATCCGACAAATAAAATCTCACACTAAAGAAAAAACTTTTCCTAGGTATTAACGATAAGCTACAAAAAAATCCAAATGGTCATATTAATACTTACTATTTTTGGTTCGTAACCTAGACACGATAGTCAACATATGACGAGCTACGATTACATTCCTTATTACTACGGCACAACACATTTATCCTTCACAGGAAACTGATAGAAGCCCAACCAAGATCTCATTAGAAGTCAGCGCCGCCTCTGTTAGTTAATCGGCGTAAGTTTTCTTCCCCTCAAACCCTTAAGCTGTTCTACATAATATTCACTCCCTAACTACTTATAGTAAGGGCTTAAGTTTAAAACTGGGAAAAGTAAATCTCATTGAGTAATGTTTCAAAGTGTAGCTTTCTGTAACCACCAACGGAACTCAAGCAGAAAAAGAACACAACCTAATTTTCATTTACTTTTATTTAATTACGAATATTCCAAAATATCCCCTAAATCTATCGGAAAGTAGTTTGTGAAACTTAAAGCTTTAACGTTCGAAACAACCAAAAAAAGTTGTTACAATAGATTCCAATTTACCCATCGTTCGTCCTCCAACAATAAGAGGAAACACAAGAGAAGAAGGATACTGAAGAGACAAAAAGGTGCGGATATCTTTCATGTATATCGCTGTCACAACTCCCAAACGTGTTGGACTCTTTCACCTGACCGATGCTTCCACTTGAACCTTGATAGGATTCAATCTATTTGACCCCAATTTGCGGTCTTCCATATATAGAAAGCAAAAGGCTCCTCTTCATAACGATAGATTTCTATCAGAAGAAGCAACTGAATCCCAATGAATAATGTAGTTGTCAATCCGACCATGATAGCTTTTTCAGGATACACATATGAAATATCCGGTTCACTTCTGAAACCCCTAGAGGTTTAGGCCAATTTCAATACTAAACCACCCTCCCCGACGTTATTCCCAGAATTCAATGGAGAAATATATTCTTCGGGACTAACCTAATCTCTTACCAAAACCGCATTACACTCTTCAGGGTGATTCCTTTATGTTAGAATTGTTCATATTCCCAACAAAACTCTCAAGTGTCTCTAACCTTGCCGATCTGCATACTCCATTCTATCTACGTGTGGTCCTGCTAAAGAGTCTTACGTCAGAAATGCATGCACTTTCCTCTAAAGGTGTTCTCTCAAAAGATCGGTTACCCCATGGTCTCACTCAAATGCATTCAAAAACCAACCAACTAGGGAGCCTACTTATCTCATACAATGCTTGAAATGGGGCCGTATCAATACTCGGGTGCTAACTATTGTTGTACGAAAACTATACTAAGGGTAATAATTGATCCCAATGACCACCAAAATCTATCACGCACGCACGATGCATATCTCTAGTAATTGACTCGTTCGCTCAGACTGACAATTACTCTGAGGGTGAAATGATGTACTAAGCCACTCTAGTACCTAATTCAGCATGAAAGGTCCTCCAAAACATAGAAGTAAATTGTGTTCCTCTATCTGATATGATGGAAAGTTGAACTCTATGCAAACGAACAAAATCAGAGATATAGAGTTTGGCTAACTTGTCTGCATTCTAAGTTATCCTGACCGGAATAAAGTGGCAGACTTAGTTAACCTGTAAATAATTACACAAATAGAATCAAACTTACCCATTGTCTTCAGAAGAACAACCACGAAATCGATTGCAATTCATTCCCACATCTATTTAGGAATGGTTATTCTCTAAAGTGTCCCTCCAGGACATTGATGTTCATACTTTACCTGGTGACAATTCGGACATTGTGCAACAAAATCATCAATGTCACGCTTTATTCTACTCCACTAGTAATGTTGTGTAAGATCACGATGCATCTTGTTTGCACCAGGATGTATAGAATACCTCGAACAATGTGCCTCTACAAGAATAGTATGAACCAGATCATCAAAATGGGGCACACATACTCTCCCCTTAACTATCAAGACGCCTTCCTAATTAATCACATCCTCTTTAGCCTCTCCAGATAATATCATATCTCAAATTCGGCTCAGTTTTTCATCAACAAAATGCTTTCCATTAATCTTGTCAAGAAAAGAAGATCTTGCCTCCACACATGCCAAAAATCCTCCTTTCTCATGTATTTCTAGCTTCATAAAGTCATTAGCCAGAGTCTGAACCTCTTTAGCAAATGTGCATCTAGAAACCTGTAAGTGGCTAAACTACCCATGCTCCTTGCTTTTCTACTTAAGGCATCTTCCACAACGTTAGCTTTTCTAGGGTGATATGAAATAGTAATATCATAGTCTTTGAATAACTCTATCCACCTCCTCTGCCTCAAATTCAAATCTTCTTGAGTACCAAACGTATGTAAACTAATAATGATCTGTAATAAAATTTCACAACGACCCCATATTTGTAATGCCTCCATTCTTCAATGCCAAGCATTTGTAGACAACCTCCAAATCATGGTCCGGATAGTTATTCATGGGCACTTTTAATTGCCTCGAAGCCTAACCAATTACATTCTCTTCTGCATTAGCACTGAACCCAAGCCAAAATAATATGCATCACAATAACCAATAATATTCTTACCATACATTGGCAAGGCAAGAATCAGTGTAGTGATCAACAAGGTCTTGATTTTCAGAATGACGGCCTTTACCATTACCACCTCTACCTCTAACTACTGACGATTTTTAACTCTGCCTTGGACAATATTTCCTATTATGTCTAGCCTCTCCACATTCATAACAATTCCTAGAGTCAAATGTTGGTCTCTTTGAAGAGGAAGAAGTCTGGAGATAACCTCCAAACTCATAAAAAGGCTGATAGTCTTCAACAGACCCTCAACTGAAGCCTGCAATAATGACTGTACAGGACGGGCTGGATAACCCCCCTGAACTCTTCCTTTTGGAGTAATAACCACTAAACTCACCTCCCTTAGGAAACTTCTTTAATGTCGATGCCTTGGTAAAGTCATCCGGCTTTACCCCTTTTACCTCTATCATAAAATCAACCACTTCTTGAAAGGATTTATTGCAGCAGCTATCTGTAAGGCTGGAATCTGAAAATCTGACCTCAATCCTTTCCAAAGCAGCGAATACGCTCTTGTGACTGAACAAAAGCTGAGTGGCATACTTGGATAGTGCACGAAATTTAGCCTCATAATCAACAACATTCATCCTTTCTTGCTCTAGGCTCAGGAACTCATCTCATCTCCTATTCCTCAAAGTTCGAGGTATATACTTCTCCATAAATAAGCTAGAAAATGATCCCCAAGTCATTGGTGCTGCCTTTGCTCGTCGACACTCAACATAAGACCGCCACCTGAAACTGGTAGGTAACAAAGTCAACACTGAATCATACTACTATATCTATCTTATGTAGAACCTCATGAAAATAAACCAAGAAATCATAGGCATTTTCAGATTCAGCACCCTTGAAGACGGCAGGTTTCAACTTTATGAACTTAACGAAAAGTTCATGATGGTCACCTTTAATTATAGGCATGTAGTCAGTCGAGTAAACATGATTATTTCCAAGGATGCATCTATGCGGGAGCCATAATAGTGGTATGTTGAACTCCCTGAACCTGAGGTTCTGGCATAGAAAACACTAGGGTGTCTAGCCCTGATTAGATAACCCTCTAAGATAGGTGAGACCCTTATTAATCATCTCTATAGTAAGCTTGGGTGGTGCTTCCTTCTCTTTAATCTGCTCATCTTCCCCTTCTTCATCCTCTCTCACTATCTAATCAGTTAGTGGATGAGTCACCGCTCTATCCCTAATTGGACCGGTGTTTATCCTTTGCCTCTAGTGGCCTCCTCTCGCGACCTCTATTCCGACCTCTTGCCACTGCTCCTCCTCGAGTTAAAGCCCCAATGGTGGCTTAGACGCACCATGTCTTGCCGGTGTTGGTATTGTCACAGTTGTTGCTCTAGCTCTAACCATCTGCGTTATAGAGTGAGAAGGACATATCCGATTTGTATCTCCTAGATACCAATTGAATCCAAGTTATAGCACGAAAAAAGATGAGTTTTCCTAAAGTTATATAGCCTCAAAAAAACTAAAGGCATCCCCGTACCGTTCCACAAGACTCTACTATACCTATACTTGTGTTTTGAGATCATCTCACTTAATGCTCTAATACCAAGTTTGTCACGACCCAAAACATGTTCTGAGTGGCACCCATACTTAACCTCCTAGGTGGGCCAACATCTACCAACAATTCAACTATGAAAAACAAAAATTATACGGAAGCTCCAAAACATATTAATGTATCGTTTCCAAAAATCTGAAACTCATATTATCAAGTACATCTATTCTCCAAATATTAAGTCTAAGAATATTGAAAATACCGAAATAAGTAAATCAAATGATCCATGTACGAAATTTAAGGACATTATGACATAAATGAGAGAATCTAGCACGAGCTAGAAATAATAGCTCACCCCGAAATTGATGTGTTGGAGACTGGCTAGAGCTGAGGGAGAGTCGAAGTCGATGGTATACTTGTGGCACTCCACAAAAGAACAACAAAGAAAATAGAAGTAGGGCTTAGTACAAGGAACACGTACTGAGTAGGTATCATCGGCCAACCCAAAATAGAAACCAATATATATTGAATAATAATATAAGATCAACTACAATACTTGGCAGGTGGAAAGCAACAAACAACACGAACCAGTGAAAGCAACATCATAATAGATACAAAATTAATCAAAATATCAATCACACCTATGAAGACTCATGCCTCCACACTATACTCATTTGGAAAATGAGTTCTCTGAGATTGAGTATATTAAGTTAATTCTATATTTCCTTTTCTTAAATGTTATCGTGTCGGAACGTGACACTCAGATACCATATACCGTGTCGGAACGTGACACTCCGATCCCATTATATCGTATTAGAACGTGACACTCCAATCCAATAATATTGTATTGGAACGTGACACTCCAATTCAATTATCTCATTTATTTATTCTCATCAGCCTTCTTATTTTTTTTTCAAGGAGGCGCATTTTTACGAGAGTGTGTTTCAGATTTAAATTCAAACCCCATGCTCAAGAGAATCACACAATGAAGTACATAGTAAACTTGACAATATCACTCAATACATATCAATCACTATTGAGAGGTTATCTATCAAATCAAAATAAACCATAACCTACCTCAACATAAAAATCGAAGCCTAGCAAACTACTTCTCTAATGTTTTTTCCTTCCTCAATGCCTCCTAACCATTCCAATCTATCAAGTATATATGCATAATTTGTAAGTTTACAAATGTGTAAACACTCAATATATTCTATATTTAGCCTAAACCAAGAAAAACTCACATTATTCAATAATCAATTTTTTAAAGATCAAACTGAAGGATAAGTCTAGATTCCTCCAATTAGCAAAACCTAAATAGAATTTAAATAATTTGATTTATCTAGTACTTAAGTAACTTTTCCGAGAGCTGAGTGGTGGGGGTAAGTTAAGAGGGGTAAATAAAAAACTTAAACTATCATGTGATAACTAAAGAATTACATAAGGACGAACATAGTGAAATACTCTTATAATTGAAAACTAACATATTCCTATTTCACTGTATAGTCTAAAATCATTTGTCAATGATAGGTAATCATTGTCCAATGATTGACACGAGAGTCATTATATATTTCATCTAATTCTGTAAATTCATGTCTAAGGTTAAGTCATAGTTTTTCCAAAAACTACATTCTTAATAGCTTCCATATAATATAATCCATTCAATATTTAATTACCCATCCCAATATATAAACCTTGGGTATTAATATGAAAATTATAAGAAAAGTCTACAAATAAGTCTAATGTTTAAAACAGTAAGCCTAATTTATAAGTGAACAGAATTGAAAAAAATAATCTAAGACTCATTCTATGTGTCCATTTAAAATTGTTCAATGAATTTTTATCATTATTTTATTATAAATGACCATCATACTATAGTGTCTCACCGAAAATCTTTTTCTAATTATCAAATATAAGTCAAACCAATTGTTATACTTGCATTTTTGTCTTGTACAAATACATGAAGTCAACAATATGAATGGCTACTAATTTATACTACTACACAACAACACATCTTCACAAACTTAGAAGTCTAACAAAGATCGTACCTGAGAACTCAAAGATGCCTCAGTATGCCGCATGCGTAAGTTTTCTCCCCTAAAACTCTTAATCTTTCTACAAAATATTCACTCCCCACTATTTTCATCATTATAATTTTTAAAGTTATGTTCTTTAACCATCAACCAACTCAATTATAAACACTCCCCACTATTTTCATCATTATAATTATGAATATTCCAAAATATCACTAAATATATCAAAACTATCTTAGACACTAAAGCTTATGCTCGTCACGACCAAAAAAGTTTGTTGACATTTCTCATAAAACAAGCAATCTTGAGAAAAAAAGGCACATGATCAGGTTAAGACTAATTATAGTCTCCAATTAATTGAAATACACTAAGAATTACTCATCATACAAAACAAAAGAATTAATACAACTAAACGTCTATAAATTTTACCACATTTTTAGTAAGTTTCCACTAGTACTTACAAATATTCTATTTTTCGTTGCCATTCTCGGTTTTTCCCCCATTGCATCATTATCGGAATCGTCTTGAATCCACGAACCTTATTGCACACTCTAACTCCTCTCACCACCACTTACTTCTTGAGCTTTGTTATGAGTGCATATAATAACCATGTTCTCTCTCCAATTTCTTTAATCAACCCAACAATTTCACACGTGACAAATTAGGGTTTCTAAGACATAAAGGCTTTTGAGTACAGGAGAGAAAAAAATATTGAAGAGTTTAATTAGGGTAATAAACAAAGACTTTGTTAAAAATCAATAAGATATCTTTAAAGAAATTGACATTTTCCAAGTTCGAAAAACCTATCCTGTTCTAATATATTTTGAATAATTTATAAATCCATATGTTTCTTAATTTTGTTTGTATGATATAATTTTCTCAAAAAATATATAAATATTCTCACTCAGAAACACTACAATAAAAGCTCGACTTATCGGGGTCATTTTGTCAATTTGTTGCGTTTTAGGGACCCACCAACTAATTGGTTGTCGAATTTTTAAAAGTAAAATTACTGTTTCCACGAGCCATTTTCTTATCAATTTTAGTAACCTCCCACTACTCCCACCACAAAACCAGTAATAATTTTTGGAGGTTTTCTTGTATCAATTTCTATTAGTTTAAAACCTTCACAATATGATCCCAATATTTTAAAATTTTATTTTGTGGATTTAAAACTTTTTGTAATATAATATCAATATTTACATAATTTGATGTCTTACAAAATTAATATTATTTTAATAATAAAAATGAAATTGGCTTACATTAACCTTAAAAATAATGGAAATAAATAATTTTATTAAATAACACACTTAATGTGAATCAAATTTCATTCAAATAATTTATATTTATAAGTTTCAAAATTTTCAACTCATGTGAAATAAAAGTAATACAAACTTGTGTATAAAATCATAAAAATTACATTTTAAATCATATGAAATTCACAATAAATAAATACTAAAAATTCTATAGCATTTGTTTGGTGACTTAGGTTGTTGTCACTATCCAATCTCTATCCAAGGGGGGGGTAAACTAACTCAATTCTCCCGATCAAGTAAAACAATCAACATTACGCCGTAAGTATATAGACAATATATCGATGTAAATATTTTGTGTAAGTCTGGAAAAAAAATAAAACTTAATTCATTCTAAAAGCAAATTCATATGCAACTTTGGTTTGAAAAAATTATAAAATTATGGATGAGAGAAATTTATTATTATGTCTCTCATACAAACTTTTCTGAATAACAACGATTTCATGATTATTTATATGAAAACAAAAGGCTAGGGTACAGACTAAGGAACAATCCATATATTTAAGTTACTTTTAATATATTACAACTCATAGCAGTTATCCGTTATTTTTCAATTATCACATCCAATCATAATACACCTATTACCTACATATTAACTCAAAAAAAGAATTGAAGGCTTTCCCTTAAATGAATTATAAGTCGAGTATAAATAACTTAGGTTGTTGTTCTCAATCTCTAATCCAAGGTGAAGTAAGCTCAATTCCCGCATCAAGTTAAAACAATCAAAACAATTATGCGTAATTAGATACACATATATCGATTCATATATATTTTTGTAAGTCTGGAAAAAAAAAACTTAATTCATTCTAAAAGCAAATTCATATGCAACTTCGGTTTGAAAAAAGTTATAAAATTATGGATGGGAGAAATTTATTATTATGTCTCTCATACAAACTTTTGTGAATAACAACGATTTCATGATTATTTATACGAAAACAAAAACCAGGTGTACGGAATAGGAAAATACATATTTTTAAGTTACTTTTATATTGATTACAATCTCATAGGCAAAGTTATCCGTTAATTTACAATTAGTCAAATCCAATCGATAATAACACTATTACCTAATATTTAACTAAACAAAAATGAAATTGAGGCTTCCCTTAAATGAATTATAAGTCGAGTATAAATAACTTTATGATGAAGTGATATTTACAAAAATTACGACTGGTAAAGATACTAATTCATTTGGTTATACATGTAAAATACAAACTACTACAATTAAAAATACTATAAAATTCGAACTGTTGGATCGTCTAACTCACCTTACGAGGTCAATATTTGATATGCAAAAATTATTTGCGTCCTATTTCACATTGGGCATAACTACAAAAAAATAAATTAATTAGTCAAAAAGTAAATCCCCAGTCACCTAAAAAAGTTACGTGAAAATGAGTTAAAAGAATAGATATAAACGAAGAGAGTGGTTGATAAAAAAGTACAGTTACTGGAAAATGATATTGGTGTGGTAGGTAACGTTAGACAGGTTTGGGACGTTGGTATTTTTTAATTTTGTTTTAAAATTTGAAGGGAATTAGTGGGGAATTTTGGTTTTAAGTCTATTTTTAATGTTTTGGAGGGAAAAATAATTAGTATTATTTATTTTTTATGCACATAACAACCCTTTTATTTTTAATTTTTATTAAGAAGTATCTAATTAATTAATTTAACTTTTATATCAAACAATATAAATTAAGTTAGAATTTAAGCAAAACTAAAATTAATGAATATGACAATATAAGATATCTTATTACAAATTATAGTAATACTATATACAAGATAAAACATTGAAGTGAAATTGGATAAACAAAGTAAACAAAATATTCAAGCTTATCTTAATAATTTTTTTTAAAAAAAAGGATCAAATATTACAATCAAATTGAAATGAAGAAGAAGAATGTGTGTGTATAAAGAAATTAACTTTCAAAATTAATTGTTATACATCATATAATTTTAAAAAATAACAAAATAAAAGTTCGGGGGTTGATAATCCTACAAATCTTCACAAACTTACAAGTCTAACACAGATCGTACCTGAGAACTCAAAGACGCCTCAGTTTGCCTCAAGCATAAGTTTTCTCCCATAAACTCGTAATCTTTCTACAAAATATTCACTCCCTTATTATTTATAAGAACTGAATTATAACATTGGTAAAAGTGACTCATTTTTATTTCACGTTATCTCTTTAACCACAAAAACTAACTCATTATAAAACTCCCACTATTTTCATAATTCATAATTGATGATATCCAAATACCCCTAATCTATTCGGAACTACTTTAATGAAAAAAAAAGCTTTAGGACTTGAAACAACCAAAAAAAGTTGTTACATTTCTTCAAAACACAAAATCTTGAGAAAAAACGCATATGATAAGGTTAAGATTGTAGTCTCGAATCTACATTAACAATAAACTATGAATTACCCGCAATACAAAACAAAAGAAACTTAATATTCCTGAAAAACATCTATAAATTTGACCACCTTTTAGTAAAAGCTTCACTCATTACTTCCAAAATATTCTTATTTTTTCTTTGTCATCAATTATTATCCGGATCGTTCTTGAATTCGCAAACCTTATTTCACACTCTCGTACTCCTCCTCACCAGCAATTTACCTTCTTGAGCTTTGTTATGTGCATAATACGCCATGTTCTCAAATTGTTGCTAATCAACACACAATTTCGCGACAAAATTAGGGTTTCTCAACATAAAGGATTTGAGTTCAGGAGAGAAAAATATTGAAGAGTTTCATTAGGGTAATAAAGAAATACTTTCTTTAAAATCAATAAGATATCTTTAAAGAAATTGACATTTTCTAAGTTCGAAAAACCTATCTTGTTCTACTATATTTTGAATAATGTATAAATTCATATGTTTTTTATTTTTTTGTATAATATAATCTTCTCAGAAAAATATAAATATTCTCACTTATAAAGAATATGCAATACATGTATTATGATCTTTATACTATAAATATAATGAGTATAAAAAGAAAGAAAAAATGACTTTTTTGTATTACATGTCAGATACTCCTTTTTGTCCGATTTTATGTAACATCATTTTGATATAAATCTATAAAAAAAAAAGACATCTGTCTATATTTGAAAATAATCAAGCTATAAGATTTTTATTCTATCATTAGTGGGAAGTATTATAGTAACACAAATATTACAACGTATTTAAGACAACAAGTTTTAGAATTATGTGTTTCATGTAGAGTTAAAGTAAAAATGTATTTGAAAGATAAAATATATGAGGTTCAAAGTTCATCATATTTTCATTAAGAAAATGCTGTTTTTTAATAATCGATTAAAGAGGAAAGAATGTCACATGATATAGAAGAAACAAAGTATTCTTTTCAATTCTCTAAGTTGTACTTGATAATTAAAGTACAAATATAAGTATAAGAAACCACATATATATATATGTGTATATATATATCCTTTTAGGGCCTTTTTGTTTAAGGGCTGCTCGCCTTTTGAATAGAAGGAAGTGGGAGAGCAGAGGTTATTTCCTTACACCGATGTCAAATGACTAGACTCCCATGCCTCCGCGACACTACGAAAAAGTAACTTGGCTCATAGGGAGTCAGAAGCAAGCCGAGTAAGGCGGTAAACTCACAAAAGCAGATGGGGAGACACATTCTGACAAGCGAGAGCCCTGTCGTGGAAGGACTGACCAACGATGAATATATATATATATTAATATAGATCTATTATAAGCAAATGTATAGACTTTTTTGATAACCTGCTATTCAAAGACAATGAAAGATTGTCAAATCTTACCACATCAAGATATTTTCTAACATCTTGATTAAATCTTCAATTTTGGTCATAGAATTATCATCTCTTTTTGATAAATTCAAAATAAAATGTATCTTCTTAATTGATAAAATCAAATAATTGCCTAATAAACTAGAATCGTAAAGATATAAATAGTATGTAACTTTTTGGCTGTCAATTTAAATAAACAATATGGAGGATATATAGTTCACTCTTAATTTCTATTAATGAAAATTCTTACACTTGATAGAAATGAAGATAAATAGGCATCCGAGAACGAATCACGTAAAATTTAAAATAAGTTGTAATACACAAAAGAATTGCTAGCTTGAGATTCGTTAGCTATGTTGGTTCAGCACCTAATTGTAATTTAATTGGTTATGGTTTTGACCCTACCTGTAATCCCATCCTCCATTTTCTCTTATTGTGCATCCCCATTTTCTAATTTTAATCGCCGAAGAATTCTAATTTTGGAAAGTCACCAACCACAAATACAAGTTTTTTTTTTCTCTATTGGAGACTCGTAAGTTGACTTATCATCATTTATTTTTTGGTTTTAAGTTTTTTTTGAGAGTGTACAAAAATAGATTAAAACATATTTGGACAATAGCCAAAACTTAATGAATATATGTTGGGCCAATTATCAAAGCTATAACAAAAAAGTAATTTTATAAGAAAAACATGAATAGCTAGGATAATTTTTTTAATACATTTATATTATAAGTATTATTTTAACAATTTTTCATCAATTTTTACAATGCGATTTTTGATATTTTTGATACTGGGTTCTTTTTTTTTTTTTCTGGTATAGTAAAATGAAAAAAACATTTATTTGAAAACTAAATAAAACTTAGGCCCGTACTGTAACAATTAGTGATACTTTATTTGTGTTTCAACACCACACTAATTACTTTAGAAATATACAAATCTTTGGAATATTTTTTTATCTACAAATTCTCTTTTATAAAATCATCAAATATAAGTTAGATAAAACAACACATTAGCAAGAACTCACAATTCTTTACACATCATAATTAAGAAAAATTAAAAGGAAAAAAGTGAGATTTATGAAAAGATGGAGTATCCTTTTTTGACTTTCTATTCTAAATAATCTCTATGTCTTTGTCAAGTTTTTATGTATGATCTTCCTTCATCAATAAATTTGTTTGCTGTAGACACTTATAACGCCTTTTAAATTTGATACTTAACCTGACATTCTTACATTATTAAATGAAGATCATCACGTAACTCAGATATTGAATTGAGAATTTGGGCACCATCTAACCCATGACGTCCACTACCATGACACACCAGATCTTCTCAACTTTCCTCCATTATTACGAAAAGTTTTCAGTAGTTTTTAGAGGACTAAATTAATTGTGAATTATCATCCATTTTGTTTTTCTTCTTAATAGTGAATAGCTTGCATAATGATAGTTTGTTATATTGGTAAATCTTATTTTTATTGAATATGAATTGAATGAATCAATCATTATTCAACGTGTGGTGGAAAGAAATATTGTTTTTATTTATTGTCATTTTCCTTATAACAGTCATGGTATTAAATTTGTATTCACTTTCTTAAAATAATATTGTTTACAATTTTAGTTGTTTTGTTATCAATATTAATTTTTTTTCCCGAAGTAAAGTTGGAAATTTCTCAATTTAAAGAAGAACCTTTCGAATTACTTTGTTTCATATATCAAACCGAATGAAAGAAAAATTCTTAATACTAGTGATGTTGGGGGGCCGTCGGGGCCTCACTGCTTCTAAGTCTGTAGCAAAACACTATTGATGACATTTCTAATGAAACATTTTACTTGCACAACAAATTCTATATGTAATTCAAACCCTTGGCTTAAACTCTCTATGTAAATTCAGGAACTGACGTAATTCTAGGACATAATGATGAACGTGACCCCACTATGAAATCCACTTCTTTGTGAAGAAATCTAATTAGAGTCCTTTGAATTTTGGTGCTAGACCGTAAAGAACACTATTTCTTGTCTTGTTCTTGAGAGAAATTGACGCCTCATTCCTCTTTCTATTAGTAAAACGACTCTATCTTAGCATCAAAGGATGTCCGCTTTACTATTTGCCTCAAACGATAAGGACCGACAAAAACAACTCCTGACATAAAAGCTGCTCGTCCATTACTATGGTACTCACGCGCATTGTTTGAACTATCGGCTGTCAGACAAGTCAGGTTTTTAGTCACAGAAACACGGTTTATGTCTTCTGTTAATAGTATCCCTAAAGTCAGCTTTTAGTGCATGGGACCAGTTTTTCAATGAGTTTATCATGTATTTTCATCATGTTCTCTTTCATGATTTGTACTTTGGTCCACTACTTCATTCAGTTGAACTATTTTATATGTTTCGGTATTTATATTCTTGCTCAAATTACGTAACTGCTCAGTTACACTTTGTTCTGCTCATCTATATTTTTCACGTTAGTATCTATATCCTGCATGCTCAATGCATTCAAAGTACTTTCTCATACTCTTTGCTACATCCTTTTATGATATATGTTTAGGTACAGAGCATCCATATCACGCTTAAAATCGATTCTTCGTGCACATTCAACAACTTCAAAGGTGAGTCATCATATTTTGAGGACAATGGACATGCTTTCATTTTTGTCATTATTTTTAGTTTCAGTGTTATCAGAGTTAGTTGGGGGCATGTCTTATCAACTCAACTCATTTAGAGTTTTTCAAACATAGTAGTAGATTCTGTTTGAGTTGTTAAGTGGTTGTTGCAGTTATCACAAACCCTAGTTTATTTCACTTATATTTAGTGCTTTTAGGTTTTTCCTCATTTTCAAGTATCCTTCATTGTAGTTTCCCGCAAGTACATGTTTTGCTTAATTATTTTAGTATTTTCATGATATGCCAGATTAGGCGTTAGCTTTGGGACACTCATTATCGCAGGTCCATGTTATGTCTAGGGGGTAGCCTTGAGGTGTAAAAATTGGTGTCCACTGTTGGGAATTAATTTTCTCACAGTACATAGGTTTGTACTCCTGACTTCAAGGTTTTGGAATGGTTTCTACTGTCTGTTTCTTTTATTACTATTATTTAACTTTAGTTCTACCTCTGCTGTACCACTACCTTACATCTCGGTACGGGTTTGTCCTTACAATACCTAGCTATTATAGTATAAAAAGATGCCATCAGACTCAAAAGTAGGTCATGGTAGGGGACATTTGTTAAGAGGCATTGGACAACTTGTTTGACCAAAAGGGAGATCTGTGATGTCCCGAAGGGTTACTTTTTTAGAAACTAGGGTTAAAGAATTGTTGAAAGGATAACGTAAATTTTTTATATCATTTATAATATGAGCCAATTTTGATAAAATTAAAAATTTCGGTCAATTTTAATAGAACTGGTGATTCAATTGGGTTGCGCAATAATCAGTTCAAGAATTCAATGGTCAAAATTCAACTTGTTTTGTCAAATTAATAGAGTACATACATAACATATTACATAGATTAAAAGTGAAATATTGGTTATATATACCATCTGTTCAAGAATATCTGGTCCAAACTATAATGTAATAGAAATCAGTGTATTATAACTCACGAATTTCAAAATGTTAAATGTTTTATTCGCAAAATATAATTTTAAACATTTTAAAACTTTGGAATTGATTTTTCATACTCTTAAAAAGCTAAGTAATTTTTTTTAAAACGCTAAAATATATTGTATACAAAATTATTTGATCTTTACTTATAATTTGAATCCTACAAAAACTTTTCATACTAAATTAAATTCCTTTACTATCAATTATGAATTTGGATACTAATTTTAATTATATTCTATGATGATATTCTATTGACACTTCTATCAGAAAATTGTCAGGACGTTTATATCAATTTAGAAAAAGCATGCATATGCCTTGAATATTTATTCAATTTTATAGAGACTATTCGGTTTAATAATCTGTAGATAACATATTTTTAGTTTTCCCTTGTACTCATATTGTTCACCATTATTAGTTTGAAATGGAAATAAAAATTCACAGTAGGCGTTACAGATCTTTATTGTTTTCACTGAACATGAGATTTTTTATCATGGTCGTGTATATGTTCTAAAGATAAAGTGAATTTTACAAAGAATCAAGTCTTTTATAAGTTGGTATAATCAGAAGCGTAAGAAAAAAGGAACATGAAGTGGTTTAATGACCAAAAAGTGTTTAGTTTGATCCGTATTATTGTGTTGATGAGCTTTTTGTTCATCAATCTATTATAGGATCTAGACTTTTGTAGTTTAACTGACGGTGAAGAAGTTTAACCGATGTGGAATCTGGGAATTATGGCCATACGAAGGCTACCAATGTTGCCGGCCCAGATGGTGCTCTTATCAAAGGAGGATCCCGTGATCGCAGTGGTGGTGGTAGTGATTCGTATAGTGGTTGTGGTTAATATATATTTTTAGGTGGGAAATATTTTGCTGGAGAAGGTTGTTAGAGTTGCAGCATGTGGTATGGAGGTGATGGTTGATATGGCGGAGGTGTTTGGAGGTATGGTGGAGGTGGCGATGGGTATAGTGGGGGTGGTAGAGGAGGACGTGGGTGTTAAAAGTGTCATTTCACAAGGGAATGTAGCCACAATTGTGAATATGGTAGGGATCTGGTGGTGGGAGATATGGTTGCACGACAATGGAGACAGAGGTGGTGGGAGATATGGTTGCAGGACAATGGAGACAGATGTGGTGGGAATGATATTTACATAAAGGATGTCAATGTTACCAACCCTTGTTCCCCTAACTTGTAACAACCAACACCACCACCACCTAGACCTCCTCCGTCGTTCGACCATATTAACCACCACCAATGCTTCCCTATCTCTAACCTTGACAATATTTCCTTGAAAATAACCAATATATTCGCACCTGTAATACCCACTTCCTCCTCTACCATATCCACCTCCACCATACCTCCCACCACTATCGCCATATATACCATCACCACCATAATGCTTGCTACTGCCTAAACAACTTCATTACCACCATATATCCCACCTAGGATCAATATCCACAACTAACACCATATAAATCACCCCCACCACATCCACAATACCGTGGTCTCCTTGAATAAAGTACATCTAACCGATAACATTAAAGCTAGTAAACGACCTCATACACAGATGCCACATTGGTCACAACTTCCACAGTCATCTAACTAAAAAACTTCACATCTATCACTAGATTGATTATCAGAGAGATCATTGCCATCATTATCAGAAGTAAGAAACTGAATCCATTTTGCTCACTAAACCAATTTACTGTTCTGTTGTTCTGACGTCCCTGAATACAGTAACACTTCAAGGTAGAGAATACAATTATTATACCTTGGTTAAACACACAATATCTTTTCTACATAACAAAGGGTACGAAAGTGGCACTGCCTTATAATTTATATGTTGGTGTTGCACATATCCAAAATAGAAAAAGAATGTATTAGTTTTCCTATACTCTTATTTAAGTAAAAACACTTTTTCCAGTAATCTATTTCTTTTCTTTTCTTCCGACATGTTACTTAATAACGATACCTAAGAGATGGAATTTCTCCTATGGTGGACTGTATGATTTATTGAAAACCATTTTTACGTTTTTCCCCATATATATTTTGGAAAAATCTACAATTTGACTAAAATCTAAATCCTACTTCTCCCCCTATTTCTACAAGCTCGATTCTTTATACAGAAGGTTTGCAATTTTTTTGGACTTAGTCGTAGAGATTGAGCCCTCTTGTGAATTGATTCTAAAGTCTTGGAGCCCACTTGGATTCTGTTTATTTTTATTTTTGGCACTCCACTGGGAAGTCTCATCTACGACAGAAGACCATAAAGTACAAAGAAAACTTCAAACTATCCCATTTTGTTGTCAATATCCTGTTAGACATCATCTATCAAAGATTTTTTGTGTTTTCATCCCCCTTGAGTACATTGAACAACCTTTTGTATTAGAACAATTCCTAACTTGAAAGAAGACTAGGAGATAAAAAAAATGATTTTTCACCGGTGGTAAGCACAAAAAGTAGATTTAACTAAAATAATATAATTTAAGCAACTGCAATTAGTTGTGTTTCTTCAACAACCAGTCTTTCACATGGGGTAAGCACAAGAGTTAGAACAATGATGAATAAGGCTACCTGAAAATAGAGAGGTCGTTACCATATTGGTTGACTTACCATCTTGTTATAGAAGAGATGCTGCAGAACGTTTGTGCCATAAAAGAGCGTGATACAACCCCAAGATAAAAAGGAGTAATTATAACTCAGTCGTGAGCAAGGAGGCAACCTAGTAATAAGATGAAGTGAGCTAAAAGAGGAGTTGAAGTTAGCTTTATAAGCTAGGCGTTAATGATGTGGGATTTAGGTTGGGCTTGGGCCAAAACAATTATTTTTTTTTTTTTGATATAATAAAATGGCCTATATTAACCCAAAATTGATCTTTAAAAAAAGGGTTTTGGGGTAATGAGGAAGTTATATAAATATTAATATGATAAGTCCTGTCAATCATGTATATTTCAAAAAGTTTATGTATGAATTTCCATATTTTTCGTGAGTTCCACATAATACAAAATACTCACCCCCTTCCACACCCCTTATGTTCTGCTTGGGTAGGAATATAAAGATCAACATCTATTGTAATATATACATTAATTGATCACAATATCAACAGTATCTTGAAGAGTTTTTCTAGCTCTCCAAATTTGGAGGCAATATGAATCGAGTTTGTTGTCTCCTCAATGACTCATAATATGCCAAATGACCAAGGATTTTACTCTTAAATTCAAAGTCTATCACCGTGACAATAACAAATCTACAAGAATTTGTCCCCCTAACCCGCCCTAACTATAGACTTTAATCGCTGAGGACTCTAGTAACTTAACATGTTGCTCATGTTTCAAAGTACTATCCAGAGAACATGAAAGTGTAGAACAATCCTAACCTTTGGTTTGAATCCTCTTGCTGAAGATGTGGAAACCAATGTAAAGTAGATGAGGATGATAATCGATCCCAGTTCCTCCCTCCAACTTAAGACTATACTTCAAAGCTTTTTTTAGCTACAAGAAAGGAATGTCCAGGATCAATTGGAGGACACCAGAATTAAGATCTCAAAAATGTCCACAGTCTCTTCATCCATTAGCTAAAGGGAATATGAAGAAATTCTAACCTTATCAAAACCGCCCTCTTCAATATGGCAGTATCTTACTCTCTATAGCAAGTACTATTTATATGTTAACAATGACATTACAAGTGAAGAAAATGAGTCTATTAAATTTTAATGGCGAGAGTTTTCAAATAATTTACTACTTTTTTATGATATAGTAATTTCACTATACGTTATAGTAGAGGTGACCTTTGATTTTAGAACTTTTGTCCCCCAATAAAATTATAATAAATATAAGGTCTAAGCAACTTCATAAAAAGGCTTAAGTGGATTCGAACACTTGTCCTGAGGGGTAGGGGATTCTATTTCTACCCATGCACTGGGCACTTCTTTGTTTATATGGGTTCACTGTTTTAACGATATCTTAAATCTACCAATTTTTATATAATATATGAAATCTTTTGGAAGTACTGGTGCACGCCGCCCCCCTGGTATCCGTGTGGGTCCGACCGCAGTAAAACAATAAAAATGGAGAAGTGCAAAGAACTTCGCCTACGATGCTTTCCCCATAAATTATGAACCGATGTCTTGGGAATAAACCGAAAACTAGAACATTTCACTTGATTGAGAAAAGAATGGTTTGAAAAAAGGAAATTTCCTAATTAGCGTAATGGAATATAGGATGTAATTTGGAGTTCTTTAAGTTACAACCTACTAGAAGGTCAAAAAAGAGAAATATTAACGACCCTTCAAATGAATTAAAAGAATATATTAATCTATAAACTAGCATTCCAATTTTGCTATTGTATTTCCCTTCGACTCTTTCCGTTTCTCATAGCTACATTTATTCATATTCTATTACTCGTTATCCCATAAATTTGTTAATGTCAAGATCAAAGTTGCTTAGCAAATACCAACTTCAAAGCGTGTTTGAACTTCTCGAGAATGAGAGATTTCAACCCTAGAATCAGTTGTTCAGGATTAGTAGAAAAAATTCCGTGAAATAGGATGGAAAAGTTCACAGACAGGTCCCAACATTAATATATCGTTGAGTTTTGAAATGCATATTTTAGTTTAATAGAACGATCCTGATGAAATAAAAGTAAAGATGGATAGGCTCAATATGTACTATGGGAGTGTATCGTTCCACTTCCTCAGAACCCTCCCAATAGATCAAAAGATCAATGAATAATATGATATTGTCTTAATGCTTAATATATTATGGTGATTCCATCCCGGTTTTAGAACAAGTTTTTGCGATCACCATGACTTTTTGTAAGACCATTTGTCAGGATTTGTGATCAACTTATTTTAACATCAACATCCTTGTGTAATGAAGTCTTACACAATCTCAATTTTGTAGTGAAAAACATATTCATCTTACAGTTGGAATCTAGAGGTAGGATGTACAGCGCTATTATACTATTTTTGCGGGATAAAAGAATTTTTTTTATATTTATCTACATCCACAATGGGTTTATTCAGACCACTTTTGATGTCGATTTTTCTACTAAATAAACCTTTTGTGTTCACACAAATGATTTGAGAAATAATATTAAGATGTACACTATTTTCGATATCTTTGTGTCAAAATAATTATTTCTAATAGAACCACGATTCAAAGAAAGTTCATAAATGGTCGTATCAAAAATATATGCCCAATAAAACACGATTACGAAACAACTTAGTTTATACCTGATAGATGATTCTTCAGCTTTTTAGATAGTATAGTTTCTGTCAAAAAAATAAAATCAAAAAATTTCAGATGATAATCTATTTATATGGCAAAGTCAGTGATTTTATTGGTGAAATTTACAACTACCATTCACAAATAAATTTTCCGTTGAGACTGACTCAAGATATCTTGTCTTTTTAAGGAGATTTAAAAGCCCATGAACAACATTTTTTCACCAGTCTACACTAGTTTCTTAGTTGTCTTATCCGTCAACATACATCAACTCATTTTTTATGCGCTCTAATAATTTTCTTATTCAGCAAAAACATACGATCGTTTTTGTTAATGTATTGGAGACTTCTTTCTTTCCATGTCAATAGGATATTATGGAGTAGTATCGTTGATAGACTGACTTAGAAGTTACATGATTTCAGACCTAAAAAAATAGAATAATGAGTAACATAATTATTTTAAGGAGCTATAGTCAATATAAATGTCACGCCTCGAGCTACCGTCGAGACGCGGACACTAACAAAGAACTCCACAGTGATCTAGCTGAACCCTGGTGGCATGATCATGACGACTACTAAAGATAACATAAACTGTCACGGAAGCTAAATCATAACCTATAATGAAAAAAACTGATGATGAAATATTTAACTCATTAATAGTTGAAGAACTACTTTGTCTAAAACTAATCTCTAGAACAGGACTAGACATACTTGGACAAGTCCCACTAAAATCAGCAAAAGCCTGATTTTAATGACTAAGACTTAAATGAAAATCCATTAATGTTCTACTCTGAGAATGAGGACTCCTCCTTATTTTGATAAACTTGGAGATCGGAATCGATCTATGCGTATTCTGGATGCTGAGAACCTAGACTAACATCACGAAAGATATAGCGCACTAATGCCAGTACTAAAAGATACTGAGCCATGTAGGATAGAGTAAACTAAAAATATAACATAATAACAGAAAAAGCAGTATAATACTCTGACATGACTAAACTTAATTTCTGAGACTAACTGATGCAATGAAACCACTTTAGAACATGCTAAACTGACTAATGAATATACTTTGATAAATGGTCACACAGGTCTGAGTGCAGAACTGATGTTCAATATAAATAAAAACTTCTGTGAGCTTCTCGAAATGAACACAATCACTTAAAGTTATATGATTATACAGTTGTTTTACTACTCTCGGCCCACGCTGCCCCCGGCCATCCTAACCTTGCCAGAGCATAGGACTTGAACTGCTATGATCCACTAGTATACTGATAAAAGGATTCATATATAAAGTATGACCCTCTTCTACACACGATAGGTACATGATTTTCATGGAGACTTGACTTAATATGAATTTGTATTCCCACATCGGTGCTTAATACTCCTCCAAAAAATACACTGACTCGTATGGTTTTAAACGTACTGATTCTATGGCTTTGATAATAGTGCTCAAAACTAGGTTTAATAGTTCTCTTTGAAATCTTTGTTTCGTTACTTGTTTCATTTCATAAGATTTACTTCTATTTGAAATAGTCTGAAGGCTCCTTACTTGTTGTAAAATGTGAAAAAATTATAAATCGTCGGATTTACTTAGGTCCATTATACTCTTAGAATGAAAAACTCACTCTTTTTTTACTCGTTTTGTGTGCAAAAACTTGTTACTTGAGTCTTAAACAAGTTAAAAGGTTTGTTACAGACTCTTGGAATCTATTAAGAACTCACTTGACATGCTTCTTAACTTGAACTTGACGCTTTACCTCTTTGCTTGTCTTTATATATTTCTTGAATTGGTTATAGATTCAAGGGATCATGTTATCAGTTTTGTGAATATTTCTGATGTTTTAATATGTACTTTATAGTGTCCGTAATCAACCATGAAAGTGGGTACAGAACTTAGGAACTAGTAGCGAAAGAATAGGGAAATGGGATTTCAATGTCACATTCGCTGCTTGAGAGACGTGGAGAGTCAGAGCATGACGAACAAATACAACCCACAGCATCTTTCGGGCACGCGTCCATAGGCGTGATGGACAAAGACTGTCCTGAAGGGCTCTGGTTGGCGCGGCACACTAAGGCCTTTCAGACGGGATTTCTGACTTTTCTTCTCCGAATGTAAACTCTAAGCCTGCTAAACTTCCATGGATATTTCCTCATACACATAGGATCACTAATAGTCTCAATGCACAATAATTTAGACTACTAAAATAGCCCGAAAACACGAATCAAAACAATAAATTGTTTACTACTACCAAAACAACAAGTATTCAATGATTTTTTATCAATAACTTCAATGTTCATCATTCAATCTACACGAACCTTGCTAAATTGACTCAAATTGATTTGTTGGTGGCAGAACCCAACATCGAAAGATCTCACATACCTGAATAGAGATGAGACCCAATGAATTATAATAGAATATCATGGCGTCCTTGGTGAAATCTCTCTCTTTCTCTCTTCGTCTTATTCTATTCTCTTTTCTCCCAAACACTAATCGTAAAAAGTATTTTTCTAATATGAACTAAAACTTGAATTTACCCCAATTACACACTTAAAAGAATTAGGAAATAGTAGGGTGAAAAGACTTCTTTACCCTTACTAAAATCCGGATGGACTGTCCTCAGTCCAATAACCCAACATCCGAAAGGAATATCTCCCTCATACGATATCGAAAATGCACAAACTCTGTGGAATTGGAAAGATCTCTCCGAGAGATTTCCAGCCATCTATTTCTTTTTAAGAGATGTTACAATATCTCCCCCTTGGACACATTTGTCCTAACTGGAACTCTTTCACTAAGCGAAGGTGTACGTCAATTAACCACTCAACAACAAATGCAATTAAGAACATGCTTACAACATAGTCATATACAAAAGTGTCTAAGAAGACGAATTTAGTCATTGTATTATTCTCGTCCGGATCTCAATACATGTAAATATCATTTCTTCATACCCTTCTCCGCTTCTGAAGTTGCTTCTTCAACAAATTGATTCCTCCAAAGGACTTTGACTGATCCAACTTCCTTTTTTCCCAACTTGTCGATCTAAAATTTTAACCGGAATATCCTTATAGGATAAGCTATCCTTAGTTTCAACATTCTCTGTTGGTACAATGAATGAAGGATCAACCCAAGCATTTCTTAAACATAGACAAACGAAATACAGGATGAAACGCTTCTAACTCTTGAGATAGCTCAAGCTCATATTCTACTTGTCAACCTCTTAGAATTCATAAGGGGGGCCAATATACAGTGAATAAGTTTTCCGCTTAGTTACAAAATCTCATAACACGTTCAGGTTACTTTTAGGTCCACGCAAGATCAATCGTCCCCCAAACTCTAACTCCCACTATCTTACCATCTCTTCAAACTTCCTGGCGACTCTGTGAATTTTAATCTCTCTATCTCTTGAATCACGTTCACTTATACATCTCTGGGTGTATTAAATAAGGTCCTATTACCCTACTTCCCTATCTTCCAACCACCCAATATGATGTTTTCCATCTTCTTCTGCATACTAGCGCTTCATATGGAGCAATTGATGCTCAATTATCACATGTTGTAGTGACGCAATGAGAGGTATTTTCTCCCATTCCTCCTTGAAGTTTGATAACACAAAGTCTCAAACATATATTCTAATGTATGGAATAGTTATCTTCTCCCTTGTCAATCAATCTAATGAGGAAAACATGGCTTATTTCACTTTCAAAGCCAATCTTCTTGAACAACTTCATGAACTTACTGTATTGTGAACCTATAGATGCAATATGGAAACCAAAGCCTCCTAAGCTCACCACATCTTGAAAGTAAACTAAGCATATACTCACCAATAGGTAGTCTTTACATCAGACATATTGATGACCTTTGTCATTCTATACTACTACCGATATCCCTCAATAGCTGCCTGCATATATTGGCAAACATATTGTAAGTATCTGTTACTCATCTCCCTATTCTCCCACTTACATTCGAAAGTTCTATTGTGGTGAACAAAACCTCCAGGTCCTTTTGGTGTTCTTCCTTTAACTTTGGGTAATTTAAGGAACTTTGGACAACACACTCCACAGATATCTTCTTCATACCTTCCCTGATATATAATATCTCTCAAATTGCGTACATCTTGGTAGAACCCGGATGAGGAATGCCCTGAAGCTATGAGACCTTTCTCCATGATCCTTTCTTTGGAATCAATCCTCCCTAGGTACACACTTCAATGTTTGAGGTACTATCAGGTATACCATCCTCTCCATTGTTAAAAACCAATTATTTCTCTCCTTTAATTCTATATGATAGAGTACTAACACCATCACAAAATGATATTTACTCTTCAAAAAGAATGATATTCGTTATTAAAATTGTTACTAAAATATTGTGATATTTTATGAACAGATATGTCTATTGGGGGGGGGAATAACATGAACATTGGTGAAATTACTTGATATTTTTGTGATCGAAAAAAACATTTTGGTCATATTGTCCTTATTTCGGACCAAGAGTCTATGGTCATGGTAATTCTTAGACTAATTAATGTTTATGGAAAGTTCCTTCTACAAGGACATCTGGGAACGTACTGACTCAAAACTATTCCGATATTTGATAAAGTTTAAAGAAACTAACAAATTTTGTACTAAAAATTACCCCCTCAAAAAGCTTTTCAAAAAACCATTATTTTTGTTTGTTCTACTTGAATCCAAATGTCCTGCGACACTGATGCTTCAAACACATGTCATTATAAACCTTTTAAAAAACTATCATCTACGAAATTTGTTATGACTTCTAGTGTAATAAATCAAAATGTCAGAGTATGGTGTTGGAATATATATAATTGTTAATCATACTTTATTTTTTGGGAGAAATTCAATATCATTTGATTGATTTTATTACATTATTACTATTAAATCTATATCATCTTTGGGGGTGGTGTTTCATAAATTTTATTGAAAATCACTAGATAAGTTATCTCTATCTTTGATAGTACGGATTGAAGCAATACAATCATACGCAATATAAATAAGAAGTTTAAAATAGGTGATTAAATGATTGTGACAATAAAGTTACCGTAAAAAATACAATGAGCTAAATGTACAAGCCGATTGTATATGCCCATCGAAGGACCCAAATACCCGCCAAAGGTATAAAGGCCATGCTGCGTGATCACAATTGATCTGCCCCCAGAGGGGAACTTACAACCTACTTGGGCTCCGTCGTTCTTGGACTATTGGGTATGCTAAACCCTAGTCCAACTCGGATTATGTTAACCCCTATGAATTTCAATAATTAACTGATTATGTCTGAGGTTCTATACATACCGGATAGTCTGAAACTGAAATGCAAATGAGAATGGCAATAAACTAATCTTACGAATTATGCATTTATAAATGAGAGCATGTATATCCTTAGTTCGGAAATATCTGACCTAGCACTGTGTACTTCAAGAACTAAAGACATCCAAAACCCATAAGTTTAAATCCATACGCGATAATTCTGAGTAATACATGATAATCTGATTTGGAACATATTTTCTAAATAAATACAATGAATCTACACAAAGTTCAGAAACCCCTACGTTCAGATATGATCAAGAATCTGACTGAAAAACTAGGGACTCATGGGAGCAAGGAACCCATTAGGAATCATACATCCTGGTGATGAAATTCACGGAGAAACACTTAGATTTATGGACTCTGAACTGCTTGAACTGTTTCTTCTGAACTAGGTTCCATTGAGCTTTTTTTCTCCTTTCTTGCTTCATTTTCTATGTTGATTGAATTATTTCAACTTTGGATAAGTTTTCATTATGTTTCTAGGCTTAAACTGACTAAGATCTGATGAATTAGGGTCAAAATGACGTATCTTAGGGTTTAAACGGAGTCGGAAAGGTCAAAAAGACTCATGGAAAAGTTTTTGTCGGGCAAACCAACGGCCATGACTGACGGTCCGTCGTCTGCCCGACGCCCCGTCGTCAGGGCCTGTTTAGTACCAATGCCTTTACTAAAAATCTGCATAACTTATTACTCTGAATTTCTGATTTTAGCAAGATCAGGCGATGGCAAGATATTCAATTACATAGCTGTGATAGTCATGAGACCATAAGTAATCTTTATTCTAATGTGATGACTATTCGAAATGAAACCCACTATTTTCCCCTTACGGTGTGCAAATATTCCCTATGGTTTAACCATGGCCAGTGCTGGTCATCGCTGAGCTCTGTAGAGAGTGGTTAATGGGTTATCGATCGACGATCACGGCGCTAGACCCATCGTCTGCTACGGACCGTCGGCCCGTCCATCGATCAAGACCTTAGAGCCAAATTTATTTTTCCTGTGCTAAAGTTTGGGATTTTTTGATCTTATCGACGGTTGCAGTGCAAGACAGTCTCTATCCCTACGGACCGTCTACAACACTCCAATTATCTATATTAGCTAAACAATTTTTTTTTACCTAATTCAATAATCATTTATCTGTTTTAAACCTAAAGATATCTAGATTCCTCCTTAGAGTCTTAAATGTATTTAAATAAGTTTATACATCTTATACTTATTACTATCTCCGTAGATAAAACGTAACGATCTGTGATAACGAAAAAATTTAACTAAGGACGAACATTAGTGAAATACTGTGAATAATTGACCACTAACATTTTCAATATTTAAGTGTATAGTCTTAAATCACTGTCCAATATTGTGGTACCATTGTCCAAGATTGACTGAGAAGATGTTAAATTTTCTCTATTCTCAAAATTTCAAACTCTAGGGTAAGTCATAATTTTTCTCGAACACTACCCCTTAATTGTTTTTGCATATAACTAATCCACTCCAATTATTTAATAACCTATCCCACTATATCAACTTGGTCTTAATAATAATAATATAGAAATTCGACAAATACGTCGAATGTTGCAAAACATACTGCTAATATACACATAAACCACAATTGAAATAAAAGCTGACACACTTAATATGATAGTAAAAGAAAGTCCCAAATAAAGTCGAATGTTTTTAAAAACAGTATCCTAATATACGAAGTACACAATTGAACATAAAATCTAAGACACATTCTATATGTCCATATAAAATTGTTCAAGGGATTGCATGTTATTTCTTATAGTGGCCTCCTACATATTATCTTTACACAAAAACTTTGCCTAATTATCAAGATTGAGGTCCAAACCAATTGGTTATACTTACATTTTGGTCTATACAATGCAAAAGAAGTCACAATAGGATATCTCCTAATTTATAACTCTGCACAACCACATATCTTGGACAAGTAAGAAGTCTAAACAAGATCGATAACTCCGAGAAGTCACGAACGCTATGTTTTGCGGACACAGTAAAAATTCACCCCTCAAACACACTTAATCTTGCTACAGAATTCACGTCCTAAATTAATTATTAAGACTACTTAGTAAAGGGTTAAAGTGACCCATCATTAATTTTAATTATCTACTTTTAACCACCAACTACTCAATTATAAAAAGCTCCCACTATTTCATAATTGTAATTACGAAATTCCACAGCTCCCCTAACTCTATGATCGAACGTATTTTTAATGAAACAAAAAGCTTTTAGCACTAAAATGACATAAAAAAATGTTTTTACAATAGATCCAATTCCAATCGTTCCGTGCTCGAACGATCAAAGGAGGCACGGAAAAAGGGTACCTAAGAGATAATAGGTACGGATATCTTCCCATGCATACTCTCCCTATACCAAGTTGACTCTTGAAGTGACTGACTCTTCCACTAAGCCTTGATAGATTCAATATCTTTTGACCTCAATTTGCGGACCACTATATAATAACAACACGATCCTCCTCATAAGATAGATTCTAGTCAAGCAGAATTGAATCCCAACGAATAATATAGTTTCCATCACCATGGTATTTTTTCAGCATACACACATGAAATACTGGGTTTACTCCTGACAACCCTGGAGGTAAGGCCAATTCATAGGCTACCTCCCCGACGCGCTTCAGAACTGCAAATGGAGCAATATATCTCGGGCTAAGATTACCTCTCTTACCAATATGCATTATACCCTTCATGGGTGATACCTTCATAAAGACTTGCTCACCCTCCATAAACTCCAAGTACCAAACCTTCCCATATGTATACTCCTTATGTCTACTCTGAGATGCTAAGAGCTTCTCCTAAATAAATTTCACTTTCTCTAACGATTCTCTCAAAAGATCGATACCCTAAGATCTCACCTCAAATGCATCAACCCAACTAATAGGAGACCTACATCTCCTCCCATACATTGACTCAAATTGGAACATATCAATACTCGAGTGATAGCTATTGTTTTACAAAAACTCTTCAAAGGGTAAGAATTGATCCGAATGACCACCAAAATCAATCATGCATTTAAGATCAAAGCTAGTACCTAATTCACCATTTAAGATCCTCTATCTAATATGATAAAAAGTGGAACGCCATGAAACCAAACGATATTAGAGATATAGAGTTTGGCTAACTTATCTGCGTTGTAAGTTATCTTGAATGGAATAAAGTGGGCAGACTTATTTAACCTGTCAACAATTACCCAAATAGAATCAAACTTACCCTATTTCTTTGAAAGAACAACCACGCAATCCATTGCGATTCTTTCCCACTTCTATTTAGGAATGCGCATTTTGAAGTGTCCCTCCAGACCTCTGATATTCATACTTTACCTGTTGACAATTTGGGCCTTGTGCAACAAAATCAGCAATGTCAGGCTTCATCTACTCCACCAGTAATGTTTTCTCAAATCACGACACATCTTGTTTGAATCGGAATGTATAGAATACCTCGAACTATGCGCCTCTACAAGAATAGTATGAATAAAATCATCAAAATAGGGCACACATACTCGCCCCTTAATTCTCAAGACGCCTTCCTCATCAATCACAACCTCTTTAGCCTCTCCTCGCAATACCATATCTCAAATTTGGCTTTTCTTTTCATCAACAAACTACTTTCTCTTAATCTTGTCAAGACAAGAAGATCTTGCCTCTACACAAGCCAAAACTCCTCCTTTCTCAAGTACTTGTAGACTCATAAAGTCATTATCCAAAGTCTGAACCTCTCTAATCAATGTGCATCTAGAAACCTGTAAGTTGTCTAAACTACCCATGCTCCCTGCTTTTCTACTGAAGAGATCTGCCAGAACATTAACTTTTCCACGATGATATAAAATAGAAATATCATAGTCTTTCTATAACTTCATCCACCTCCTCTATCTCAAATTCAAATCTTTCTTAGTAAACACGTATTGTAAACTGCGATTATCTGTATAAACTTAACACTTGACCACATATAGATAATTCCTCCACTTTTTCAATGCAAATACAACTGCAGCCAACTCCACATCATGGGTCGGATAGTTACGTTCATGCACTTTCAATTTTCTCGAAGCATACACAAATACATTTCTCTCCTGCATTAGCACAACACCCAAGACAGAAAAAGATGCATCACAATAAACACAAAAAAAATTACCTTCCACTTGCAAGGCAAGAATAGGTGCAGTAGTCAACAAGGTCTTGAGTTTCAAGAAGCTCTCTTTAAATTCATCCGACCATACAACTGGAACATTTTGCTTAGTAAAATTGGTCAACTGGAAAGAAATAGAAGAGAATCCCTTGATGAATTGGCGATAGTAGCTAGCTAAACCAACAAAGCTTCTTACCTCTGAAACATTAGTAGGCGTTACCCAATTCTTAATTGCTCCAATCTTAGAAGGATCCACCATCACTCCATACTTAGAAAACACGTGCCCCAAGAAGGACAATTAATCGAGGCAAAACTCACATTTGGAGAACTTTGCATAAAGTCTTTTCTCTCTTAACAACCCCAATACAATTCTCAAATGCTCCTCATTTTCCTTTCTACTCATTGATTATATCATTATATCATCAATAAATAAAATAAGAAAGAGGTCCACATATGGCTTGAAGTTACAATTCATCAAGCTCATGAAAGCATCAGGAGTATTTGTAAGCCTAAAAGACATTACTAAGAATTCATAATGCCCACACCTGGTTCGAAAATCAGTCTTTGGCAGATTTGTTTCCCGTATTTTCAATTGATGATAATCGGACCTCAAATAAATATTAGAGAAGACACAAGCACCCTTTAACTGATAGAACAAATCAACAATGTGAGGAATATGGTACTTGTTATAAATAGTTACCCTATACAGTTGCCTGTAGTCTATGCACATCTGAAAACTACCATTTTTCTTTCTCACAAATAAAACAAGAGCATCCCAAGGGGATGAACTATATCTAATAAAACCATTACCTAACAAGTCCTGAAGTTGGGCCTTTAAATTCCTTAACTCAGCTGGGGTCAATCTATAAGGTAGAATGGAAATGGGGCGAGTACCCGGCTCCTGGTCAATACAAAAATACTATCTCTATCTGGTGGCATACAAGGGAGGTCTGCAAGAAACATATCCATAAACTCACGGACCGTCGTAATAGACTCGATCAATCACTGAGATTTGCCAAGAAAGCAAAATAACCCTAACTCACCAACCCTTAGACAAATCCCCCCAAGTAGTAATAGAACTGGGGTTAACAATTAGTTGACACTCCCACACTAGCGGATCTTTCCGTGGCTTTGCCAAGGTCACAGTCTTAGCATTACAATATAAGGTAGCAAAATTTGGATAAAGCCAAGTTATACCCAAAATTACATCAAAATCATCCATCTCTAGAATATTTAAAAATACATAAGTATTGCTCCCCACAAATGTCACAAGGCAAGAACTATCACATTCTCAACTATCACAGACTCAACCACAGGAGTAGAGAAACGAATACGCATGTCAAGAAAATCACAATGTAAATCAAGACAGGTAGGGAATGAGGAAGGTACAATTGAAAATGTGGATTCATGATCAAACAATACAAAATCAATGCAATCACTGACCATAAGAGTACCTGTGATCTACTATCCAAAAGGTGGGTTTATTCAGACCTCTTATAAGTCAATTTTTCTAGTAACAGAAACATTTCCGTGTTCTTTGTAATCACAGAGGGAGTTTGAGGAAAAGTAATAATGAAGATTACACATATTTTATCAAATCTTTGTTGTATAAGAATATTATTTATAATAGTAGAACTACAATCAAAGAAAATTTCAAAACATGGTCGTAAAAGAACAAAAATGCTGAACAAATCGGAATAGAGAAAACAAACTTAGGGTTATGCGAAATATTCTACAACTTATTAGCTAGTATAGTTCGCTGCAAAAAAATAAATCAAATTATTACAGGGATGATAATTGATGTATATGGAAAGTCAGTTATTATTGGAAAAGTCAAATTTGTTGTTTTTATTGGTAAATTACAAAATTACCAATTAAAAATAAAGTTTCTGGTTTTCATGCCCCAGGTTGATACAGAATAGAATGTGCTCTTTTTTAAGAATTTAAGCCCACGACAAACAAGGTTTTTCACCAGTCTAGCACCAGTTTCTGAACTCGATTCTCCGGAAAAAAACATTACCTGGAATCTCCAAGTAAAGTAAAAAAAGTATGAGAAATGTTTGAATCCCCCCAAAGCTTACTTAAAAAGAAATCTTCGTCAACTTATAAGAACTTTTCATTTACTCATTTTTTTGCCGCATCTATTATTTCTTATTAAATCCAAAAAATATCTCCGTTATATGTAGTGGAGGCATTCTTTATTTAATGAATAGGAATAGTATGGGAGTAAAGTACCTTTGAGAGACAAATGACCTAGCTGGTTACATGATTTCAAGACATAAAAAGATCGAAATTCGTTAAATAAAATAATAAACTCAATGAGAAGTTAGGGACAATTGGATTGACAAAGTTTAAGACACAAATAACATCACAATTACTCCAACATTATGATATCAAAGTAAGATCATCACTTTTATATGGGAGACATTGGACTGGCAATGAATAAGAGAAATGGGATAGTAAATTTGGTTTTTTTTAGATTCAATTGATATAGGGGGTACAGTGGAGTAGAAGACATAGAAAGATAAAATATGAGTGACTAGTGCTACAAAACCCAATAGTACAACCCTCCTGTGGAGAAACATTAGAATATCCGAACTAAAAAACTTTTATGAAAGTATGAATTTTAAAGATAATAAGTAAGTTTAATGACACATAAAAAACGGATAAGTCCCGATATAACTCCAAGGTTTTACCATACAAACTAAACCAACTAATGCGAAAAAAGAACAATCTCTATCTGAACTTGAATGTCCAATGCCTTAAATAAACCTTAAACGAGAAAATCAAAGTCTAAACAAGAAGGGATAAAACAACAAATAAATGAAATATTAACTAAGTAGAAGAGTCTAAGTCCAAAACATGGACATAGAATAAAGAATAACTCATGGAAGACCGAAAGAATTAGTTCACCCTTCAATTCGAACGGCATCACCGATCCTCACAACAACATCTTTCAATAGCCGAATATGTCGTGTACTCAACAAAAATAAGAGAAAGTTTAGTATCAGAAAAAACCACAATTTACTGATGGGACCACGTATATATCCCATTAAGTATACTATAAGAAAGTCAATACAAACATCATAAACATGCAAAGTATCAATCATATACAATATTATCAATATTTATGAACAACATACAATTTAACAAATCTCAAGATAGAAAAAATGTGTAAGTAGGTTCTCCTCTCATGGAAGCCAAACTCAAATTGTTAGCATACGAGAACTTGTCACCTGATCGAATAGTTATGTCAAAATGTGACAATCAATTCCATCTTTATCAGAAACTGTGACAACTAATCCCAATTAGTTATTCATCTTTTAGACAGATTTCCTGCGAATAAAGAGAAACTTTCATAAAAATTATTACAAAAAGGTTGTTGGGCACACTAAACTTAAGTAAAAAGTATTAATAATACCATGAAACCACGGTTATATCAACCCACCCCTAACTTCAAAATTCGTGTTTTCCTCAAGGACGCACTGATGGACTAAAGCAAAATCTTTGGACAATAGTATCCATGTTTATTATGATAGTCGATTCGCTTAACTTCATACCTCTAAGCGCTCTGTGAGTATCCGATGATAGTCCACTTCGCTTTCCTTTAGAAAGAAAAAGGGAAAACGGAAAGATTGAGCATAAAAAAATAAAAATATAGAGGAATGAGCTATACGTGCCAAACAATGGAAATTCAATAATAAGAGATCAGTGGACTATCAATCCCGATTCAATCTATCTATTTTATGATGCTATATTACGAAAGTCTTGAATTTGTGGGACCAGACCATGACACAGATATCCCATGCACTAACACCTATTCCTCTTCAATTTCTCACCGAAGTTTGCTAGTATTTCCAGGTTTGGAAAAATATGTCCTAACTTAAAAAAAAACATCATTTTTCACCAATGATTTCATTGTAGTATAAGGAGTACTTTTCAACACTCACTCTCACAACAATTCAGGCCTCATTCATACATATTGCCATAAGCTTGACCGTATTTCACTGCTTTTAAGTTCGCTCTATAAAACTCTTAGGATAACGATAGGGAACGTATTAGCTTGTAAATAGCGGATCATGTCAGGTAGGGTATATTAGGTATACTTAGTGACATTTTTCCCCTTGACATATCGGCCTACACACACCATTTTCTATACATTTTATTTTGCCAGTAGCTCATATTTTTACCTTGCTATTTTCCCTCTTGCTTTCATTTGGGTAAGTGACTCTCTTCTTTTCCTGCTTGTATTTCTTGTATATATTTTTGCCTTACTTTTATTTAACAATTCTTAAGTCACCTTACTTTTGTTCTTTCTCTCTCTTGTTCTTTCTACCTAACTTCCAGAGTATCCTTATAATAACCGCCCTCAAACTCATGCTTGTCATGGAGTCCAAGTACACAATCCACAAAGTTGGTGTCAGGGCCATTAAAAAGGCTTGTTTTCACTGCTTAAACCACCCTTCTAATTATGATTTTGCATTAAGCTAGAGGTGCTCATGTCCAAGAGGACCAGAGGCCACTTATTATTCTCAGAGAAAAGATCAGTTAGGGTGATGATTGAAAAAGAATGGTTCTAGGTTTAGCTACAAATCATTTGGATCAAACAAGGATTAATTCATTGGTTGTCTTTTATTTAGGCTAAAAATAGTAGGCATATTGAATAAGGGCTATTGATATTTCCTAATTGTCTACTACAGCTTAATTTTAGCATGGACTAACCAGGGCACAATGTTCTATCGCCAAGTACAATAGTGGACATCCAACAAAATCTTCCCCACAATCAATTAACATTCTCATTACCTACCCAGATTATCAGACACCGAGTTTGAATTTTAGACTTAGGGTCAACTGCAATGGTTTGTACCTCTATGTCATGATTAGAGCCCAACATTTTCAATTACTATGCATAGTCATGCATTCATTCTCCCATTTATCAGGATCTCATTTTAGCCATCATGCTTCAGAAACTTAAACCACTATGTACACAAGATATAGACATGTTCGGTTCAATATAAAAAAGTAATCAGTCGCTTGGGGGAAAAGACCACAGGCAAGAAAAACCCCAAAAAGAATATAGGTATTAGGGGCTACTCAGACTTCACCCCTAGACACTCACTACAATTTAGCCCACCACCAAACAAAAAGAAAGCAATTGTCCCAAATTGCATAAAAAAATTGAAAACTACTAGAGTGGTAGGTTGAAGCCAACCTGGGGAGCAGAGGCGCTGACGATCATAAAGCTAGTGGGTCCGGTTCCCTGGAAAACAAACTACTCTATAATCTGGACACCTCTCAGGTAGCATCCTCAGCATCAACAACAAGATCAGCATTGGGCCTTCCACCGGCTATATAAAATTTTTGGAGCTAGACGCCCTAGAAGCTAACTTCGAATCTCTCATCTGACGCGTCGTTCCTCTCAGCAAGTTGCGGCGCTAACCTCGCAGCCTCCATTCATATCGCTCCTTATTCATTGCTAGAGCCTCATCTCCTCCTCTCGACCCCTATGTCTATGGCGATGCTCTCGAGGGGGAAGTGGTGGAATCTCGAAGTTAATGGCGATAAGGCCTCCATCACTGTTGTCTTCAGCAGGCTCGCAGAAGGGGCCTTAGGCACTAAAGGAACATATCCTCTCGAAGATCATGCCGATGTTTGTGACGAAAAGACGGTCGCAGCAAGCTGAATGATCGACAATCCCACCAAGGGGCGGATGGGATATCACCCGCAACCTCAAAAGCTTCCAAGGAAAGATAAACATCAGCGATCTTCGACTATGTGTGCTGGACCTTCTATGCTCCAAGCGGCTCTTCTGCCTCAGATAGACCACCTGTGCATCCAAGGCTGGATGTGATGCTAGAAGTGTAGCCATTTGTGCGTCTCATTTGGACCCTAGCAAGTGGGACCAGAGCGGGGAAAGAGGTCTGCGGAGAGGGGGGGGGAAAAGGAAGGAGTCGGAGTAGTAGTGTACTACCCAGGATAGACTCGATTGAGGATAGTGTCAGTGGAAGCCGCCTGCGTAGCCTTGGCGGGCCTGGGTACCGTAATCTACCGTTGTCACCAGTGGAGGACAACTTAACGGGTCCTTCTGAGGGAGCGACTCATTGGCCTCATCCCGGATATTAAAGTGCCAGCGGGGTGTGAGCTGATCATGTGCCATTATAGGCACACCTGCGGGACCAATGAGAGAAAAATTCATGCAGGGAACGGGGAAGGTAAGTCGTTGTGACCTTAAAAGACCCCCGTGAATGACCCCTGTGATAGCCAAGCCAAAATCCAACCTCAAAACAGGGTTCATCGCCACGAGTCAGTACTGCCGATCCTATTAGTGACTATATTAGTCAGCGGTTGTGGGGGAACTCCAGTGGCGGACAATCAAACCATAAAAACTTTGCCGTGGAAGGTAGGTTAGCCTTCTTGATGGCTCCCTTTGGCTCGGTACCCATGTCAGCAACCTTCCTCAAGGATAAGTGCAGGGGCCATCCAACTCTTGGTGTCCTCTCTCAGCGGATGGCTCCGCACAGATTGTCCAATCTTTGACAATCTGCCATCGGTAGTAAAACCCGGCAGTGAGAGGGGTCCGGTTAGCATCAACATTCTCGCCGTATAGATACAGGCGAATGGCAGGCAGGGAAATATAAACCTTAATGCCACGTACTCAGACTTGCTCCATTGGGGCATTTTTGGCGGGGGAAGCCCGCCTATCAATCTGTGATCAGAGAGTCGCTACGTACGAGGCGTAGAACTCTCGAACCAACTATTAACTATAACGTCCCAACGGACGCACTGTTCACTCCAATCGATGTCTTGTAAAGAGATTGTGGATCTCTTGCATCGTCAGGAGACTTCCCGTAAGGCCCCGTCGCTCCTATGTAAGTGTCCGAGTCATGACTCCTTTGTCATTCAAGAACTTTGTATCGAAATAGACTTGATACTGGCCGTCGACACACCACTGGTTGGACTGGTCGGTAATTGGGGTGAGAGCATGAGTCGCTGAACCAGGTGTGGATTCTGAACTGTCAGCCTTATCAGACGAGGAAGACTATGCAAGCGGTGGCGGGTGCAGAGACCTCAGCAGATCTGGAGGCTTCCCTCCGACCACGAAACTCCGAAGGGAGCCAGAAGCTCCTTCTTCATTATAGCTGACTCAGAAGGTTTGCCGGTAGGTGACGCTCCTTATCAGACTGGGGGCAGTTGTGACTATGCTGGACGCCACCTTGTTTGGGGTTTGTCCTGGAAGCACATGAAACTCGGGATGGGCTTAGAGGTGTGGAAGTGCCTGGCCCGCAAGTATTAGTCGGGGGTAACGTTCACATCATCAGAGCCAATGACCAGGCGGGCAGACAGGGCAACAGAATTCGATCAACCAGCGTGGTAATGTCGATTTGTTTTGGTGCCATAATGATAGTACCTATAAAGAATCAATATTAGTACTAAAAGAGCAGCAAAGACTAGAGAAGAAAAACACACAAATAAAAAAAGATGTTAATTTGAATGATAGGTCTATAGTAACATAAATAAACCCGACCAGGTGACGGCTCGTCGGGAGTACGATAGACCGTCATGGGATCCATCGTGTCTTACTTAGACTATGTTTATATGGAGAACCCTGAAGGAGAGGGGCTCTAACAAGCATGACGGTATATGCAGGAACGACCGTCACATGGTTACGACGGTCCCATATATAGGTGTCTGTTAGAGGACACTTGAAAAAAAATGAAGACCCTTAGGCGGATGGGGGTTCTCTAACCATCACAACAGTCATGCAGGCCAGACCATCGAGGGGTGTGATGGTCCGTCGTCGTAGTTATAGGTGTCCGTTAAGTGACACTTGGAAAAAGAATGGAGACTCTAAGAGAGGGGTCTTGACGCATACATGGTTTTATGCAGGACGGACGGTCGTGGGTATCGACAGTCCGTAGTAGATGCCATTAGGAGGACTTTTAGAAAAAAGTGAGAGCCCTTAGGAATAGGGTCTTGACAACCAGATTGGTTGTGCCAGGAAGGACTGTGTGGGAATGACACGGTCAGTATCATGTGTAAGTTGGAGGGACACGTAGAAAAAGTGATGAGACCCTTCGGAAATACCGTCTCTTACAACCAGACGGTTGTGCCAGGACGGACTTCGTGGGAACGACGGTCCGCGCATGTGGCCTTGGTGGCACTTGGGAAAATTGGACAAGGGGGTGTAGGGCTGTGGAACGGACCAATGATGGTTCGTCGTGGGATGACGGGTCGGTCCTTGGGTCTCCTCTGTAACTTCAGTGACAGAACTGGTGGAGAGCCCATTCATCCCCTATGTTCCAAATAGATGGTTTGTTTTTGAACATACATTTGTCTAAACCCTAATACCTCGGTAAACTAGCAATGCTAACACCTATTTGCCAGAGTTTAACACGGCCAAATAGCGAGGAGGATTCTCAACCTAGGTCAAACATAATTTTATAAAGAATGAACCTATCAAGAAGCATTAGGTAATTACTAATTGATAAACAAAAATGAAATTATAATGAGTAGAAATTAGAGATACATACCTAAGAATTGAGAGAAAAAACAAGGAGAGAAAGGTACTTGGTGATCAACCACAGCGGCAGAGCTCCGACTAGTAGAAATGAATTTGGGAATTGGAGAATGTGGGGAAAATGATCGGTTTGTAAGAGAGAGGGGTTATGATCTTTGGAAGTGGGGAAACAAAGGGAGGGAAAAGAGAGACAAGAGGAAAGGGAATGGGGGTGAAGGTGGGAAAGGGCGTTCCACTTCCATCCTTCCTGGTGTACATGAGGGGCACTCCGGGGGGGGGTTTTGGAAATGGTGAAGTGTTAAAAAAAACAACCAGAAGGTTGGGGCGTGGAGCGGGGGGTCGGATTGGGTACGCTTCATTAATGACACGACGAGTCCCTGACGATGGTCCGTCGTATTTGTGACGGTTCATCGCATTTGTGACAGTCCGTCGCATTTGTGATGGTCCGTCGCTCGTTCGTCGCGTGTGTACTAGTTTGAAAATAACAGAAAGACGTACCTGGAATGACGGATTTATGCGATGGTCCGTCATAAGGACAACGGTCCATCGATATATCCGTCAGTTTCTGCTGTAAAGTGATTTTCTGCAGAATTTCCTGGTGATGTCACTGCAAATTTAAAAACGCCATAGTAGAAAATTCTTCCGTTAATAGAAAGAAAAAATATAAGTATTGGGTGGCCTCCCCAACAAGCGGCCTGATTAACGTCACGATGACTAGGGCAGTTTATTACTCAACCTTCATCCAGATGGTGCCTCCTATCGATTTATTCACCCATGCAGTATGCACAAAATAGAGGTTTACTCATTCTCATTCACCTTAACAACACCCGTATTAGGTTTCTAACTGAACGCTACATGAGGGAGAATAATCGTTGGGTAATCATGTTAAAAGGATAGTCCGTTTGGAATTAGCTTGACCGGAAGCAAACGCAACCTAGAACGGTCTAAAAGCACCAAATCCCCCACCCATGAACTCGTAGTTTTTACTTTTTAGTTCATGTATCCTTCTTCATCTTTTCTTGGGGGATATGACAGATACCGATTGGAGCTCACAACTCTGCCGAAGGGACCCACAAAATTTTGAATGTCGCTCTTCATGTGTTCAATCAAATTTCATTGCCCCCTGTGGCATAGAAACTAAGGCTCGACTTTGTAGAAAGGAATAGCCGCACAAGAATAATTAGGCATATTCAAAAATCGAACCGGGGGGAATGACAATAAGAGAAGAAAAAAATAGGCCGGAAAGAAGGAACGAGCGGAAGAAAGCAAACAAAAAAACAAAAACAAAAAACTAAAAAACAAAAAAAAGCACGAAAAACCTAAACTAAAAAACAAAAAGAAAAAAACCAAAAAAAAAAAAAAAAAAAAAAAACCATCACCAACTACAACGAAACAACAAAAAACACCAAAAAAACCAACAACAAAAAAAAACAACAACACAAAAAAAAATACAATCAAAAACAAGCAACAACCCAAAAATAAAATCGCAAAACAAAAAAAATAAAGAAAAAAAAAAACACAAAAAAACATACAACAGAACACACAACACAAAAAAAAAAAAAAAAAAAAACAAAACCCGACAACAAAAAATGAAAAACAAAAAACAAAAAAAAACAAAACTCAGAATAAAATAACAAGTTTTAAAAAAAAACACAAAAAAAAAAAAACAAAAAAAAATAAAAAAAACAATATAAACAAAAATAAAAAAAAAACGAATAAGAATAAGAAAAAAATTAACAAAAAGAACAGTAACACCAAAAATGAACAGGGCGTGGGGGGTTGTGGAGCCGTCACGGGGGGGGTGGGGGGGGGGGGGGGGGGGGGGGAAAAAAAAAAAACAAAGAAGCCATACAGTCCCCACCGGATCCACACCAATCATAAAAACAACCAAAGCTACAACATCATAAAATAAACCAGAAAAAAATCACTAAAAACTCTCACCAAAACTTCCAACAATAAAAAAAAAAAAAAACACACGGTTGGGCGCGGAATCGGGGGAGGGGGGGGAAGTAAGGGGGGGTGTGAACCGGGTGGCAGGGGAAATGGGGGCGGGGGAGGGGGAAGGACGGGAGGGGGGGAGGGGGGGTGGGGCGAGGGAGGGGGAGGGGGGGGTGGGAGGACGGAGCGGGGGGCGGACGGGGGGAGCCCGGGGTGGGAGAGGAGGGGGTGAGGCGCTTTGGGCAGCGGGGCGGCGATCATTCATAAACAATAACACAAAATAAAAAAAACACTATTAATTAAAAAAAAAAAAAACAAAACAAAAAAAAACTAAAAAAACACAAAAAAAAAAAACAATAAAAAAAACAAACACAAAAAACACAATCAATGAACCCAAACACCCCCTATCCTATATAACATAAGTAATTCCCCCTAAAACTAGTCAATCAATAACCAAAGAGCAACGAAACACCACACTCACACACACCACCAAAGCCCGAAAAAAAAAAACTACACACAAATAAATCCAAAAATACCACCAAAATATATATCAAAGCCACTGGCAACCAGTAACAAAAACGTACAAAAACACTAACCATAACGCTAAAAAAATAAAGAAGAATAAAACAAACACTAAAACGAGAAAATACATTAAAAAAATAATAAAAAAACACCACAAGACGAAAACCTATAAAATGCCCTAAAAATACAAATAATGCGCATACAAACGACACCAAAAAAAATCGTGACTGAAAACACAACACAAAGTACAAAAAGAACACACAAAAAAAAAAGTCGATATGACAAAACATTAAAGAAAAAGCCCGTAGAACAACAAAAGACAGCCAAAAATCAATCAGGAAAAAAAAAAAAAAAATAAGAAACAAAACAAAAGAAAAGCAACAAAAAAAAACAAAAGAACACCAAAGACCCCTAAAGAAAAAAAAACAAACAAAAAAAGAAAAAAACCAAAACAACCAACAGAAACAAAATAGAAATCATGAAAAAAACACACAAACCAACTCCCAAATACAACAAACCAAACTAAAAAACACACATACAAAAAAGAAAAAGCGAAAAACAAAAAAGCCACATAAACCAAAGTCAAAACTAAACACAAAAACAAAGGCCACACACACCACCACACAAACCACACGAACGAACCAAAACACACCCAACCCCACCCACCACCAACCACAACACCCCCACCCCCAACCAACACCCCTCCCCCACCCCCCCCCACAACACCACACCGGGGGGGGGGGGGGGGGGGGGGGGGGGGGTTTTGGAGTACACCTATAGGACTTTTCACTTTCGATCAGCCATCAGTAGCCGCATCGCAGTGGGGATTTGGGTTACCCAAACCAAACTTTTGTAACATCTAGAGGGCATTGAGATTTCTGCTTGCCCCCCACTCACATAATGGTGTCGCAAAATGTAATGCCCGACTGTAACAAGCAATAGCTGAAAGCACACGGAATCGTATTTCTTTGGTACGAGAGATCTTGAGCAAGAGCACTACAATGTGCATATCGATCATCATTCCGCGAGAGTGGGGAACCTATCTTTTTTGTAACCAGGATCTGTAATTTAACTGGGCATAAACAGGACATGTTCTAGAGCTTTCTACCAAAGGGACTTGATTAGAAAGCTGCTTCAGAATTGTTATAAAAACGCCGATATTTACCAAATCCCTTGTGTTTTTCACTTATGCTCATAAGGAAAAGGGGTGGTGTAGACATGGGAATTACATTTATAGGGACTTTGCATCTTTTCCAGTGCTATCTTCATTTCACCACTACTCTCTACCACTTATCATATCCTTTCTCACCTTTTCCGCATTAGACGGCAGAGATGGGTCAAATGTTTGCTCTTACCACCCCCAGTAGTGATTTGCCAGATAGTGTGCCTCATTTCTCAGATTTTGGGAATGTGTTGCTAGGATAGAGTGCCCGGTGTCGTGTGTTCACAGTCGAGATTAATGGGGCCATTTGAACTCGATCTGCTTAATAGATATTGAATGTGTATAGACTTTTGGCCAAACAACCCACTAAATCACTTACTTAACTCTTTAATGTGATCATCACTAGATTGAACCTCCTCCTTCATTTTGTCAAACAGCCGCAACTTGTCCCCATTACTATCTCCACCATCCCTAGGCGTAACGTTCACGATTTTGGAAGAGGGACATAGGGCCCTTCCTATCATTTGCGGTACTTTGTAGTTACCCTAGTGTTGAATTTTTTTCGCGGTTTGTAGTTTCCCTTCGTGGAATAATGACCCTCACAGTTATAGTTACCATCAATCCGACCTTGGTTCCCGACCTGGCGCCAAGTATCCTGATTTGCAGCCTTTGGAAATCTGTCAGAAAAACCCCCCGTCTATCATTTACTTCCTAGGAATCCTGCCTAATAGATCATCATTAGGTGGTAGTGGGTGTTTTTTAGAAAGTAGTTAACTTTATTTATCTTTTCGTCACCCCAGTTGATATGTTTAGTCACCAACCAAGCTCAGTTCTTCATCTGAGCAATTTCGTCACGAATCTCATCTTTGGGCTGGGTTTGAGTGGACGCACTGCGAAGGTATTTCTCCCGGTATGTGACTTACTGTAATCAAAGCTTTATTCTTCGGGAGATTTTTCTCTAATTTTTTTAAGCAATCTCAGCATAAAGACACTTCCCCATAATATCCACCTATATAGTTTCCACCCCGCTTTATTATTATATCCTGTCCCCGATAGAAGTATTCCTTCAGGAGTATCATCTAATGGTGATTTGGGATGCTTCTCAAGAACGAGGGTGAATCTTACCCAAAAACTACTAACTATTCTCCTAGTACTGCCACAAAGTGTTACTCTGTCTTGTGGTTTAGTTCTGGAGAAGGGTGGTGAGAGTAGCTTCGTAGGTGCTAAGAAAACATCCCTAGTTGTTCCAAGTGTGAAAATTAAGTTATACGGAGATCAGTGTGAACCATATATCAGCTCCCCATCAGTCAGAGAGGAAAAACTCTTAGCCCTATTAATCCAAGTAACTTAGGCTCCCTAAACCAACTTAACCACTGCCCAACCTTAACTATATGGGCATGTGGCAGTCCTCAGAAGTAGCCCTTAAAACAAGGCCTCTCGCAATAAGCATTGCACAGGCTACTAGTACCAAAAGGTATGCCTTGGTGGTAGAAGGGCAAGACAAGGGCCCATCGGAAGTTAGTTGCATATTTTCTAGCCTCTGTAGTTATTCTAGGGGCCTTGGAGCAGAATTTTGTCCCCTTTGTGGGTGTTAACCCAGAGCATCGGTAACAACTTACCTGAACATCAACTGGAGTTGGGATGTTCGTTGGGATCATCATCATTAATTCCAAAAGTTCGATTTCATGTTGCGTAGTGTACCAACACCGCTCTAATTCGTGATCGTAGGGAAACAAGGGTTCTATCTTCATCTCCGTGTAGTTGGCATACAAGGAAGATGGTTCGGACAGAATCAAAACAATTTTTTTTTTTTTTTTTTTCTTTTTTTTTTGTCAAGAAAGAAAAATATAATAAAGTTAAAATCAAGAAAATATCAACTAACATAACAATAAGTTAAGGTAATTCTAAAAGCACTTTCTCCAAAATTCATACGCTAAAACCTTACTCACAAATAAGAAGTAAAGTGGTGTGTCAGAAATAACCCAACTAAATGAAGTTGGGATCGTTCCCCTAGGAAAAAATCGTTAGACTTAACTTAAAATCTATTATTATTATTGTTCAGTCACTTACTTCCTTCGGAAAGAAAAAAAAATGATAAAATGGAGGTTTTCTATTTCAATACATGAAAATAATTAGAGAAAGAAGGACACAACAACTACAAAGCTTCACAATGTTGGAGTTAGTTTACTCAATTAATAGAAGAACTAGGTTTACGGTGTCCCCAACAGGTTCATGTAACTTTATTAATTTAAGTATAATAATTCTTTTCCTAGCCATCTTGCATTGCAAAGTGGATAAGTGTTTTTTATGTATTTATAAATCCTGGTCCAACCATCTAGAAAATTTCACTCCGCACCGTGTGATCCGGCAAATGTGTTGCCCTATTTACTTAAATCCGTTATATTTACCTCAGATTAAGCATCGTATTCGATATTTGACAAAGGGATTACCCGTACCAATCAATATAGCCTATAGATAGTAATTTAACTAAAGCTATGTTGAAATTATTTTTTGTTTCTACCTCATTGGTCCGGCAAGCAGCAGGGTAGCAGCATTAGGCGGGTGGTGTTCTAACGTGGGCCATGGTTAAAAAGACTTCTAAGCGAAAAATTATCCAATACATGCAAGACATTATTCTAGAAAGAAATGTTATTTTAGTAGATTTTACCTAATTAGTCGCCTATGGTTCCAACCCTAGTTATGGTTTTAGTACCATAGTCATAATCGAAATATTTCAAATATATGATATAAGAATTCATGCACTTACTTTAATGAGAAAGAGTAAAATCCGAAAGTTCGCTTGATTAATCAGCAAAAATTACCAACAATGATTTACTGAAATTAATTGAAGAACAAAGAGTCTAACAAATAGTCTAAAAATAATCCAGGTTCTAACCTCAAAAATGAGTTTTTTCGAACTATTTATAAAAAATAAAAACCTAATTAAATAAGGACTCTATTGTCTTGAAATCTGTCAAAACGCGGCTGGATCGACGGATCGTCATGGACTCCATCGTCCCATACTTGTGCAATTTCTTTTACTGCTCTCTTCATTACCCTCGACGGCAGGTATGATGGTCCATCGAGGGTCTCCTTTCCAAAACACTTGAACTCTTGGAATTTGAGTATTGGGACTACTTCTCCGATCTTCATGACGAACCAGCAGGAGGAACCGTCATGGCTACGACGGTCCGTCACGCACTCTGTAACCCCACACTTGCTTTGACTTCCCCATCTTCCTGTAGAAGATGCACTACGATGCCAGCTACGAACCGTCATGAGCATGACGGACCGTCACAAGCTTCGTAGGTGGTACTTTTCTGTATTTCTTGCTCAAAAATCTCCGCATTCATCTTTTAGACATATTTCCATCACATAAAGAGAAACTTACATAAAAATTAGAACAAAAAGGCTTTTGGACACATTGAACTTAAGGAAAAAGTATTAATAATACCGTGAAACCACGGTATATCAGTTATGCAAAAACATTGAACCTGATCCTTTCCACACATGGCAATTACAAGAACAAGTATATTCTCAATATCATATAGTAAAGAAGTGATTCATAGCATATAGTTATTCATTCATATTAACTTTCAGAAAGTGTGATCAATAATGCAACGTTTTCTTACATACATGCATCACAATGAACCACAAACCGACATATCATAGAATCACAATCATCACCTATCTCGAAACAACCTTGAAACCTCAAATTCTTTCATTTATGGATTCATCCTGCTTGTTCTTAGTTTAAAAAAAATAAATATAACACGGGACTCAATAAACAATCATTAATTACCCAGATTACTAACAATGCTAAAAACCCTTGATAATCCTCATGATCCCAAGTATCAAATGTAAAGTTTTTCCACCATTGTTTCCTATTCAAAACCCTCCCCGCCGTAATAATTAGTCATTCTATTACGTTCAACAGATCAAAAAATGGATTCGGGGAGTAAAAACCTTCCCTTTAGTCTTATGAATGGTACAAAATTGTGGAAACTCGCATAGGGTTCGTTCCTTTAGCTCTAAGAATCAAAAAGTACATAATAAAGTCGTTTAGGGGTTTATTTACGACTTTATGTCACGTCAGGCCCGCCAAAGAAGCCCTTCCATAATGAAAAATCAAATACCAAAGCAGCTTGCACAAAATATTGAGCTATTTAAATAATTCGAAGACCACATTTCACAACACACCTTTACCTGAAGGCACTCAAAAAGCCTCTTTCGTGCTAAGATCATTTCCCGCAGTTCTACTTGCCCAAGTTCAATTGTATAAATTCTTGCAAATCCCTTAATGAGTTATCTACCCCCTCATTAAATAAAAATTGTAAAAAATTACCCTGTTTGTACAAGATATCCCTACACATTAATTCCTCCAATTTCTTCAAACACTGGTCTATGTTGGCAAAATTCCAAATACTACAAATGAGTTTTCCAACATAAAAATTTCCCCCATTGTCTTTTCTCTAACGACGGAACCGATTGGTTACGTAATAGATTTTAAATGAGAAGTTATGGCCAATATGACTGACCAATTCAGTCACTAAAAAAGGGCAATTACTTCCAAAGTACTATTAAAAAAGTAAGACTTTCACTATTTATAGGAGACAAATTTACCTTGCAATGAATACGAAGACTATGCGGTAGTAAATTTGAAAGATAAATGACTAAGAGTGTAACACCCTAAAATGAACTAGGTGAACTATAGCTTCAAGATTGTTTCTTGAGTTATTTTTGTGTTAAAATGAGTTGTATTTACATTCTAAGGCAGTGTGTGAAGTTTGGAGGTTAAACATCAAAGAACGTCCATGATGTTCGGAAGATATGACTTTGATAGTTCTTGGATTATTTCATGTGTTTGAGTGAGTTTTACGTGTTCGTTTTTTTTGAAACTGGTGTGAGGTGTTCCCAAGAGCTAGACGACTATGTTTAGAAGTTTAACGTCCGGGTATGACCCAACCTATGACTCACAAGGGGCCCTAGAGAAGGGCCCAAGACTAGGACCCAAGAATACCTAGGTAATGTCCATCAACAAGACCAATCAACGACCAGTGGTCCAACCAACAGCTCGTCGACTTTGTCCGTCGATTGGACCTGCAGGAATACATGTTTTGAGATTCTCATACCCAACCAACTACCACAACCCATGGGCCATTGATGGACAAATTGTCCATTGGTTGGAATTGTCTATGAAGACTGCCAAAAGCTGTCACTTTCTTGTAATGACTTAGGATGTTTGGTAAATTCACCCCATGTTTTTTATGAACCTAAGATGATAATTTTAGGGTATTTAGGGTATATTAAAGTGTTTCAAACACTAATACCTAATTTTAGACATCATTTCCAAAACCCCTCTCTCTTAAAATTCTCTCTCAAACTCCATAGAATCTAGAACTAAAGAAAGAGATTGTAGAGATGTTGGTGGTCGAGTTCTTCATAAAAATCATTTTGGTTTCTTATATTTGTGATATGGTTGTCATCCTTGAACTCTCTTCAATTCAAGTAGTCCTTTCTAATGAAGTTTCAAAAAGGTTTTAAACCCTAACTTCTTCTATCTTTAATTCTAAATATGGGTCTTCCATGAAAATATTTTAATTGATTCAAATATGATGTTTTTAAAGTTATTTGGTGATTTTAATGCTAAAACATCAATTAAAACATGTTAAACTATTTTATAAAACTTTGACTTAAGAAATGGGTTAAAAGAGCATGATTGTGTAGAGTTTGAACTTTGGTTTCCTTATGTTGTTATTATGTTTTAGCTACTGCCCTAAGGTTCATATTATGATGAAATATTGACAAATTGATTATAGGTGGTGAAAGCTTGGTTAAATGGTGAGTTTGTTTTATTTATAACATTCTTTTGTAAAATGTTCTTGATTGGTATGGTCCACCTTCTTGGTGGTGGTGTTAACTTCTTCTATTAGGTTGTATTTTGTATGAATTTTGAATATGTATTTGAAGGCTTTGTTTGTGAAATGAAGTTAAAATGATGAGGTTCATGTTGATATGCATTTTGGAAACTTGAATTGTAAGTTTTACCTAGATTATGTATAAATTGAAGTAAGTGCATAAATTGAGCATGTTAAAGTGTGTAATGTGATGATGAAGGCCTAAGAATTTATAGAAGTTAATGTAAATGAAATGATGTTTATATGCAAGATGTGTTCCATTAGAAAGCATCATGCATGAATGAATAAATCTAAGTTAAAATCGAAAAGGGAGTGTTTTGTGGTGACAAACACTCTCATGATTTTGAGATGATTGTTTTACTAAAACCTCACTACCTCCTGAGAATTTCTAGAGATAGGTCCGAGGAATTAATGCCCTTCGTGAGTTGAATGTGGTGTTCACAGTTATCCTTTACCTATAGTATACTATGTTGAGAATCTATGGGGTGAAAAAAGGGGGTTCCATCCTAGCACCGGGGGATATGATGAGAGTGGTTACACTTCGTGAGTTGAGGATGTCCGTCTTTCAATGTACCTCTTAAGATAAGTACTCCTCGTTAGTAGAGATGACTTCTTAGTAGTAATCCTCTTATCCATTAACTATACGCCGACATAGGTGCAGATATTAGGAAAGCCATGTAAAAGCTAGAAGACGAAAGCTTACTCTAGTGCATGGGGGGACCGCTTTTCCTATAAGGGGAATTTATGAGCCATGTCCTACTCTCATGGCCTATGTCCGTTACATAACCCCCACCAAGTAATGAAAGTATAATACTTTAAAAGAGTGTGCTACTTAGGATAGGTAGTGGAATGGGACGCTATATATCCATTGCACTTGGTAGGCAGTTCGAAAGGGGAGTCTTGGTGTGTTGTTTCATTGTTCTTCTAATGTTTTGTTAGTGGGGGCTTGTTCTCCCGAGGTGAGGAAGCCTAGAAGGGGAAATCTTGAGGATCAGTTAAGTGTGTATTGAAGGAGGTGTATATGCATTTCCTTCATATCATATATTAGTGAATCTTAGGATAACCGTAACTAGGTACCTCCTTACGAATTTAGTTCATTTTCCTCTTGGTTTGCTTTTGCGAGTGCTTGTTTTTGAATAAAATGATTCACTGTACTGTTAAAAATAGTTTCACTGTAACATTTTGAGATCCTTACTGAAATGGTCCTTTTTTTGTGTTAAAAAAATTATGTAAATCTTTCTCTAAGTGTTAAGTGGATGATTTTTAACAATGTTGTTTTTTAACTTCTAATCATGAATGTTTTTTCTTGAATTTAACATACAACATGAATGTGTTTTTACTAAAATTTCTCATTTTGCATGTTTTTGTATTTGCAATACTTAGTATATTTAATTCCGTACTACTTTTCATGTCTTATGTTGTGAACAATAGTTAAAGGGCTTGTACAAGACCGCAAAGGTCAAGTACGCCTTGTGACGAACCAAGGGTTCTCCCTAAATTTTAGGGGTACTTGAGGGTCATTACATAGAGGTTACAGAATCAAAAACATAAAAAAATATAAAGTAATGGAGTTCCAATGAGAAGTTGCGGCCATGACTGACCACATTTAGTTACTAAGCGAAAGACAAATATTCTCAATGTTCTGCTAATTATATAGTAAGACCATCACTATTTATAGGGGAGAAATTTTTCACTGCAATAAATAGAAAGATTATGGTGCTAATAAATTGGGTAGATAAATGGCCTAGATTTTACATAAATTATAATAGGGATAAGGCGCAAGTAAACCTATGGACTATGACAAAAATTTCAAAGACACACCTAAATTTACTATGTCCTATTACTCTACCCTCCGCCCCCACCCCCAAAACTAATTTCAACTGGAATAAATATACTACATACAACAACAGGGATAGAGAGTGTGAACACACACTTGAAGACAAGTGATGAGTGCCCAAATTGGACAAATGACATCATTAATTTTGTAATTTTATAATTAGTTAGTCACATATTTTTTTAATATACTAGTTTTGAGGCACTGAGCATTGACCGTATGTCAAACTACGCTAGCACCTCTGTTTTAATTAAAGTGATATATTAAAATAAAAAAATCCCTATTCTAACGAACTCATAATTACACCGTTTCAATAATACTTTTCGCTACCATTCTCTTTTATGTGTTACTACGTTATTATTTTATTGTTAGTGTTCTTACTTTTAATATAATATAAATATTATTATAAAATATAGAAGATGTACTAAATTTGATGTATTTAGTTGGAATTTTATATTAATTTAACATTCATGTTAGCGAATATACTAATTTCACTAACCTTTGATAATTTCCACGTCTATAAATCAACCCTGAGGTTTTAAGAAAAGAAGAAGTGAAAACATTTTTAAAATGTTATTTAAAATATGAGGAAACCCCATCATTTATTTTTAAAATTTGCAGTATTAGTATGTGCATATTGTTCCATCATAAAGATATAGAAGATATACTAAATAGGATCTTTAAGAAGAAGAACAAGAATAATGAATATTTTTTTAAAAAAATCTAGTTAAAAAATTTGAGGAAACCCCTCTTTTTTAGCCAACAAAGGGTATTGTATAAGACACTACATACTGCGCCTTATCAAACAGACGTCACAAACCTTTAGAAAACTCAAAACTAATTAGAAAAGTCACTACTCATATGAAAAGTCATAACTCTTCGAAAATTTCACAACCCTTTGAAAAAGTTACAACTCTTCAAAGTCGCAACCCAATAGAAAAGTCATAACCCTTTTAAAAGCTCACAACTCATATGATAAGTGATAATTCTTCGAAAATGTAACAACCATTCAATTATGAAAATGTGTCTGTCTTAATATAATATAGTATAATACACACAATAAATATAATCATATATTTTTATAAAAGAGAACCTTAGGCCCGCTTATGTGGCGCAACCACAAATAAGAATTCCCTTTTAACTTATCTATTTCTAAAATTAGCCTTCCGTTTCATAAAAAGTTGTGACTTTTACAAAAAAATTGTGAATTTTTATGAAAAGTTGCAACTTTAACAAAAAGTTATGACTTTTTATAAAAAGTTACGGCTTTTATGAAGAATTTCAACTTTTGTGAAAAATTGCAACTTTAATAAAGAGTTGTGACTTTTATGAAGAGTTGCAACTGTAATAAAGAGTTGCGACTTTTTTGAAGAGTTTCAAATTTTATGAAATATTTTGAATTTTTAAAAAAAATTGTGAATTAGCGAAGGAGTTGTGACCTTCATGATAAGGCACAATAAGCATTTATTGATACTACCCTTTGTTGTTTATAAATATAGAAATTTCCTCTTATTTTAAAACAACGATAATTCAAGAAACTCTTCTTCTCTTCTCTTGTCTCTTCTTCTTCTTCATTTTTCTTTGTGTAGCTTTATTTTGTTCGTACTTTGCTCATGTTGAGTGACTGATTAATACCATTATTTTTTTATCAACAAACTTGTGAATAAAATCTATTCTTGTAAACATCAGGTAGTAAATGGACTAATTTCTTAATGAAACAATGTTCATTTAGCGGGCTCTATTTTTCCTTTATGTTTCATTTTTTAGTAAAAATTCCTGTATGTAATGAAAAAGTCACCAATTTATGCTCTTTTTTTTTTGTGTACATGTTTTAAACTTTGTTTTTTATGTTTATGCTTTTAATCATTATGCTGAAGTAAAGATATGTTAATCAATAGTTTGTTGTAATAATAAGACTATTGGTGTCATGTAGATTAGAATTTTAAATTTATAAAATATATGACTTTAATCTTAATAGACTGGTCAGTGGCTAAAAGATCCATGAGATGTGCAACAAAGGACTTTCAGTGTTCAAAAGTTAGGATGGTTCAACACTACCTTGGAGTTTTATATATTCAACTTTATATGTTATGGAGGTATTCAATCGATTAGTGACATTCAAAAAATAAATGAATCTAGTAGGATGATAAGTATTGTACTCAACCTTAATCAAACGTTAGGGGTTCAAAAGATAGGTTGGAGTCAATGAATTACCCCTAACTGTAGGATGAATCAATATTAATGACATATTAAGGAAATAATTACCTCCTTATAACTTTTAGATTAGATGTCCCAAAAACAATGAAGTTTTTAACCATATGGATAAAAATATAAAAAATAAAATCTGTCTTTTAGCTATTAAAGTAGTGTCATAGACTGCGTATGATTTTGAATAATGGACCTGCAAAGACATCATTTAATCGAAATTATTTGAGCAACATATATTATTTCATTGAACTTTGAGATGTGTTTTTGTATTTTATTTAACTTATCATGTACGCTACTATTTATCTAACATGTAGCATATTTCGATTTTTTATAAAGCGCCCTTAAGTAGGAGAAAAAGTATCGCAATTAATGAATATAATGTTTTGACAATTTTTTAAATATACAAATATAGACATTGAAACAATTATATATCTTTTATAAAGACTTTGGTGTTGAACAACTGCAGTAAAATGAAGAATTAATAACAATATTTGTGAACACTTAGAATCAAATCCTTTTTGTTTTAAGATTAAAAATACATTTCATATCATATTTGGATAAAATATTACTGACAATTTATTGTAGGGTTATAACCTTTCAAAACCACATGTATAATCATATGTTAAGAAGTAAACTATTGACATAGTTCACCACCCACCGTTGCTAAAGACCCATGATATTTAGCATTTAAAATATAAATCAGATTGGACTAGATTTTTGTTTTTTAAGTAAGCAGTATCCGACAAGATTAAATTTTATATATATATGTCACCCACCACACACCCCCACAACACACATATATTATATAATATAATAGGCCTTGGTATATTTTAAATTCTAGGAACAATTTTTCCTATAAGAAAATTTCATTAAGATCAATGTTAAACATATTAAAACAGTTCTTTGTGCAATATATGGTTTTAAAATTGTCCACCCCAAAGAAAAAAATACCTTTTATATTAAACTGATAAAAGTAAAGTGACCGTTAATACAGTGGAAAGGAAAGAGTATTTTATTAAATGTAGTTTGGACTCTTCAAATATGTTTGTTGATCCAGTCATTCTCCTCCCCCAACATTTGAGACTTTTTAGATTTGTCAATACAATTTTAGTTGTGCCAACATAAACGTTGGGTCTTTTTTGTCAAGTGGAAGTTGCTACAACAAAGATATTTTATTTCTTGGAAAATGAGTAAATATGAATATCAAGATACTCTTTTCATTTGAGTAATCTATCTATTTGTACCCTAAAAAAAAATTGTAATTTAATGATTGAAAAATTCTCATAATCTTCCTTACTTATTTTAAGAAGAATTGAAAACTTACAAAACATGTAGTTTAAAAGTCGTAGAAACCCCCTCTATTTAAAATCATAAAAGGATATTCTAAAAAGGTTTTATCGCGTCTTTTTACACACGTTTTTTTTTGCCAGATTTAAAAAAACAAAAAAAAAAATGAATTTTTTTTGTTTTATTTTTTTTTTTTTTTTTTTTTTTTCTTTTTCCTTCCCCACCCTCCCCCTCCCCCCCCCCCCCCCCCCCCCACATTTTTTTTTTTTTTTTTTTTTTTTCTTATTTTTCTTTTTTTTTTTTTTTCTTATTTTTCTTTTTTTTGTTTTCTTTTTTTTTTTTTTTTCTTTTTTTTTTTTTTTTTTTTTTTTTTTTTCTTTTCCTTTCCCCCCCCCGGTTAATTTTCTTTTTTTTTTTTTATTTTTTTTTTTTTTTTTTTTTTTTTTTTTTTTTTCCAGCTTTTTGTCTTCTTTTTTGTTTTCTTTTTTCATTGTGGTTTTTCTTTGTTATCCAGACGCACACGGTTCCCTCCCCCACCCCCCCCCCCACCCCTCTTTTTTTTTTTTTTTCTTTCTTTATTCTTTTTTTTTTTTTTTTTTTTTTTTTTTTCCCCTTTACGTTGGAGCCGTTTCCCCCATGTTTTTTTTTTTGCTTTATTGCCTTTCCCCGTCCCCCCCCTCCCTCCCCCCCCCCCCTATTTTTTTTTCACCTTTTTCCCCCCCCCCCCCCCGTCCCCGAACCCCTTTCGCCCCCCCCCCCCTTCTGTCCTTTCCTCCTCCTCCCCCTTCCCCCCCTCCCCACCCCGCCCCTTCCGAATAGTCATTGCCCATCAATGTGGAAAACTGTATGCTTTTAATATATTATAGCATAAATAAATACAATATTAATTATATAACATATATACTAAATATAGTGGTTTAGTTTGGGGGTATTTTGGTATTTTAACATTAAAGTTAGTAAGTTCATGGTTTTGAGGTAGTATAGATATAGATATAGATAGACATAGATAGATAGATAGATAGATAGATAGATAGATAGAATAGATATAAAACTCTTACACTTAATTATTTTTATTTCTTTCATATAAAATATTTATTTTAATTTCATTGTCACATAATCTTTTTAAAAATTATATTGTTATCTTTTTACTTTCACATTTTTTAAAAAGATTATGTTTTTCTTTTTTAAAAAAAGAAATAATATAAAATGTCCTTTAGATTTACATTTTATTGTTTGATTTTGATTGCTTTCGTCATTTATTTTGATATCAATTCAATATTAAGCTATTTTAAATAGAAGACAATGGAATTAGATTTCAAAAAAAAAAATGAAAATGAAGTACAGCCGAAAAACATAAACAATATAAAAACAATGAATAATTAAAAACTAGAACGTTCTCGTATAAGAAAATAATTAATAGATATATATATATATAAATATTTATATAATATATATATATATATTATAATATATACTTACACCCTTGGAAGGCCGTTGTCTGATAAGTAAATTCTGATGGTTTTTTATATGTGGTTTCTTCAGGAAAGTTTTATGTCTGTTTTCTCGTTCCGTTACGGACTTAGGTGGTGGTCGTCGACTAGAGGTCTAAGCATCTGGAAGCAAATCGGGGAATTTTGACCAAGTGTGGAGCATGAAAGGATTACAGTCTGTCGAGTGATAGACGAACCGTCCTGGAAAATCGTTGATCATATCAGAGAGTAGTCCTAGTATCCGAAGTTGATGAAAAACTCAGTATGGAACTACGGAGGCATCGATGGACCGTAGTTGTATCGACGGACTGTGTTGTTGGTCCGTCGATTGGATCAGAGAATATGCCAGGATGAAGGCTGAAGAAGTTGCTAAGTATGGAACAACGATATGCACCGACGGACCATAAATGCATCGACGGACAGTGATGTTTGCCTGTCGATTGAATAAGAGAAGGTGTGAGTTGGAGGTTTGAAGAAGATGCTAAGTGTGGATCGACGGAGGCAGTCAACAGTCCGTCATTCCATCGAGGGACTGTCAGTGGTGTCGTCGATTGAAAACGCATTTCTGGACAGACTTTCCTTCTTTAGAACTCCTTTTGATTCAGGACTTTATTACTATAAATAGGGTTAAAAACCTCTGTTTTTTCGTGTTTATACTTTATGTTATATTTTCATCCTCTTATTTTGGAATTGAACTTTGGGTTTTGGAATTAACTCAAGTGGCTGAAATCGATTCTAAAGATATTTTGTTTAATTGAATTGTTATTTCTGATTTTCTTTTTCTTGCAAAAAAATTCATGTAAGTACATGAATTTTTCATTTAATAACTATGACTTGTGTATCTCGAATCATGTATAGATCCACAACTGAAATGTGGGAACCATGGGTAATAAACAAGGTAAAACTAGCTTAATAACAATGATTCTATGAAATAGTTTCTTTGCATATTTGATAATTCTTTCATTGAAGTCTTTTTAACAATGCACGCGTTTAGAACTTTACCGTATTCCTACTTGCTGGCCAAGAGAAGCTTGTAATAGAAAGAATGCGTATCAACATAGATTTATATACAACTTCTATGGCTAGTTTCAATTGGTGTAAAGTAGTAACTTAAGCCATGCATTGAATATAATGGCTTAATATGAGGTAATGTAAGCCGGTTTAGTAAAATAGACACACGTAGTTTACCAAGGTCAGGAGTGAATTCTCTATGTTGACGGACCAAATGAATTAAGGGATACATAACCTTACCAACTTTTGCCTGCAAGACCCTGAAAGAATTGTTATAGCTAGGATGACTCTACTGCGTTATAACCTCTGGGAAATACCTTAAACCACGAGTTTTCTTCCTCTCATCACTTGAAACACCGAGATTATCACAGCTATGGTATTTGTTCTTACTTAGATAATTAAATTTGTTTTTACACAACCCCCCCCCCCTTAATTAAATTGTTTTTTGGAAAGAACCTGACTAAATAGATGTAATCGTAGATTAAAGTTATGTCTAAACCATTTTTCCTCGTGGGATTGACCCCAACCTAACAATTGGGTTCTTACTTGATACGGCCGATTATACTTATTTAGGAAAGTATAATTTGAGTGTATCAAGTGTACAAATACAACTTACTTGGGTGGTTGAACTTGCAACACCATCACAGAAAGAAGGTGCACAACAACATGAAAAAAATGAGGTCGGGAGGGGAGGGAGGGGGTAATACTATCCTAATTAAGTTTAGGGGTATATTTCAAATTTTGGTCATATTCTAGATCTAAAATATGTGTGATATAATGGAGTTTCAATGAGAATTTATACTCATGACTAACCAAATTCCGTTACTAAATAAAAGACAATTACTCCCAATGTTCTACTAATGTTTTCCTAGGAAGAAAGACCAGTAGAGGGTGATAAACACAAAAGTTATAAACTTGTTATTTGTCTTATTTAGAATAATTAAACACTTTTAGATTAACTTTAAACACAATTACCAAATTTTATTCAATAATTTCCTAATTTTACTTTTTTCTTTGTTTTTGTGTCTTTCATGTCTAGCTCTAGTGTATGCCATGTACATGGAGTACAGGAGAACCAGTGCTTCTATTTGATCCATAACTGACCCGTACACTCCGCAGAATGAACAATCTACGCAATCTTGCTAATGTTGTTGATGACATTAACCGACAATTTCCTCAATCGGTTGATGCTCATAATCAAGTGATAGTGGAGAAACCTGGTGAAGGAGCTATGACGAGATAACCTCCTGCCCCACACACTCAAGAGTATTATATTGTCAATGTAAACATCGCTGACTCGGATAGACCTCTTTTCCTACCTTCTCTACCACAATGTCATTCATTCGTGGTAACTAGTAGCTTGATGCAGATGCTCACCGCTAGAGGCTTGTTTTTTGGGGCTACCATCTGAGGATCCATATACTCACATCGCCAAACAGGGGTTGGTGTGCAAGAGTTGTGTAGGGAGGTCGGACTTAGACATAGATGTCATCAGGTTAAGGTGTTCCCTCTCTCACTGACGGTAGAGGCCGCAATTTGGTTTACCGAGTTGCCCGTTAACTCGATCTATACATGGGCGCAGTTGAGGGCTGTGTTACTAGCACGCGACTATCCGGTGTTGAAAAACCTCAACCATAAATATAGAGTGAAAAACTTTATGGCATTGCCTGGGAGTCGATAAGTAGTTTTTGGGATAGGTTAACCTCATTTATGAGAAGTGTCCCAAACCACCGCATTGATGATGATACGTTGAAGAGTAACTTTCTATAGGGGACAAAGATGAATACAATCGGCAGAGTATCGATACTATTGCAGAGGTATTATGGTGAATGGCACTTATGACAGAGATCGTGGAGAGTGTGGAGAAAATCTCCGCACACAAGTCTTGGAGCACTAGGAGTCGGAACATGTAGACAACACTTTTTGCCAGTGTCAAGGTATCACACCAACCCGACGAAACAGATGAGAATTCGTGAGGGATAGGCTCAAATGAGAGAACGAGCTTACAGGGGTTAATTCTGATGCAAATGGTCACTAGGATGCAGATAGTAGTGAATCGCGGTGATATTTGCACTAAACACCACCGTCGATAGATGAATTTTACTATAGGAGACTTATATGTTAGTGGAATGAGAAGACGGGGGATTCCCCGACTGACGCTCTCAAGCGCTCCAATCAAGTGAAGGGCGCCAGGGGTTCAAGGAATCAAGGGCGGAACTATGAATTTACAAATCGATAGAAACATCTATGTTTCACGATGGTAACTCAACCCACAAACCAGCGATAACAACATCACTCGCGGTATGATAGTACAAAAATGTATATAGGCAGCCCTATATTCCACCTTAAAATTGGGAATTGCCTCCCCGGGATGGTGGAGGTAGTATGGCGCGAGTTGATGATATGTTGGCAAAGATTATGAGGGTTTTTGATGCTAGTTGAAGTAGAGCACGCCAAAGAGTATGAGGGGTGATTTAACCGATAAATGCAAAAAGGTGGCTGCACATGCAATCTTAATCAAATCATCTTGATTATGCAAATGACCCAATTGTCTTATATTGTGAACCCACGCCCACCGGGTACTCTTACTATAAACACTGTCCAAAATCTAAAAATATGATGGACATTCTATGACTGTCACTACTCGAGGTTATAAGAAAACCATTGATCCATCTATGCCATCTGGCATAGAAGATAAGATGAGTAGGGATGATGCGGTAGCAGAAGTTAGTGGTGAGTTGATAGACAAATCGGGGAAAGAAGCAGAGGTACCCGAAAAGGTAAGCCCCATTCCTAGTCCACCACCACCATTCCCGCCAAGGTTGGTGAAAAAAACCGAGGATGGTAAGTACCGGCCTTTTATTACTATGTTGAAATAGCTTTCCATCAATGCTTTTTCATAGAGATCTTGCAAAATATCCGTTTACCCATGGTTCATAAACATTTTCACTAACAAAAATCGGTTATTGTTGATTAGGATGAAGAGGATGTTACACATTGGGTGTGCTATTGCTATAAGGTCTCTTTTGTCCAAAGAACGTAGAAGATCTAGGACCTCTCTTCACTATTTTTATGTACATCGGGTTGTTGCACAGTTTCTACGTAATTATGTGGATTTGGGGGAGGAGTACATCTCATATCTCTCTCTATTTCAAGAAGTTTGGGTGGGGTACCACAGACGCACTGCGAGGGGCGGCTATTTTTGGCGATCAACCGTTGAAGAAGGCCTAGTGGGATACCCATGTGTGCTAAAAAAAGTTAAATTGAAGTCATTTTTTTTTTGCGGCTAATTGTGGTGATTCTGATTGTGAGATAGACATTTTAGGTGCCTATTTATTCATAGAGGAAGGATCATTCCTCTGAGACGTTACTTGCCTTGGTTGATAGGAGAATGAACAAATGAAGTTTTGGTTTTGAACAATAAAGAACGACTTTAACATTTTAGGTCCATGACGAACGTGAGTGATGGTCGGAATCGTATCTGGTGAATTCTGCAAGGTTGAGGAAGTTTGTCCGATGATCACAATAGGAGGAGCCCTTTGTGTTGAGGAACTAGCGGCAGTGATTAGGAATTTTGAGATCGATGTATCAGAATAAAAATGAAGAATATGGGTCATTGGTTTCTGCACTTGATAGAGTGATATTCGGTTCAAAACAAAGAAGTTGGAGTTAGTTATGAAACATCGCGAGTCTCCACCCACGAAACCATCTATGAGGAGGCCCCAAAATTTGAGCTTTAGGCTCTACTAACTCATATGAGATACATTTTTCTTGGGGAAAGATGATACTTTGCCGGTAATTATAGCATCGAATTTGAATGTGGAGCAAGTGGAGTGTCTTGTAGAGGTGTTGAAGAGGTTCACAAGAGCCATTTGTTGGACTATTGCGGACATTATCAAGATTCCACCCGGTATTTGTTCACAAAAAAATTAACTTATGTTCGATCATAAGCCAAGTATAGAGCATCAAAGATGGTTAAATCCACCTATGCAAGAGGTAGTAAAGAAGGAGAATCTTAAGTGGTTGGATGACGGGGTCATATATCCGATTGCCGATAGTAGTTGGGTTTGTGGTGTTCAGTGTGTGCCCAAAAAAGGGGGAATGACTGTGGTCCCCAATGAGAAGAATGACCTTGTTCCGATGAGGCCGGTGAAAAGATGGAGAGTTTGTATGGATTATCGGAAGTTAAATGCATTGACTGAGAAGTACCATTTTCCGATGCCCTTCATGGATCAGATTTTGGATAGGCTTGAAGAAAAGGGGTGGTACTATTTTCTTGATGGTTATTCGAGTTGTAACCAGATCTCTATTGCACCGGAGGATCAAGAGAAAACCACCTTCACTTGCCCTTATGGAACTTTCGCGTTCAAGAAGATGCCGTTTGGGTTGTGGAATGCACCAGCTACTTTTAAGAGATGTATGATGTCAATATTATCCAATATAGTGGAAGATACTATTGAGGTGTTTATGGATAATTTTTGAGTTGTTGGCGACTCCTTTGTGCGTTTTTAAGAGTTAGTCACTTTGCCGAGTTCTTAAACGGATGCGAAGATTCCCAACCTTCTTCAACTTTGGAGACTGTCACATACATGGGTGAAAGAGGGTATTGTTTGGGTCAATCGCTTCTTATAGAAAGGTATAGAGGTATTGATTGAGCCACTTGAGGTGAGATACAGACTTCCCCTCCATCCCTCCTCGTAAAAGGTACTGAGGAGTTTTTCTTGATCACAACGCTTCTACAAGAGGTTTATCAAGGAATTTTTCAAAGATTTGCACCTCATCATGCATGTTCTTGAGAAGAGTGTAAATTTTATTTTGATGAATCTTGTCGGCAGTTTCGTGGTGATTTGAAGGACAAGTTGGTGTCTCATCTCATTATTATTCCCGATCGAGTAAACCCTTTAAAGGTGATTGTAGATACGAGTAGGGGTTTCTCTTCCTGTTGGTTGTAGTTTTTTTTTGGTTATGACGGTAGTAATTCCTAAACTCCCATTTATTACTCATAGTAAGAAGGCCCTTAATGAAGCTCAAAAGAACTACATGTGTTATGAGCAAGATCTCCTTGGGGTGGTTTTCACTTTCGAGAGATGTTCTCTCCTATTTTGCTTGGAACAGAGACACATAGTGCCATACTGGATAATTTCTGAATTGAATAATGGAATGGAAAAAAAGGAGGCGAAGAAAGGTTATTTAGATGGTTCTTAAGTGGTTTTTAAAATTTGATTTGAGTGAAATATAGAAAAAGGGAACCGAAAATCAGTTGTCGATCACTTGTGCCCGATTAAGAGTAGTAGGCTATATGGAGAGTTGGGTTTAAATGCTGAGTTGATTATACTTTCCCTGATAAGCATGTTTGGTGCCGGCTTCCCTTGACTTCTATTGCGGCTTCGCCAATTTTGTCTAATTATTTGGCTAGTGACCATATTTACATTGGACTTGTCCTTTCACTAAAGGAAAAAAAAAGTTCATGCATGATGTGAGACAAGTTCTATTTGGCAATGAGGCCATGAGGCGGGCAAGCAACCAATAGGGAACCACCCCGATTTGAGGGTGCAGCCGTTGGGTGAGAACCGTCGCATATATGGTAGAAGCAGCCCAGGCTTGATCATGTATGCCGTCTCAGAACTACCGACACCACCAAGGTTGAGTCTGCCTAGGTCACTTGTGGAGAGCCGAGTTACTCCAGATTTACACCATCAGCAGCACTTATCCCGATTGCTAGGGTATGGAAGCTAGAGGCCAAGATGTCCACATTGTTGCATCATATCCAGCCTTGGATGCAAAACAATATTTCCGAGGCTGAGGAACAGATTGAGAAGAAGGTTGCCCAGCAGATTGAGCGGCAGATTCTGGCGGTACACCAGTGCATCGATGGGTTTGAGTTGAGAATCCTCGCTTGATTAATCCTCACTATCGATTTGATGACTCTCCGGGCTGCCGTGGTGAGTTTGAGGGATAATGATGAAGCCATTTTGGATGTGCGGATGCCCGAGTGTGAGGCCACACATGCAGAGACGGTGCTTGCTGCACATTTCACTACCTCTACTACACCACCGCCCTCACCACGTGAGCGTGCTTAGAGGCACCAGTCCAGAGAGAGAGAGAGAGAGAGAGAGGAGGTTCGTGCAAGAAAGAAGGAGTTCACTGAGTTGGAGTCCACGAGGAGATCTTCATTGGTAGATGAGGAAGCCCGACAGATGAGGGCGAATGAGTTGGATGCTGGGGCGTCTAGCTCCTGATTGGAGACTGTTGAGAGGAGCACCACTGAGGGTGCTGACACTGCTGCGGACACTACTGATGGTGTCACTACTACTGATGGAGCGGTTTCCGGGCAATCAGACCCGCCTACTTGTTGATTGTCGGCGCTATGCGCCTCGGGTTTGCTTCACCTACCACCTTGTTTTATATTTCTTATGGTTTGGGGATAATTGCATGCTTTCTTCTTAGGTGTGGAGAAGGGGAAAGTTATTGATAGGTGAATCTGAGTGGCCAACTCAACGTCGCTCTCTGAGTTTTTCCTTGTCCTGTGTTCTTTTGTCCTTAGACTAATTATTATTTTGACTGTTAAACAGGCATTTTAGTACTTATACCAAGTATGAATTGAAATTTGAAGCATGATGGATTAAATAATGCTTCCCGTTCTAAGAGATGCCTTTCGTGATGAGGCAAGTGACATGTTTTGATGTGTTGTGGCTCTAACCATGACATAGAGATACACCATTGCATGACCCGCATTCTAAGACTCGACTAGGTGTGGTCCGATAATCTAGTAGCCTTAATGATGTGTTTAAGAGTGTATGAAAAGTTGAATAGATCCACTGTGATACCTATATAGAACTTGCCTGGTAAGATCCTTAAAAGAAAATTGTGTTAGACAATTCGGAAAGGATCCACTAAGGCCTTGTTCATATTATCCAATCTTTAGCCTAAATAAAAGAAAAACCAAATGAAATTAACTCCTCTTTTGATCCTATGATTTACCTGACAAATGACCTTTCTTTCTATTTCTCTACTTACTCCAACTCATCGTTTCTGGGTATACATGTGTTGGCCCTTGTTTCCCTCCTTGGCAGTGCAACTACAACTTAATGCAAAACTAAGTTTATCAGGTGATAATGCGAAACAATCTCGTCTTGGCCCTGGTCCAACCTTGGGTATTTGTTGTACCTCGACATATGGCAAATGCCCATGAGTTGAGGGTGGTATTATTTAGAAATGTTTTGGAAAAGTGGGTTGAAGACTCATCAAAGTTGGAATCAACTATAAAAATTTTAAAAAAAAAAGTGTCATTTGCAAAATCGGTAAGAAGGAGAAGCAAGGCAAAGCATATAGAAAAAGAAGATATTCTAATAAACGATGAAAAGGTGGACGCTTAGCCGTAATGTCAAAGGCGTGGGCCCACATTAACTAAATACAATCCCATATTTACTATAAATGACCATTCAGCCCTATCTTTACCAGCCAAAAAGCCTATCGTGATCCTAGAGAGATCTAATAATGGTAACTTAAAGCAGTGAAAATAAGGGCAAGCCTATGGTGACAAGTATAAACTAGGTGTGAAGTTGTTAGGAGAGTGAGTGTTGAAAAATGATCCGCATACTCAAATTTGATACCACCGTGTGAAAAAGTAGGACATCTTTTGAAATGAGAACCCTAGTTACAATATTGGAGAATTGGTGCCTTTGTGAAAGATAAAAGAGTAGAGGTGTCAGCGTGGTGAGTCTGTGTCAGGTCGTTCATCCATATAGTGTATTATAATATGATATCATGCATGACAGAATTAAAATAAAAAAGAGGTATTGATATGTCATATTATTTGCTAAAGCTCAATGAGGATACTTTTGTAAAAGTCTGTGTTGTGGGGGATCCATAGTGTGTCGCTGTGAGGACAAAAACGAATTTAAGTGAGAGTGTTGATGTAACCGTGGTTTCACAGTACTTCCAATGTTTTTTACTTAGGTTTAGTGTGTGTATAGGGAATTTTTATGGTAATTCTAATGATTTTTATCTGTATTTTGCACTAAAGTCTTCTAAAATAAAAATGCAGAAAATTGTGCAGAAGAGGTGACCCACGAAGCCATCGACATCCCGTCGTTCCATCGACGGTCCGTAGGTGGTTGTCGTCGACTGCAGTTCCAAGCATCTAGAAGTAACTCAGTGAATTTTGACCAAGTGTGGGATTAAGGAAGGATCGATGATCCGTCGATTGATTGACGGACTGTCCTGGAAAATCGTCGATCAGAGCAGAGAGTAGTCCCAGTACCTAAAGTTGAAGAAAAACTATGTATCGAACAACGGAGGAATCAATGGACCGTAGATGTATTGACGATGGTGGGGTTTGTCTGTCGATTGGATAAGAGAATATGCTAGGATGAAGGCTGAAAAAGTTGCTAAGTATGGAACGACGATATGCACTGACGGACCATAAGTGCATCGACGGATCGTGATATTGGTCCGTCGGATGAATCATAGAAGGTGCGAGTTGGAGGATTTAAGAAGATGCTAAGTGTGGACCGACGGATGCAGTCGACAGTCCGTCGTTCCATCGACGGACAGTCAGTGGGGTCGTCAATTGAAAACGTGTTTCTGGACAGTCTTTTCTTATTTAGAACTCATTTTATTTAGGAATTTTAGTATTATAATAGTGGTTTAAAACCCTCGTTTGTGGGTTAGAATTTTTTTATTATTTTCATACCTTTTATTGTAAGTTTACTTTGGATTTTCGGAATTCCTCTTCAAGTTTTTGAAATTGATTCTCAGATATTTTTTAATTCAAGTATTGTTTTTTTTTTCTGGATTTTCTTGCAAACTTGTAAAAGAAGGTACTTAATTTACTTCTTTAATAACTATGGATTGTGTTTTCTAAGAAAATGGGTACTAATCCGCAACTAGAAGTTGTGGGAAACCAATGGGGATTAGAAAAAAGGGTCAACCTAGCTAAATAACAATGCTAGAAGTGTTTCCTGCATCTATTGTCATAATTTCTTTCGTTTAGTAAGTCTTTGTAACGAGTGCACGCGTTAGCACTTTGCCCCTATTCTTACTTGCTAGACAATGGGTAAGGTTATAGAAAGAATTATCAACATAAATTTAATATACACTATCTTATAGGCTAGTTTCAATCGGTGCAAAGTAGTAACTTAGCCATGCATCGAATATGATGCTTAATATCAGGTAAAGGTATGGATTAGTAAAGTAGACACACGTAGCCATACCAAGGTACGGAGTGAAAGTTTCTTTTTTCCAGACCAAGGAATTAGAGATATATAACTTACCACTTTGCATGCAAGACCCTAGGAAAGAATTGTTATAGCTAGGATTACCACGTTATGAACCTATGGAAATACTTAAACCCTAAGTTTCTCTCTCATCAGCTTGTAAACCCGAGTATAAACTGGCGTAGTGTGTATTACTAGAAATAATTAATAAAGAGTGTTTTTTACACAACCCCCCCCCCCCTTATTAATTGTTTTTGTGAAGAAACCGACTAATGATGTAAATCGTAGCTATTAAAGTTATGTCTAAACCATTTTCCGCGTGGGATTGAACCCGCAACCTAACACTTTGGTTTCGTACTTGATAACGGCTGTTATACATTTAGGAAAGTCAATTTGAGTGTATCAGGTGTACAAATACAACAACTTACTTTGGTGTTGACAACTTGCAAACACCATCCACAGAACGAAGGTGCACAACAACATGAAAAAAATGAGGTCGGGAGGGGAGGGAAGGGTAATACTACCCTAATTACGTTTAGGGGTATATTGTCAAATTTTGGTCATATTCTAGATCTAAAATATGTGTGATATAATGGAGTTTCAATGAGAATTTATACTCATGACTGACCAAATTCCGTTACTAAATAAAAGACAATTACTCCCAATGTTCTACTAATGTTTTCCTAGGAAGAGAGACCAGTAGAGGGTGATAGGATATGAGTCATTTTAAAAATTAAATAATATTAAAATGCACAAATATACTAACCATTTTATGAATACTTTTTATAAAAAAACTAAAGAAGTTGATGCCAATCACATATCAAACAATTGTTCACATCATCACTAATTATTTTAATTCAATTAATAAAACTTTTTTTATTCTTCAAAACACAACATTGTTGAGAAAAAAAGGCACATGAAAGGTTACCGGATTAATTTAGTCTCAATTTACATTGACATAACTTAAAATAACCGAACTAAACAAACAAGTTATTATCACCTAAAAACCCTATAAATTTACACCTTCTGTAATCTTCACTCATTACTTTCCAAAATATTTTTATGTCTTGTTTGTCATTATTCGGTGTTTCCCTTTGCAATCAATATACGGATCATTGTTGAATTCGAAAGCCTTATTTATCACTCTGGTACTCCTCATCACCAACGAATCACCTTCTTGAACTTTGTTATGTTCATAATAAGCCAAGTTCTCCAATTGCTGCTAATACACACACAATTTCACGAAAAAATTAGTGTTTCCGAACATAATGACTTTGAGTTCACGCGAGACAAAATATTGAAATGTTTTATTCGTGTAATAAACAATGACGTTGCTTAAAATAAATAAGATGTCTTTAAAGAAATTGACATTTTCCATGTTCGCAAAACCTATTTTGTTCTAACATGATCCGAATAATGCATAAATCCATATAATGTTTAATTTGTTTAGTATAATATAAATCTTCTTGAAATAAATATAAATATTATCACTTATAACGAATATGAAATGCATGTTTTGATGGTCCTTATACTGTAAATTTGACCTCACAATAATGAGTTTAAAAGCTAAAAATGACTTTTTGTATAACATTGTAGATACCCTTTCTTTCTGATTTTATGTAACATCATTTTGATATCAATCTATCAAAAAAATATGACATATGTGTATATTTTAAAATAATCAAGCTATCAAATTTTTATTTTATCATTAGTGAGAATTAATAGATCCACACAAATATACAACATATTTAAGAATCAATTTTAGAATTAGTGTTTCACATGTTGAGTCAATAGTAATCTATCATTGAAAGAAAGAAATATTATGAATGTTCAAACTTCATCATTTTCATTAAGAAAATTTATTTTTTATTAATAGAATTAACAAAGAGGACAAAATTCTCTTGAATTAGAAGATACAAATTATTCTTTTTAATGTTCTAATTTTAGTTTATAATTAAAGTCCAAACAACAACATATATATATATATATTATATAGTATATATATATATATATATATTATATATATATATATTATATATATATATTGGGAATGTAAAGACCTTTTTGAGAAGCTAGATTCGAAAAGACAATAAGGATTGCAGATCTCACCACTTCAGATTTTTTATGAATCATTTTTCATCTTCACAATTTGGTTTATTAGGATTTTATCATCTCGTGCTGTTTTTTTTTCATTAACTTTATCTTCTTCAAGCTTTTTATTTATCTGAAAAACTCGAATTATTTTCCAGACATAAACATAGCATAATTAAATATACAAATAATTTATAACTTTTGCTATCAATTTATCATAAATACATATGGACCTATAAGTTTCACTCTCAATATTGTTATTAATGAAATTATACACTTGGAATAGAATGAGGATAAAATATGCATATACGAAGAGATATTAATAAATAATCTTACAGTTCTTGAGAAATCAAATTATAACATACAAAGAACTTGTTAGTTTGAATCATAGTAGCTATATTGGGGACTACCTGATTTTTATTATTAGTGAGGGTTTTGAATCCTACTTGTAGTCCACTCCTCCATTTATCTTTCTCCTAAATCTAATTTAATATTTGTTTTTGAAAAACAAGAAATTCTCATTTGGAAAGTCACCACATTAAGATAACGTCTTTTTCACATGGAGCATCAATAATTTGACTTGTAAAATTTAGTTTTTTCCGTTTTTAGGTTTTAATTTAGTGTACCAAAATTTACGATTTACAGACATGAATTTGGACATTAGGCCAAAATTACTTGAATAATTATTTTTGGGCAATTATCAAATCTAATAATAAATTAGTGGGCTTTTAATGAAAAAAACTGAGAATTAACTCAGAATTCATATTAAACAGAATAGTTAATAGTATTGTTTTTAACAGTTTTTTTTCCATAATAATTGTTTACAATGCAGTTTTTATATTACGTGATACTTGCCTCTTTTTTTTCATCTGGTAATAGTAAATGGAATCAGAAACATTTATTTTAACTATCTCCTCGCAATCTATAAAAAAACACAAAACAACGTCATCGATGCAGCACCCCGCACGCGAGCTACTGCCCTCGGTCCCCCCGTCTCTTTTTGTGTTCCAACACTAATAACTTCAAAAGATCGTATATCTTTGGATCTATTTTTGCATACACCGAACCCTGCTTTTTATTTTAAAGACGACAACATGTGAATATAAATTTTGATCAACAACACATAAGTGAAAACTCATAATTCTTTTAACATCATATGTAATGAATAAATAAAAAAGAAAAAAGAGGGATTTATGAAAAGGATGGAGTAACCTTAGTTTTACTTTCTATGTCCATTAATCTTTAAATGTCTTTGTATGTTTATATGTCATCGTCTTCTTAATCACCTAAATTTGTTTTATATAGACATTTAAAACGCCTTTTAATTTTTATATTTAACCTGACATTCTACATATGAAAATGGAAGAATACATTGACGTAGAGCGGAAATTAAATTTGAGAACTTGGCAGTAATCTTCTAACCCATGATGTCGCACTACATATGATAACACCATATCTTCTTCAACTTTCTCTATTTTTTAAAGAAAAATTTTGAGTGGTTTTTTAGAGGAATTAAATTAATTGATGAATTGTCATCAAATTTTTTTCTTCTTAAAATTGGCATATCTTGCATTAATGAATAGTTTTTAGATTGGTAAAATGTTATTTTGATTGAATATGAATTAAATAAATCAAGATCAACTATTGTGAGTATGGTAAAAAGAAATGAGTGTTTCCTTTTCATCGTCATTTTCTCAGGAAAGTCATGTTATATAAATTGTATTCACTTTCTTAAAAAAACCATATATTTTTTACGATGTTGGTGTTTTGTTATGAAATTTTTCATTTTTTCCCAAGTAAAATTTGGAAATTTTACTCATATTTTTAAAAAAGAACTTTAATTTTTTTTTATATAAAACAGAAAACGAAGAAACAAATTTAGTAAACACTATTGATGTTGGCCTCCTGCTCTAAGTCTGGAGAAAACACTATTGATACAATGTTTCTAAGGAAACATGTTACTTGCACTATGGATCTATGAGCTGAAATAAAACAAGATTCCTAAGATTAATGCAAACCCTAGGTCTATACAGTCAATGACCGAATAAAGGAAACTGCATAATTGTAGGGTCCCTAATGGATCAAGAACCAACTAGTGAATCCCACATCCCTGGTGACGAATCTAGAGAATCTTTGTATTTTGGAGATAAAACATGAAGAACACTATTCCTTGTTCTTGAAAAAAGCTGGCTTCTCTTCCTCTTTCTATTAGTATAAAACGATGTAATCTTTAGTCTCAAAGGCGTATCTCCATGTGCTCAATGAATATAAATGGAAAAAAATGACCCTTACATTAAAGATGACGAAGGCCATTAACTATTGTACACCATCGACTGGCAGACGGGGTCATGGTTTTATATAACGTTGTTTATGTATCGCTTAATTTAATCTCCCAAAGTCAGACTCTTAGTTCATTGGACCAGATTTATAGCAGTTATATCAATATACCATTCATCATTATATCTTTTTGATTAGTACGTGGTCACTTCATTTTGCTTAACCTCTTTGTTATGTTTCGATATTTATATTCTTGCTCAAATTTGGTAAATGCTCCATGCACATTAAGCAACTTCAAAGGTGAGTCATCATATTTCGAGGACAATAAACATGCTTTCATTTTAATCATTATTTTTTGTTTCAGTTTTATTAGTGTTAACTGGGGACATGTTCCATCAACACAACTCATTTAGAGGCTTTTTAGACATAGTAGTAAGTTCAACTTGAGTTATTAAGTGGTTGTTGCAGTTATCACAAACACTGTTTATTTCAGCTATATTCATTACATTTAGGTTTTTCCCATTTTCATGTATTCTTCATTAAAGTTTCCGCACAGTACATGTTTAACTTAACTATTTTTGTACTTTCATGATATGCCAGATTCAACTTTAGCTTTAGGTTACTCATGATCTAGGTCCCGTGTTACGTCTAGGGGTAAAACCTGTGGTGTGAAGTTTGGGGTCACTTTTGGGAATTTGGTAATTTTTTTTTTTACATAAGAAACCTTTTTACTCCGTGACTCAAGATTTGGTAGGGTTTCTATTTATTATAATATATATATATATATATATATGATATATAATTATAACTTCCATCTGTCTCTTTTCGTTTATTAGTATTTTTAATTTGGTTCTACCCTTGTACTCACTACTTACCTTCGCGTTACGGTTCTTACATACAGCTATGAAATAGTATAGTATAGTCGGTTGTCCATTAAGACTCAGAAGTGTTGGTTAAGACCACTTTTGTATTGCAATGTAGAAAGAGATGACAACAAGGGAGATCTGCGATGGCTCCAAGAGTTACTTTTTTAGAAACTAGGGTTAAGGAATTGTTCAAAGGTTAATGTTATTCTTCTATACTATTTATAATATGATCCAATTTTAATAAAATTAAAAATATCGGTCAATTTTAATAGCATTGATCTTTCAATTGGTTTTGTTAATGATCAGTTCAAGAATTCATTTGGCGTTGTGTCAAATCAATAGAAAAACATAAAATAACTTATCAAAGAGTATCTAAAAGTGAGAATATATATTATTTATTAAATCTTGTTTAAGAATATATGTTGCAAACTATATGGATAGAAATCAGTTTATTATTGAACTCATGAATTTCAAAATGTTAAATGTTTATTAGAATATATAGTTTTAAAATGTTTATGGATTTTTATACCCTTAAAATCTAAATCATTTTTAATATAGATAAAACATATTAGATAAAAATAATATTGAGTTTTACTTAATAATTTGAATCCAACAGAAACTCTTCCTACTAAATTAAATTCTTGATATAACAATTATCAATTGGATACTAATTTAATTTGGTCATATGGTGAGATTTCCATTAGAGACTTCTATCAATAAATTGTCATGACGTTATAAATTTAGAAAAATCATGCAAAGGCCTTTGAATTTATTCATTTTCATAGATACTATTCAGTTTAATAAATTTTTTCAATATATTTTGTTAGTTTTTCCCATATATACATATTGTTCACTATTATTATTTTGAAATGAAAATAATTGTTTCATTGAAAACAAGTTGTTTGATCATGGTCATGCATATGTTTACAGTAAAAGTGAATTTTAGATATAATCAACTCTTTTAAGTTTTGTAATCATGGTGGTAAGAAAAAGGACAGTGCAGTGGTTTCACGGCCAAAAGGGATTCACTTTTCTCCAGATTATGGTGTTGATGAACTTTTTGTTCATCAATCTAGTATAAGTTCTAAACACTTTTGTAATTTAACTGTCGTTGAAGCGGTTGAACTTGATGTGGAATGTGGGAATGATGATCGTATGAAGGCTATCAATGTTGCCGGTCCAGATGGTGCTCTTTTCAAAACAGGATCTAGTGATCTCAGAGGTGGTGGTGATTTATATACATTTTTAGGTGGAAATATTATGGTGCTGAAGGTTTTTAGGGTGGAAGTAGGCGGCATGGAGGTGACGATTACGGTGGCAGCAGGCAATATGGACATGATGGTTTATATAGCGATGGGTGTAGGAGGTATGGTGGAGTTGGCGAAGGGTATAGTGGTGGTGGTAGAGGAGAAAATGGGTGTTACAAGTGTGGAGAGGATTGTCATTTCACAAATAGCATTAAAACGCAAAATTATACTAACAATTTTATGAATATTCTTTCCTAAAAAAATTAGAGAGGTTGATGCAAATCACATACCAAAGAATTGTTCGCATCATCAACTAAATTATGATAGATTAATTGTGAGACTGCTTTTGTCTTGTAAAGACCTCAAACGATTCGTGAGTGGCACATACACTGCATATCCTAGGTGGGCGAGGTAAGGATTTTAAACCCCAACATATAGCAACAATTTAATTATGAAAAACAAAAATTATGCGGACGCTCCAAAACTTATTAATGTATCATTTCCCAAAACCTGAAAGACATCACATCAAGGACATCTAATCTCTGAATACTAAGTCTCAGAATAATAAAAATACCAAAATAAGTAAAACAAATGATCCATGTCCGAAATTTAAGGAGATCATGTCATAAATGAGAGAATCCAGCATGAGCTAGAAATAATAGCTCCCCTGAACTCTGATGTGTTGGAGACTGCCTTGAGCTGATGACGAGTCGAAGTAGACGGTACACTTGTTGCTCTCCACAAAAGAACAACAAATAAAATTGAAGTAGAGATCAGTATAGGGAACACGTACTGAGTAGGTAACGTCGTCCAACCCAAAATAGAAACCAATATATATTGAATAATAATATAAATAAATTACAATACTTGGCAAGTGACAAGCAACAAACAACACGAACCAGTCACATCAACACCATAGTAGGTCCACAATCAACCACTTATCAAGCACACCTATGAGGAATTATGTCTCCACACCATACTCATCTGGAAAATTGGTTCTTTGAGATTGAGTATATTATGTTATTTCAAGATTTCCTTTCCTTAAACCTTAAAGTGACACTCAGATCCATAAATTGTGTCGGAATGTGAGACTTCGGTCCCATAATACCGTATCGAATATGACACTCCGATCGAATAATACAGTGTCGGAACGTGACACTCCGATCCAATTATCTCATTAATTTAATTCATCAAGCCTCTTTATTTTTTCAAGGCGTCACTTTAATGAGAGGGTTCAATATTTATTAATTCAACTATCTCAGAATTTTAGGTCAACCACAAACCACAAAATCTAGTACATAGGAAACTTCACAATATCATTCAATATATTTCGATCTATATTTAGAGTTTATTTATCAAACAGAAATAAATCATAACCCCCTCAACTCAACCAAAAAGAAAGCCAAGCAAACTATTTTCTCTCCAATGTTTTTTTTTTCCTTTCTTGCTCAATTACTCCCAACGCTTTGTTCAATCTATCAGTATATATGCCCCAATTTGTAAGCTAACGTCCTGAAAATTCAATTTTTATCATATTTAGCCTAACAAACCAAACTCACCTCATTATATAAACAATTTTCTAAATTCAAACTGAGATAAGTCCTAGATTCCTCCAATTTAGCATAACTTAAATGTCATTTAATAACTTGATCCATCTTTACTTAATTACTTAATTTTAGGTAAAAAAAACATGACTATAAGTGATAACTAAAAACAAATAATTTACATAAGGACGAACTTTAGTGAAATACTGTGAATAATTGACAGCTAAAATATTCCAATATTTCACTCTATAGTCTAAATTATTGTCCAATGATAGGGTAATCATTGTCCAATAATTGACATGAAAGATTCTATATCTTATCCAATTCGCAAAATTCAAGTCTAAGGTTAAGTCATAATTTTTCCAAACACTACACTTTAATAGTTTTCATATAACATAATCCACTAAATATTTAATTACCTATCCCAATACAACAAACTTTGTTCTTAATATGATAATTATCAGAAAATTCTACGAACAAGTCGAATCTTTAAAAAAAGTAGTCTTGTTTTGTAAGTTGACACAATTGAAATAAAATCCAAGACTCATTCTATAAGTCCATATAAAATAGTACAATGAATTTTCATCATTATTTTATTTTAAGTGACCATCCTAGTGTAATATCTCACCCAAAATTTTTTCCTAATTATGAAATATAAGTAAAACCAATTGTTATACTTACATTTTTGTCCTATACCAATACAAGAAGTCAGCAATATGAATGGTTACTAATTGATACTACTACACAACCACATATCTTCAAAAACATAGAAGTCTAACCAAGATCGTACCTAAGAAGTCACAGAAGCCTCTGTTTGCCTCACGCGTAAGTTTTCTCCCCTCAAACCCTTAATCTTTCTACAACATTTACTCCCTAATTATTATATAAGACTAATTGTAAAAGTTGTACAAGTGATCCATTATCAATTTTAAAGTTATCTTATTTAACAACAAACTAACACAATCATAAAAACTACCTCACTATTTTCATACTAATAATTCTGAATATTCAAAGATATCCCCCAAATCTATAAGAAATTATTTTATGAAACAAAAATCTTTGGCACTCGAAACGACCAAAAAATAGTTGTTACAATCGATACCCATTTACCCATCATTCTTCCTCAAACGATCAAAGGAAGGCTAGGGAAGAAAGGGTACCCAAAGATATAAAAATGCGTGGATAACTTTCATGCATATCCGTCTCACTCTCCCAAGCGGACTCTTCACTTGGATGATTCTTCCACTGAACCTTGATAGATGCAATCTCTTTTGACCTCAACATGCAGACCTCCAGATCTAGAGTAGTAACAGGCTCCTCCTCATAAGATAAATTCTCATCAAGCAGAACTGAATCCCAACAAATAATGTATTTTCCATCACCATGGTATTTTTTCAGCATACACACATGAAATACTGGGTTCACTCCTAACAACACTGGAGGTAAGTCCAATTCATAGGTCACCTCCTCGACGTGCTTCACAACATCAAATGGAGCAATATATCTTAGACTAAGCTTACCTATCTTACCAAACTGCCTTACACCCTTCATGGGTGATACCTTCAGCAAGACTTATTGACCCTCCATAAACTGCAAGTCCCTAACCTTCCGATTTGCATACTCGTTCTATCTACTTTGAGCTGCTAAGAGCTTCTCGTGATTGAATTTCACTTTCTCTAATGATTCTCTCAAAAGAATGATACCCCAAGGTCTCACCTCAAATGCATCAAACAAACAAAGAGGAGACCTACATCTCCTCCCATACAATACTCCATGGGGACATATCAATACTTGAGTGATAGCTATTGTTTTACGAAAACTCTTCTAATCGTAAGAAATGATCCCAATGACAACCAAAATCTATCACGCACGCACGAAGCATATCCTGTAGCACTTGAATCATTTGCTCAGACTGACCATCAGCTTGAAGGTGAAATGCAGTACGATGATCGAGTCGAGTACCTAATTCAGCATGTAAGGTCCTCAAAAACTTATAACTAAATTGTGTACCACTATCTGATATGAAGGAAAGTGGAACTCCATGCAATCAAAAAATCACAGAGATATAGAGTTTGGCTAACTTCTCTACATTGTAAGTTATGCTGATCGGAAAAAAGTGAGCAGACTAAGTTAACCTATCAACAATTACCCGAATCAAATAAAACTTACCCAATGTATTTGGTAGACCAACCACAAAATCCATTGAAATTCTTTCCCACTTCCATTAATGAATGGGCATTCTCTAAAGAGTCTCTCCAGTCCTCTGATGTTCATACTTTACCTGCTTACAATTTGGACATTCTGAAACAAAATCAGCACTGTCACAGTTCATTCTACTCCACCAGTAATGTTGTCTGAAATCACGATACATCTTGGTTGAAACGAGATGTATAGAATACCTCGAACTATGTGCCTCTGCAAGATTAGTATCAATTAAATCATCAAAATATGGCACACAAACTCTCCCCTTAATTCTCAAGATGCCTTTCTCATCAATCACAACCTCTTTAGCCTCTCCCGCAATACCATATCTCGAATTCGGCTTAGTTTTTCATGAACAAACTACTTGCCCTTAATCTTGTCAAGAAAAGAAGATCTTGCCTCCACACAGGCCAAAAATCCTCCTTTCTCAAGTACTTCTAGCCTCATAAAGTCATTAGCCAGATTCTTAACCTCTCTAGTGAATGTGCATCTAAAAACCTGTAAGTGGGTTAAACTACCCGTGCTCCCTACTTTTCTACTTAAGGCATCTGCCACAACATTAGTTTTTCTATGGTGATATAGAATAGTAATATTATTGCCTTTCAATAACTCCATCCACCTTCGCTGTGTCAAATTAAAATCTTTCTGAGTAAACTCGTATTGTAAACTGCGATGATCTGTATAAACTTCACACTTGACACCATATAGATAATGTCTCCACTGCTTTAATGCATATACAACAGCATCCAAATCCAAATCATGGGTCGGATAGTTATGTTCATGCACTTTCAATTGACTCGAAGCATTAGCAATTACATTCCTCTCCTGCTTTAGCACTGCATCCAAGCCATAACAAGATGCATCAGAATAAATAATAAAATTCTTACCTTCCACTGGCAAGGCAAGAATCGGTATAGTAGTCAACAAGACCTTCAGTTTCATAAAGCTCTCTTCACATTCATCCGACCATACAAATGGAACATTCTTCTTAGTCAAATTGGTCAACTGGAAAGAAATAGAAGAGAACCCCTTGAAGAATCGGCGTTAGTATGTAGCTAAACCAACAAAGCTTCTTACCTTTGATACAGTAGTTGGCCATACCCAATTCTTCATTGTTTTGATCTTAGAAGGATCCACTATCACTCTATCCTCAAAAAAACACATCCCAAGAAGGACACTATATCAAGCCAAAACTCACACTTGGCATAACTTTTCTCCTTTATCAACCCTAATACAATTCTCAAATGCTCCTCATGTTCCTTCCTTCTCTTTGAGTATAACAATATATCATCAATAAATACAATAAGAAAGAGGTCCAGATATTCATAAAGCTTATGAAAGCATCAAGGGTATTCGTAAGCCTAAAAGACATTACTAAAAATTCATAATGCCCATACATGGTTCAAAAAGCAGTCTTTGGCACATCTATTGCCCGTATTTTAAATTGATAATAACCGGACCTCAAATCAATTTTAGAGAAGACACAAGCACCTTGTAACTAATTGAACAAATTATCAATATGCGGAATAGGGTACTTGATCTTAATAGTTACCTCATCCGGAACTACCATTTTGCTTCTTCACAAAAAAAAATAAAAATTGGAGCACCCCAATGGGATGCACTCTGTCTAATAAAAACTCTACCTAACAAGTCTTGAAGTTGGTCCTTTAACTCCCTTAACTCAGTTGGGGTAATTCTATAAGGTTGAATGGAAATGGGGCGAGTACGCAGCTCCAGGAAAATAAAAAATCAATATCTCTATCTGGTGGCATACCAGATAGATCTGCAGGAAACACATCCAGAAACTCTCATACTGTCCGAACAGACTCGATTTATGGCACTTTGGAAGTATCATTGTTGAGATGTCCCAAGAAAGCTAAAAAACCCTTACTCACCAACCTCTTAACACAAATAAAAATAATAATACGAACTGGGGTGGAAATATAGTCACCCACCCACACTAGTGGATCTTTCCTAGGTTTGGCCAAGGTCACAGTCCTAGCATTACAATCTATTATAGGAAAATTTGGAGAAAGCCATGTCATACCCAAGAATAGATCAAAATCAACCATCCTAGAATGATAAAAAATCTAAGTAAGTATTTCTCCCCACAAAAGTCAAAAGGCAAGAGCTACACCTTCTCAAGTATAACAGACTCACCAACAAGAGTAGAGACAAAAATACGCATGTCAAGAAAATCACAATGTATATCAAGACCAGTGGAGAATGAGGAAGATACATATGAAAATATCGATCCAGGATGAAACAATAGAGAAGACATTTAATCACAGACCGGAAGAGTATCTATGATTACAACATCAGATGTCTCTGCCTCAAACCTCAAGGGTAAAGCATAACAATGGGCCCTATCATCTGTCTTTCCATTTCCCCTACCAGGTTGCGCTACAGTAGTTCCAACCTTCCCTCCACCCCGACTGAACTAGTGACCACCATTTTCTTAACCACAACGTCCATTAGAATTGCGGCCTCTACCATGACCGCCTCTATAACACCTTGTAAATCCAAGAATTATTGTAAAACCTAACATAGGTTTCATAAAGTCTAAAAAGTGTTTCATAGTCCATTCTTAATGAGTATAGTTCATTTAGGAGGTTTAAGAACCAAAACATACGGGAAGTTGGTTCAAATGGATATTATTGTGCCTTTTGCCTTTTGACTAACTTTTAGGAGTAAGAAACGTACGAAAATGGGTGGAAAGGTACCTAATGGGTATTTGAGTTGTTTCATGATAGAAACGTTTGGGTACGAATCCCCAATGAACAACTGTTGGCCCTTGAGGAGTACCCCTACTATTTGACGTAGCATTAGTGGCAAATTGCATCGACGTGACAGACGACGGTCCATGTATGGATTGACGGGGCATCGATGCAACCGTCGTCCCACAATTAGGATTGTGGAGAAGGTCCACTCACCTACAAAATTTTGGAATCATCGACAGAATTTGGAGGTGCAGGTTACGGTCCGTGTGTGAATCGACGGGGTATCGATGCAACCGTTTTCCCACACATAGAAAAATTGGAGGAAGCCCTCGCCTGCAAAGTCTCTGATCGAGATAAGGAGTGCATGACGAGTGGGGTTGTCCGGTTGAACTCACAATGGCCTCGTCGCTCGGTCGGCGGCGTTTGTCCGGTGAGGGTCCGAGTTTTACTGTTTAATTTGTCTGATTTTCATTCAGTAATCAAGTGTTTAGGGGTTTGTTGGGGTTAAAGTGGGGATCTATTAAGTTAATTAATTCTCACTCTCGACCCTATTAACCTAAAGACACTATCAATAAACTCTCTATCTTCTCATCTTATTTCTTTCTCCTCACTACATGAACTCACCTTTGAAGACTATCATTACAGGGTTTAGTGGCTTTAAAAGGGTGGAATTCTTCATCAATTGTTGAGAAAAAATAATTTATTGTTCCTATTCACCTTTGAATTCTTTCCTCAAGGGTTCCCTTCAGAATAGATTTCAAAAAGTTTGGATTTTTATTATGATTTTCACATTCAATTCGAATTAATTCTGGATTGAGTTTGTTAATGAATTCGTAGGGTTACATTAAGTATATTCATATGTAATTCAACTTGTTTATGTAATTGTTGTGGTTTTAGTCTAAATTGTTGAGATTGAGTATATGAAGTTAAATCAGATTTCTGTTCCTTAAAATATTTTTGTGTCAGACCGTGACACTCCGATCACAATCCGTAGCGAAAACGGGCACTCTATCCCATAATAACTTTCGTAATGTGACCTACGATTTATATAACCGTTCCGACGTGACACTTACCTCTGATCCCATAATAACGTTCGGATGTGACACTCGATTGTACTAATACCGTTTCATAACTTGAACACTCCTTCGAATTCATATTCAAAATTTATTTCATGAAGACTTCTTGTTTTGTGTTTTTTAAGGCTCATTTTATAGAGATGATTTAATATATCTATTGAACGTCTCAGATTTAGGGAAACCAAAACCACCCAAACAAGATATAACAACATAATCAAGTGTATACTACACTTACAATATCACTAAATAAATATCGACTCTTTGAGAGTTTATCTATCAAATAGAATAATCATAACCTACCTCAACCTGAAAATTGAAGCAACAAACTATTTCTCCAATGTTTTTTTCCCTTTCTCAATGCCCTCTGAACCTTTACAATTAAAGTAAATATTCCAATTTGTAAGCTAAAGTGTCTATAAAACTCAATTAATTCTATATTTAGCCTAGACAAAAAAACTAACAACCTACTTCTATAATCATTTTCTAGGTCAAACTGAAGGATAATCTAGATTCCTCGAATTAGCATAACTTAAATGGAATTTAAATATTTGTGACATGTAATACTTAATTACCCTATTTTCGTACCTAAAAACGTACACTCTCATGTGATCCCTAAATAATTTACCTAAGGACAAACATTCGTGACGTACTATGATAATGACAACTATATATTCCAATATTCACTGTAGAGTCTAAATCATTGTCCTAATAGGGTAATCATTGTCCCAATGATTGACCATAGAGTCATTATATATTTTATCTAACTCAAAATGAATATCTCTAGGTTATTATAATAATTTTTTTAAAAACCCCACAACCTACACCCCTTCATATCTTTCATATAACATCCATTTAATATTTTAATTACTATAATTACCTATCCCATATATCAAACTTGGTTCTTGTAGATATCATAAGAAAAGTCTACGAATAAAAAGTCGAATTTTAAAAACACTACCCTAATTGAATAGTGAAATGAAGTGAAAAAAATAATCCTAAAGAACTCCTTATCTATGTCCATGTAAAATTGTTCCACTGAATTTTCATCATTTATTTTATTTTATAAGTGACCATCCTACATAATATTCTCACCACAAATAATTTCGTAATTATCAATATAAGTCGACCCATTGTTAATCCTTTAAATTTTTGGTCTTGTAACCAATACAAGAACTAACCACTATGAAAAAATGGCAACTACTTTATACTAATGACGCAACATTTTCTTCAAAAATTTAGAATCTAATCGGATCTTACCAGAGATCATGACGGCTCTGTTTGCCACACGCAACTAAACTCATTAAAACTACCGCCACTATTTTATGATTATAGTTAGAGTACTCCAGAAATATCTCCGAAATTTATCGGACAACTATTTATGAAACAAAAACTTTAGCCCTCGAAAACAATCAAAAAAAGAGTTAGTTACATTTCTTCAAAAACCAAAATCTTGAGAAAAAAAGGCACAGATAAGGGTTAAGAGACAGATATAGTGTCCAATCTTATTGACAATAAACTATGAATTAACTGAATACAAAAACAAAGAAATTTAATACACCACTTACAATATCTATACATTTGACCATCTTATAGTAATGCTTCACGATTACTCTCAAACTATTCTTATTTTTTTTTCTTCGTCATTCTTCGGTAGTTTCTCTTTGGTAATCATTATTCGGATTGTTCTTGACTTCGTCAAGCCTATTTTCACTCTCGTAACTCCCTCTCACCAACGACATACTTCTTGAGCTTTTTCTGGCATAATATGCTATGTGCTCGATGTGCACACTCAATTTCGCAACAATTAGGATTTCTCACATAAAGTCTTTGAGTTAGGAGAGATAAATATTGAAGCGTTTTCCTTAGGGGAATAAACAAAGACCGTTCTTAAAATCATAAGATATCTTTAATGGAATTGCCATTTTTAAAAGTTCGAATAAACCTATTTGTTTCTAACATATTTGAATGATGTATAAATTGATATTTTCTTAAGTTTCTTAGTTAATATAATCTTCTCGAAAAAATATGTACTAATATTCTCACTTTATAAAGATTGCATTCATGTATGATATACTTATAATGTAAATTTCCCCTCACAATAATGAGTTTTAAAAAGAAAGAAAAAAGGATTTTTTGTATTCTGTCAGATAACGCCTTTCTGTCCGCTTTTATGTAACACCACTTAGAATCAAATCTATCAAAAAAATATCATATTGTTTCATTTGAAAATAAGCAAGTAGAAAATTTTAATTTTATCATTAGTGCTTAGTATTCTAGTACCAAATATTACAACGTATTTAAGACAAATTAAATTTTAGAAATTTTTGTATTCCATGTAAAGTCAAGTAAACATGTCTTTGAAATAAAAATATAATGAGTTCAACATCACATGTTCATCAATTAAGCAAAATGTATTTTTTTTAATAATTGAATAAAGAGGAAAGATTGTCACTTGAAATAAAGAAACAAAGTATTTTTTTAATTTTCTAAGTTTTAGTTGATAATTAAAATACAAATATAAGTATAGAAATCACAAAATATATCTAGTTGAAATGTAAGACCCTTTTGAAAGATAATTCAAAAGACAATACTGATTTCAGATCAAAACCCATCAAGAATTTTTTGAGATCTTGATTAAATCTGTACCATTTGGTCATCTGATTTATCATCTCTTTCCTTCATTCACTTTAATCTCTTAAGCTTCTTTTTGATAAAATTCAACCTAAATTTCCTACATCAACATAGCATAATTACAAGTATCAATAATTATATAACCTTTTTGCTTTAATTTATAAGATACATATGGACATAATAATTCACTCGCATATGCTATGTGAAAATTATGATGACTTGATAAGAACTGAAGGATAAAATGCATTTGACAACAGTTTATAATTAATCTTACCAAATACTTTTGAGAATAAAGCTTTGTAACATACACTAATTGCAGTTTGAGATTCACAGTAGCTATTTGGTTGCCTACGTGATTTAAAATTGTGAAGGAATTGTAACCTTGTAATTCCACTCCTCCATTTTCACTTTCTCTAAATCCATTTTTATATTTTAAAATAAAGAAGAATTTCCTATTTGGAAAGTCACCAACAACAAGATAAAAGTTTTTTTCTCTTGGGAGAATCAAGTAATTTGACTTTCAAAATTATTTTTTTTCGTTTTAGCTTTTTTGAGTTTACCAAAAAAAATTGATTTACAACATATATTTGGATATAGTGCAAAATTAATGAATAATTATCATTGGGCCACGATCAACGCTAACAATAAGTTAGTGGCATTTATCAGAAAATATATGAATTAGCCAGGATATTTATTACTTTAAATATAATAGTTAATAGTTATGGTTTAATAATTTTCCCTAATTTTTACATCAGGTTGTGATAAAAGTGATACTGGTTTCTTTTCTTTTTTTGTTAAGTTGTAAAATGGAATAAGCCACATTTATGTGAAAAACTAAAATAAAAATTAGTGCAATCTTGTACCATAGTGATATATATTGGTTGTCAACTCCTAATCACTTTATAAAGATAATACTCTTTTGATCTATTTATAATCTACAAAATTATGTTTTTTTAAAATCAATCATATAAATTTAGATCAAACAAAACAATTGGAATTTCATAATTTTTAAACATCAAAATAAAGAAATAATAAAATGAAAGAAGAGGAATTTTTTTGAAAAGATGGAGGTCCCTTATTTTACCATGCTATGTCTAATTATCGTGTATATGTCTTTTTTACTTTTATATGTCTCATCTACTTCATTAGTAAACATTATTTCATACTAACCTGACATTCTACATATGAAAATTGATAATCATCGACCTAATCAGAAATTGAATTTGAGAATTTGACACCATGTACCTCATGACGTCGCACTCACATGACAACCCCATATTTTCCTCAACTTTCTCCGTTTTTTTAAAAAAATCTTTGAGTTGTTTTTGGAGAACTAAATTAATTGGTTTAATTGGTCCATCCATTATTTTCTTCTTAAAGTAGGCTATCTTGCTTACCGAATCGTTGTTTTGATTGATAGAAATCATATTTTGATTGAATATGAAATAGAATGAATGAAGATAAGCTATGCGAGGTGGTAAAAATAATCCGTTTTTTTTTGTTCATGGCATTTCTTATAAAATTCAAGGCATATAATTGTATTCACTTCCTTAAAAATCATTTTTTTTAAGATAATTAGTGTTTGTTCAGAATTTTTCATTTGTTTTCCAGTTGAATTCCCAAATTTACTCACAATTTTTTTCAAAATACTTTTGATTTATTTTTTAGATAGAAAAACAAAATTAGCAATAAATGTAGTAAACTATTGATGCTGGCCTCCCTGCTCTAAGTCTGGAGAAAACACTATTGATGCACAACGTTTCTAAGAAAACATGTTACTTTGCACTATGGAATTCTAATGCAACTGAAATGCACAAAACAAATTCCTACCCCTTTCTTCAACCTATGTCATAACATCTATGTAGAATAAGGAACTGACAGATATTCTAGGGAACTAATGGATGAAGGAACCTATTAGTGAAATCTCATATCCTTGGCGAGCAATCTATTGGAGAAGTCTTTTGAATTTGGGGCCTAAAACATAAAGACATTATTGTCTTGTTCCTTTAAGAAACCGGCACCCTCCTCATACTCGTTCTATAGTAAAATGACGTACTTAAAGCATAGCTTAATTTCCGCAATGAATAAGGAAACGACAGAAAAAAACTAACATAAAAGTTGACGAAGCCATTACTATGGTTTCACGGGCCCTCGTTTGAAACACGGCTATAAGACGTGGTCATGATTTTAGCTCACTGGTTTATGTGACTCTGTAATGGTATCCCCAAAGTAGACTCTTAGTGCATTATACGGGGGTTGTCACAGTTATATCAGTGTAAAGTCATCATGTTTTCTTCATCATTAGAATTTGGGTCACTTCATTCACCTTTACTATTTTAATATGTTTTGTATTTATAATTCTTGCTCGATTATGTAATTTCTTCTCATTACACTTTGTTCGTCTCATATACATTTTTCATCTTAGTATCTATGATCCTACATCTCATTATTTCACAGTACTTGCTCATACTCTTGCTGCATCATTTATGATAAGTTTAAGATACTCATCATCCAATCACACTTACACTCGATTCGTCGTGCAAATTCAGCAACTTCAAATGGCAAGTCATCCTATTCAAGGACAATGCCATGCTTTAATTTTTTTTCATTGTTTTTAGTTTCATTTTAATTAGAGTTAGGTTTTGGGGCATAGCCCATCAACTAACTCATTTAGAGGCTTTTCCAACGAGTAGTAGATTCAGCTTGAGTTGTTAGTGGTTTGTTGTAGTTATCACAAACCCTAGTTTATTCACTTATTTTAGTGCCGTTTAGCTTTTTCCCCATTTTTCAGGTATCCATCATGAGTTTCCGCACAATCATGTTTTACTTAGTATTTCAGTCATGATTGCCCATTCAGCGTTAGCTTTGGGCACAACACATGATTCTAGGTCCAATGAATGTCTAGGGGGTAGCCTTGGGGTGTGACAATTGGTGTCATATTTTGGATTGTATTTTTTCAATTATAAATATAGCTTGTGCTTGTGACCTACATGTTTTGGAGGAGGTTTTCTATTGTATATAGTATTTTTTGTTTTACTTCGCTTTTTCTTCTACCCTTGTACTAACTACATTTCCTTCTCGGTATGGGTTGTCTTACATACTAGCGATTATAGTAGGTGCCAGCAGACTCAAAAAGTCAGGTCGTGGCAGGACTTTTGTTGAGGCAAGTGGAGAACGGGTTAACAAAAAGGGAGATTTGTCATGGCTCCAAGGGTTACTTTTTGAGAGACTAGGCTTAAGGAATTGTTGAAAGGATAGTGTAATTTTTCAATATCATTTATAATATGAGTCAATTTTGATAAAATTAAAAATATCGGTCAATTTTAATAGCACTGGTGTTTCAATTGGTTTTCTCAATAATCAGTTAAACAATTCAAATGGTCAAGAATTCATCTAGTGTTGTGTCAAATCAATAGAGTAACATAAAATAATATATTAAAGAGCATTTAAAAGTGAGAACCTATGTTATATATAAAATCTTGTTCAAGAATATCAGGTGCAAACTATATGTAGATAAATCAGTTTATTATGAACTCGTGAATTTCAAAATATGAAATGTTTATCGGCAATAGTTTTAAAATTTTTATTTATTTTATACCTCAATAACTATATTATATTTTAAATCAAATAAAACATATTGTATAAAAAATTATATTGAGATTTACTTAATAATTTAAATCCGACAAAATCTTTTCCTACAAATTTAAATTCTTGATCTATCAATTATGAATTGGATACTTATTTAATTTGTTCATATGGTTATATTTCTATTAGAAACTTCTATCACAAAATTATGATGACGTTGATATAAATTTAGAAAAAGCGTGCATATGACTTCGAATTTATTTATTGTTATAGATAATATTTTGTTTAATAAATTTTAGAAACATATTTTATTATCGTCACGATCCAAATCGAGTCGTTAGTGGTATCCACACATAACTATCTAGGTGGGCAAACCAACGAATTCAACCTTAAATTATATTATACAAGAATAATACGGAAGCTCAATATCAAATATCATTTCCCAAAATCTGAAATGCATCATAACAAGGACATCTAATCTCCAATGACTAAGTTTAAGAATATAAAACAAATCAAAGTAAATGAATAAAATAGTTTATGTCCGAAAACTAAGGACATCATGCCATGACCACTAGAATTGAACATGCTATTGAATGAGTAGCTCACCCTGGAACCTGATATGCTGGAGGTTGACTGGAGCTGAGGAAAATTTGAAGTCATTGGTACACTCTCTATACTTCATGAAGGAAAACAAAGAAAAACACAAGTAGGGCTCACTACTGGGCAACATGTACTGAGTAGGTATCATCGCCCAACCCAAAATAGAAACTAATATACAATGAATAATAGTATGAACTAAACTATAGAACTTAAAGGTGATAAAACACAACAAAAAAAACACGAAACAAGTGTTAAAAATATTAAAGTAATCTATAATAAGTTTCAAAAAAATATGAATATCTTCAATGAGGACTCATTCCTCCTACCCAACAATTTGGGATTTGAGTTTTTTAAGATTGGTAATTTGTAATTTGAAGTTATTTCCTTTAATAATATTTGTTCAAACGTGACATTCGATTCAAGAAATACCGTGTCGAAACATGACACTCCGATCAAGAAATATCATTTGTGGAACTGACATCTTATCCAAAAATACCATGTCAGAAAGGACACACCGATCCAAAAATACTGTGTCTTCAGTTGGACACTTTCGATCCAAAGAATAAGATGTCGGAACGTGGCACTCCGAATAATCATACAATTAATTTATCATTTATTATAAATACTTTCCATTCATTGGATAATATTGTATCATATTTTATTTAGTCAAGGCATCACTTGAGTAAGAGAGTTCAAGAATATAAAGTTCACGTGCTGGAATTTCGCCAATTCACAAAAAGGCACAAACACGAAGTCAAGTATATAGAAAAATTTCACAATATATTCAAGCATTCAATCCACTAAATAGATAAAACATAACGTCCTCCACCGAATAAATAAAGTAAGCACAGCTAGTCCGATGCATTTTCTCTTTTCCACGCTCTAACGTTTCAATCTAATAAAGTATTCTAAATGTTGTAACACAAACCACACTCATTTTATAATCAAGTTCCCGAATCCTAATGCTAATAACCAAGTCAGATTCAATCGTATTCGCTAAATTATCAGTCAGGGTTTAATTAAATCTCAATTCCACATTACATGCCTAAGCCTTATATTTTAATTATCTATTCTCAATATATCAAAACTTAAATATATATTATAACCAAAAACAAACACGTGCAAAAACAAATTCATGTTAATCCAAAACCATATTCACCAACCCTAAAATATTTAGTTATCATTAAGTCGTACTATCCGACAAAATATTATACCTAGTCCGTGAAGAAGACTACAGTGCACTTAGTTTTTCAAAATCAAAGTTAATCCAGCGACACATTTCCGTTCCATCCCACATTACTATGTTAACCATTTTTCTTTACATATGCCAATGTTGTTGTAAAAGGACAAGCACTAACAAAGGAATGTCTGACAGGAGAACAGAGGAAAGAATAACAAAGTCTTGTTACTCTTCCCTTATTAGATTTGGAACCAAGAGAAGACAACAACCACAAGCAATATGATAGAAAGGAAAGCAAGTAATTCAACCAAACAAAAGATAACAAGGCAATAATACCAATCACCACAAGCACCAAGATTTACGTGGAAAACCCTTCGATGTGAAGAGTAAAAAACCACGGTGGACCAAACCAAAAGACCCACTATAAGCACCAAGAGTTACAATATTGTCTCCCAAAATTGTCCAAAAACAAGTGCCCAAACAACGCGCAAACAACAAATAAGATAGCAACCAAATCTTAGAGATTAAAGGGAGCAAACATCACCAATTTCGCAGCTACTATTAACGAAAGGCAAAACTGAGCGCAGGACACCAAATCCAACTTGCAGTTCCTATCAAATATTGAGATGAAGATAATATGGCTGTCCAAAAAATCGCTCAATCGGACAAGACACGAAAGCGGGAAATCACAATTTGAAGTTGGCTGTTAGGGCTGAATTTTGACTGTCGAAAAAATGGCTCTCTTCTCCTGTTGGATGCTGAAAAAATTTTGGTATATGAAAAATAAGACCTAAATAGGCTTATATTTGCCTAATAAGAATGGGGCCTATGAGTAAAAATGGGTTGGTCCAAATTGCGCGTTATTATCCACATAGGAAGGGAAAAAACCCAACCCAACCAAATTTCTCCCTACGGGACTCTGTGGAGGAGACGCCATCCAGGCGACATGAAACAAATCTTCAAACTTCCCTCTTGGCAAAGCTTAGTCATCATATCAGAACCATGGTCATTTTTTTTGAATCTTGTCACGTCAAGCAACAGAATCCAACACATATCGAATCCAATGGTATCTCACATAAATGTGTTTAGACGACAATGGAACGTAGATTCTTGCCCAAAATGTATAGCACTTGACTGTCACAATAAAGCAAATCCTCTCTTGAGAACAACCAAGTTCCCAAAGAATCTTTCATCCAAAAGCAATTCTTTACAAGAGTCAACGACAATAATAAGCTCAGCTTCTGTAGTAGTAGAATAGAGCAGCAAAAATTTTTGAAACCTAGATTGACAAGGACACAGCTCCCCCTGCAAAAGTAACCAAGTACCCTTTTTAAGTAGAATTGCGAGTAGTTATCACATCACCAGCGATGTCTGAATCAGTATAAACAACAGAGAATAGGCTCCCTGTAACAAAAACACAAACTCAGACTAGGAAGTGCCATAGAGAATCTATAACCCACTTCACAGCATTCCAATGTTCTCTTTCCCGGATTAGAAAGAAAAACGGCTCTAACAACTCCAACAGCGTGCGCAATATCAGGTCTTGTACAAAACCATCGCTACATCAAACGACCAACAGCTTGAACATAAGGAAATTTCTCATATCTCTCCTTCTAATCATTCACAAAGAAGGGACACTGTTATTCGTGTCAATTGAATAGTGCAAGCTAAGGTGTACTGACAACCTTAAGCTTTGCCATGCTGAATCTGTAAGTACTGATGAATGTTACTTCTCTTGGTATAATACCAATTCATGGCCATTCTATCATGGACATCTGCAGCAAAGATTGCCTGCTGGTTCCAGTTTTCATAGCAAAAGAATTACTCAACTCTTGATTCAAACTTCTAAATCATGCAAGTATTATGACCAACAACAAGCATGTCATCAACATTAAAGCAACACAAAATAAAGGTCACCATCAGAGAACTTGTTGCACAAAAACCCAATGGTCTGAAGAAGTCTTTGAGCCCGCTGACTCATTAAAAGACCAAACTTCCTATTACAATTGCCTGGGAGATTGTTCAACATACAAGCTCTTCTTCAATTTGCAAACATAATTCTCTTTACCCTTGACTTCAAAACCTTCGGTTGGTTCCATATAAATTTCTTCATCTAAGTCACCATGACGGAAAGCAGTTTTAAAATCCATTGCTCAAACCTCTAAGAGCTAGGACTTACAGCCAAGCCTAGAACACACGAATGGATGAATCTTTCACAACTGGAGATAATATCTATCAAAATCAACTCCCCTTTCTGATTAAAATCCCTGACAACTAATTCTAGCTTTGCTACCATGGGAAATTGGATTACCATCTTCATGTTTAACCCGAAAAAACCACCTGTTTTTCAGAAGCATTGTTTGTCGTTTAGGGTTAAATGTTAACCAAATCAAAGGTATGATTTCTCATGCAAGGATTTTATTAATCTTCATAGCATCAAACCACCTTTCTTTTCTTCAATTTCCATGGCCTCATCAAGACTCTCAGGTCTCCCGTCAGTCCAAGAGTACATACTCATTGGAGAATAACGAGAGGAAGGGAATTCTCTCCTCGACTAGATCGTCTGAGAGACCTCTCTAGGATCTATAATGGTGTGGACAACCACATCATCTTGCACTGAGCATCAACAACATTCATGACGATCATTTGAACATGATCACCATATTCATTATCCAACTTGATTTTCTAATATGGAAGATTTCTTCTGGGTCTGCCAAATAGTCAAAGGAACTGATCAACATCAACTACGCTCTCACGACTATGAAAATCAGCATTGTCAGATTTGTTCAAAATCTTTTCACTGTTTGATCTTCAAAGAACACAACATCACGGCTTCTAACAAAGTTCTTTCAACAGGATTCATAGAAACGATAGCCAAATTTCTTGACATAACCAATGAAGATACAATGCTCGTTTTAAAATCAATTTGACCTTTGCATCCTTAGAAATGTACAAAGGGCTTTACACTAAAAGACGCTAAGATGTCATAAGAAACATTCTTACCAGTCCAACACTATGAAGGGAACACATCACCATCTAAAGCAACAGCGGAGATAAATATTGATAAACAATAAGCTAGCCTAGTATTAAGTGACTTCTGCCCAAAAAAGGATCTGACAGCCTAGAATCTGGATAAGCATTTACAATCTACCCTCTCAACTAGAGTTCGTTCATATCTCTGCTCCATAAACCTAACTGAAGGAGTCTTTGGAGGAAGTTTTCTGATGCCTAATACTCTACTCTCTGCAATATCTAATCAAAAAGGACCAATATACTCACCACCATTATATAACGGATGCATTTTTCCATGTCTGCTCCTATTTGTCTTTAACCAAGGCCTGAAAACTCTTGAAACATCAAGTACTGATCCTGGACTTCAAAGAAAGAAATACCCAGAGTTTGCGAGAATGATCATACAATAGAAGTCACAAAGGAAAAGAAGGCACACTATGAGATCTTACATTAAAAGGACCACACAAATCCGAAAGTACCACTCCAGCAAATCAAGTCTTTTTGAAGGCGGATGACTCTGAAAAGAACTCTTTTCTGTTACGGCTAGCAATGAACACATTTCTTCAAAATGCTTGTTTCACCCAGAAAGAAAGCAAATTTGTCTTAGTCCAAAACTATCATACCCTTCTCGTCAGGACCAAGCCTTCCTAGCCATAACTGGATGAAGATCATTCTCCACCAAATTTACTGGAGTCTCGGGAAATGGGAGCCCTGAAATACATACAGTTAGACCACTTGTCACCACGGGCCACAACCATCAAACCGCTAGGCAAGCTCCCACTGGCCAACACCAAGTGTATTAACATAACCTGTCATCATCAAGATATCCCACATAAATCAATTCAAGACGAACATCTTGAGCATGCTTGACATTAGTGAGAACTAGTTGGAAACATTGTTGCTTTCCAAAAAATGTCCCAATGCCAATAACTCACCTTAATGATTATTGCCCATTTTCAACGATCCAAAATTCCTGGAGTATAAGAAAGAAAATAATTCCTTCTTTGGAGTGACATGAGAAGTCGCCACAAAGATCCACAAAACCAAACTAGACTCCACGAACAGATAATGACATTGGATCACAGAAGCAAGAAGATCATCATTAGCAACAACAACAACACGCTTTAATATCGCCTTCTATCTTTTGTTGTATCATAATCTCTGTGTGTTGTACAATATTTCATGATATGCCCATTCTTGTTGCAATGAGTCACATTGTAATTAGCTTGTTTGTATTTAGACTTTGACTTGCTTCTACTATTACCTCTATCATTCGAACTCTGGACGTGTTTATCACCCCATATCTTCAGTAAACCAAAACATGCGGAGGTGAGGCGAAGAAGATTGAGGCTTGTGAGATCTTCTTTCATGCTTCATCAAGACACCACTCTTAGTAGATTCCATGGTTACACAACCACAGGGAGACCGAATTAGTCAAAGAAACTCGAAGAGTTTCCAAGAGTCTGGCAGAGATTAAGAAGCCAAAGTCCCGGTATCTCATAATCAAAAACGTTATACCCATTCCGGAAACAGCTGGGCGTCAAGAACACCCTGAAAAATCATTAAGATGCTCAGAATAGAAATAGAGTGCCCTCTTTATACCGATATTCATAATGTTCAATAGGAACAACTTGTTGTTTCAAGTCTTCGGAAAGCAATAGTGTCTCGAGCTCGTGCCACAAACTTTTGGCATGTGTTCTCATTCACAATATGATTTTCTAACATTATATTCCAACCCATTGTCTAATATTAGCACAAACCTGCAGATGCTCATAATTCTCATTCTTCATCATTCAAGACTGAAGGCCTGATGAGAAGCAAAAACACAGGTAAATTGCATCTTTGTGACAAAAAACGAAGATCTTTCATAGTGCTTCAAAATATGATAGTTACTACCATTAAAACACACCATTTTGCAAATATTTTGCCTCCCTCATTCAACAACGACAATCAACAATAACCAATTCTGATACCACTTGTGGGAAAACAAGGCACTAACACAAAGAAGTCTGACCAGGATAACAACGGAAGAATACCCAAAGTCTATATTTCCCTTCTCGATTTGAAACCCACGGAGAAGACAAACAACCACAAAGCCATATGATAGTAAGGCAGCAAGTAATTCAACCAAAAAAAATATAACAAGCCCAAAATAAATCAATCACACAAGACACCAAAATTACGTGGAAAACCCTTCGAGTGAAGCGGAAATCACAGGACCAAAAACTCCCAATATAATCACCAAGAGTTACAATATTGTTCTCAAAAGTGGCCACCAAACAAGTGCCAAACAACGAGCAAAACAACAACAAAAATAGATAGCACCAAATCTAGAGACATAAAGTAGCAAAATCACCAATTTCGCAGGCTACTATTCACGACAGCAAAACTGAAGCTGCAGGCCACAAAATCCAACTCTGTCAGCTCCTATCAAGTTTGAGATGAAGATATATGCTGTCCAAAAAAGCAAGCCAATAGGCAAGCAAGACACGAAAGCGGAAATCGCAATTTGAGGGCTCTTTGTTTGGAGGGGGGCTGAATTTGACTGGGAAAAAATGCTTCTTTTCTCTCTTTTTGGCTGCTGAAAAAACTATGTGTATATGAAAATAAGGACTAACTCGGCGAAATTTGCCTTCATAAGAATGGGACTATGGGTAAATTGGTTGGTCCAAATTTGCGCTTTTATTGATCACATAGGAAGGGAAAAAAGACCCAAACCCAACAAATGTAACCCACGATTGATAATAATAATAAAATAATTCACTAAATCATTTTTATTCCAATCAATATATATTAATATGTTTAGCCTAAAAGTAAAACATCAACTGACTTAGTTTTCATAAATGTAGTTATATATAAAAATCAGTAGTGTCAACAGCACTTAATTTCTTAAAGAAACTACAACAAATAAAATATGCAACCCACCATGTCATCAGTTACTTACGGTAACTTGAGTTAAAAAAAATAACCAATTTATCCATACCTTAACATTCTCCTGTCAATATCAATTATTCAGTTTACAATCATTGAGAAGGACATATTCAATAATTAAATACACACCCCCCAATTCAATAAAATGATGTAGACAGAAACCAAAACTCCAATTCCAAACCTCTTTAACTAATAATAGTGAAATATATCCAACATACGCAAGGCATAGATTCAACAAAAAAAAAAGGTTATTCCCGCACCCCCTTCCGGACCCATGACTCCTTACCTGTGATAATCTTTTGCTTCCATCTTTAAGGTTTGGCGCCACTACTTTTTTTTGGGAAAGAAGAATATAATAATCTCCTTAATCCAAATTAATTTTTATTACCCTAACTGTCTACTAATTAATATAAAAATATTAAAAAGTGATCCACTATTAATTTTAATTGTTATTTCTTAATCAACAACTAAATAAATTATTTTTAAACTATCCTTTTAAACCATATTGCAATTACGGAAATAGTCAAAGTACTCATTTAAAGTCTATGGGAAAGTATCTTATGAATAAAAATATATATTACCCAAAAATGACCCAAAAGGATTGTTACACTAGATACCAATTTACCATCGTTCATAATCGAACGATTTCAAAGGGAAGGGAGGTAAGAAGAGTAGATCCTCAAGGATACTTCAAAAGATTGTACCCAAGGTCTTCGTTCTCCAAAGTATCACGCCAAAAAAAATGGAAATTCACAACACCTCTTTTCTTATAATGCCTCCCAATTGGGTCATCTCAATATCTAATGAAACTATGTGCCTGTAAGTTAACTCACCGATTCTTCCACTATACATTGACCACAACCTATCAAAACAAGTATTTTTAATATAACAATATAAAAATACTTAATCGATGTTGGTTGCAATCAGGAGTGAACCTAAGAAACTACCACAAACCGTAATCATAAACCGTCACAGAACGTATCGACGATTACTTTTAACAACATAATATTGTTGAGCTTAAGTATTATAATAGTATGATTCTTTAGACATCAAGTAATCATAAGGAAACGAACCATTAATACAAAAATGGAAATAATCAAGTAAACCACAATCGCAGGGATACACCCGAGCATACAGAAACCTCTAACAACGCTGTTGATATGTCGAAATTGCCAATTAGTAGCACTTAGACCAAACTTAAGAATAAAATGAAAATAAGAAAAAAACAAAACCCACTGGTCCCACATTCCATTACACATTAGACAAAACATGATGATACGATTATTACACCAATCTTAAGGTCGATCAAAAAATTATAAATTGTCATGGTAGCTCTCCTATAAATTCTCATAAGCAAAGTCGGTACAGTAGACCCACATCAAATACTTCAAAATTATCCAGAAAAATATAAATATATCATATCGAAAGTAACCAATGTTGAAGAACTCTGAATACTCACCCCATAGTGTCACATATCATCAAATTGTATTCAATCTGACTCTATTCATTAATGCATTGACATTCTATGTAGTCTCAATCAAATAAGGAGTACTTAATCAGACTCTATAATTTTTAATAACCATGTTGTAGAATTATATCTCCACCTTGAACCCATTCTTAAATCATTTATAATAAAATTGGGACCCCACGTAAACACTAAATTTTCCATACCTCACGGTTTGCCACATAAATCAAAAACTCGATCTTTATAAAGTCACGATAACCTTCTAGTAAGTTTGTAACGAACAGTCACATTTCACATTCATATCTAAATTCGTAGGCAAAAAATCAATACAAAACTTCAACTACACCTCAATGGTTTTATACTATTGTCTTATTCCTCAGTTTTCTCAAATTCTTCTCACGTTCATAATTCTAAATATCTCGACCCGTTTAAATAACAGGCTCTTATTGTTCTAGCTCGCTTACTGATCTCTATCATGTACCAACAACATGTGACCATTTTATTTCAAACTACATCGCAAAACTCTGGGGCAACCCCGTTCTATATCCTCTAACAATCAAAAGTAACAAACTTTAGGATCTTAACACATGCATAAGTTCTTCGCATACTTGATACAGATGGGCAATCAAACATTTATTACCTTAATATTCATATTTTGATTAAAATATATCAACAGTACGCAAACCTTATGAAAAAATTTCATTGTAAATTCAACTGTGATCCAAAGCCCTATCTTCTACATTTGTTTTATAATTGAAGGCTGTTATTGAATTCATGTATCTTGGTTATCATTAATCTCCACTCTAGCGATCTTGTCATATCCTGACTAAAAATCCAACCACCACTCATTACAAAAATCAACAATACAACAAAACCTACCCACCCCTATCGAAGCTCTTGAAATCAGAGAAAATATTTATGCTATCACCCTTATTTCATAGGCTTACACCAACCTCTAACTAATTTTATTTATTTTTATGATGACTCATCTTTATTTAAATTATTTTATTTGAGGCCCAATATCTCCTAAAACTTTTCATAAAATTGTGAGTACTACTAAATAATAGAAAATCACAATCTTGATACTATTTCTTAAGTCATTTTTGACATACAAAATTCGTTTAACCAACCGTTTGGATCCTATAGTTTCCTTCAAAACACAATCATCAGTAACTCTTATTATAATATACTTGTCGGGTCATCACCACCAAATAACATTTTCATTTATATGACACCTTAATCTTGTGTATTATTATAACAATGAAATATAAGGACTTAACACAATTTATACACACTTTCTTACTAAAATCTTCAATTTACTTCACCCAAATATACTCACTAGGACTTTCTTTCCCTATAAGTTTGTCATTCTAGTATCAACTCTGCCCCCCTTTGAAGCTTAAGATAAAATAATCAGTCCTCATTCAGAAGCCTCTACATACATTTCACAATCTAATGCATTAATATAATACCCAAGATCTGCAACTAAAAACTTCCTTAAAACAATGCCAAATCCAAGCGCACGTAGTAATAAACTATTTTTTTTTAAATATCAAGTATCTAAACATGTCATACCACAATAACTCCTTATACAGTTAGTATTCACACTTTACAATTGACTTATTCATTTCCACATAACATTATTACCACACCTTAAAAGTTCGTTATATGCCTCACTAGAACACATCTTACCTATCGAGAAGATGTATAACAATAGCCAACATATTTCTATCTATTCAATCGATCCATATATATTAAATTCATTGCTTAGAGTAGGTCGATGAAATAAATAACACACATCCTAACTTTAACTAACAGTAACCATCGATATTTTGTATGTAGTGTTTCCGTATCATCACACCCTTTTTTTTTTTATGTACACGTAATTCGCAAAAATCGGGTAGAGATTCTTCTCTTATCTTCCCTCAAATTAACTCAACAAAATTTCATTATTCATAAAGCAACCCCATATAGTCCTTACGAGAAGTAACTTTACCTAACTGTTACTGCTTCTACAAGTAATGTTAGTCATTATCTACTAGCCGTCCTTTCCCGATTTTTGTTTTCTTTTTTAATGTTTGTCACCTTGGAAATGTCATCTTACCTATCAACCACCATCTACCTCATATCCCTTAACTGCAGCAGAGAATTATACTTACACATGAAGAAGCCAGAAAATGCTATTAAAGTCAGAGTTAGTGTCATGACCGATTTGGTTTGAACATGAGACTTGCCACACCCCAATATTTTTTTGCATCTTTCCATATTTTATGTAGTCATAAACTCTCAACTTCCAATCCATCCCTATCATATCCTCCTATGAAAACAGTCATGAAAAACAATAAGAAAATCATAAATTAAGCATCTTCATATCTTCATACCCAGCGGAAGAACTTGGAGTTTCAACTTTATTAAAATTTAAACAAAGAATCATAACTATTCACTAGTATATCATGTCTTATACTGAATCAGTTGAAACATATCTTATTTTTAAGACACATACTCTTTTACATGGTGTAGGTATTTCACCTTTTCTACTTTTAATACTTACTGCTCTGTGAATAATAGTGATAAACATTCAGATACCTTATTTGAATCGCCAAGATACAAATTGGATTCACGTGTTTGCCCACGAAAAAAGAAGGAATTAAGTTTTTCCTAAAGTTCCTATATGCCTCCGAAGAAAAGTAAATGTGTCCATCATACCGTATCTCTGCCAAGACCTTTATCGACTAGATTGGTCCTATTGTGAGAATCACTGAACCTTAATGCTCACATACAAAATTTTTCAACGACCAAACAGAGTTGTGAGTGGCCACCCATACTTACTTAAAACCAACTATACTACCTTTAGGTGGGGGCGAACTAACGATTCACAACCTTCCACTAATTTTATAAAAGAATAATGCAGAAGGCCCTCAAACTCAATATCTTATTCCCCAAAACCTGAAATTAACACACAAACATCTAATCTCACACTTACTAAGTTTAAGAATAATCAAATCCAAACGTAAATGAATAAAATAATTTCTGTCCAAAAATTAAGATATATCATGCCATGAACCAAAGAATCTAACATGATCTTGAATAATAAGCTCACCCTGGAATCTTATATGATTGAGGTTTACTATAGCTGAGGGAATTGAAGTCCCTTGGTTGGTACACTCGCTGACTTCATAAAAAGGAAAAACAGACAAAAACACAGTGGTTTCACTACGAGGCGTCATGCTTGATATGTATATCCATCATCGGCCCAAATCAAAAATAGAAAGTCATATACAAATGAGTCCAGTATGAACTCAACTATTGACTTAACACAGGTGATAACCAAGCCAATAACTGAACAAGTGTTAACAAAGAGTAAAGTAAGTTATAAATAAGTCAAGCAATATCACTACATCATCCATAAGGATCATGCTCCAACAAACCATTTGGGGAATGGAGTTTCTTTAAGATTGAGTAGCATTCCTTTATTCAATATGTTTTTTATTAGTAACTATCGTGGGCGGAATGTAACCTCCAATCCAAAAATACCGTTTCGGAACGGACTCTCCATCCAAGAATATCATGTCGGAATGAAAATCTCCGATTTCAAATATATCGTGTCAGAAACCGTATGACCGTCTCCGATCCAAAAATACTGTGTGGAAACAGACACTCTGATCCAAGAATATTGGTATGTAACGGAACTTCACTACGTTTGCTACCTTACAGGCTCCGATTCAATCATACTTTAATTTATCATTATTATCACACTTTTTAATTCATTGATTATTTCATCATCAATCAGCCTTCTTTTTATATTCAAACTCATTACTTGTTACTTTCGTAAAAGGTTTCAAGAATAATAACAATTTCACCACAATCTCAGAATTTAGACCAATATGCACCAAATACACAATCGAGATCCAACCGATCAAGTACATAGAAAAATTCATAATATCATTCAATGCATATCAATTATCTATTAACAGATTTACTATCAATAGCAAACTATAACCAACATCCCCGACGAATGAAGTCAATCAAAGCTACTTCTACGAGTGCATTTTTCCTTTTTCATGCCCATAATGTTTTCAATCTAATCAAATATGGTGAATGGGTTCGTAAAGAAACACACTCAATTTATAATCAAGTTCCTAATCTGATTGCCAATAATAATGTAAAGTATCACTCATATTCACTACTAATCAAGTCAGGGTTAAATATCATTCCTACTTTATAGACGTAATATCTTTCATATTTTAGTTACCTTCTCAATATAGTCAAAACTAAATTATATTAAATAACAAAAACAAACACTTTGCAAAACACAATTTCATGTTTATTAACAACCAATATTCTCAAATCCTTAAATACATTTATATCATTAAGTCACTTACTACCTTCGGACAAAAATATTTACTTGAAGTCCGAAAGAACCCCACCAATTTGCACGCAGATTGTCAAAAATTCCCATTAATCAGTTACCATTTCGTTCCCACCCACAGTACTATGTTACCATTTTTTTAACTATATGCGAATGTAACCTACTACCAAACTAATAATTCACAAATATAATAATAGAATTTACACACCATTTCTTTTCCAACGTCAATATATAATAATATTTTTTATAGGTAAAGCCTAGAACTAAACAACCCACACAATTTCATATAGTATTGTTCATACATAAAACAATAGTAGTATCAAGCACTCTAATTTCTTAACGAAACCATAACAATAAAATTATGAAAACCCACATTGTCATCACGTTACTAAAAGGTAACTTGGTTTAACAAACAAAACCATCCATCCAGACCCCTTAGCATTATTCTAAAATCTAAATTCCCTAACCAATATCCAATCTTAACAGTTTGAACACTATCGTTAAGAAGGACCATTCATTTAATAATTTTAATACACCCCAATTCACTAATTGATGTTGACAGAAACCAAATTCTATCAATTTCCCATCCTCCTTAAAGAAAATTATAATAATATAATCTATTATTATACCATCACATTTGGGGCAAGCACACTTAGATTCACTAAGGAAAAAGTGTTTATATCTGCGATTAATTTTTTTGTTCTATAATCCTTTAAGGGTTGTGCGGCACATTACTTTGATTTTGGTATAGAAATTTACTACCTAACGTCCCTTTAAAACAATTAAACTTTTATTACATCTATTGTATACAATAACATAATTTTATAAAAATAGGTACAGTTTACCCTACTTAGAGTAATTTTTGATAGTTTCCTAATCAATCACCAACTAAATAATTGTATTAAAACACTCGATATAATCATATTATTTTTTTAAAGACTAGGTCCAATAGCCCTCATTTCAAGCCTAACGAAATTCTCTATGAACAAAAGCTTAGTACCGCCAAAAGACTAAAAATGGTCGTTACAATTAAGGTTTTTTCTTATCACCATATTGTTCACTGTTTACTTAGTTTGAATGTAATAAAAAAATGAAGTGTAGGTTTTTAGAGATATTTATTTTTCCTCATGAACATGAGATTTTGTATCATGGTCGTGCATAATGTTTAAAAGTTCAGTGTGAATTTACATATAATCAACTCTTTTTTAGATTGGTATTTCAGGCTGCGTAGTACAAAATACAGTGAAATGTTTAGTGACAAAAAGGGATTTCAGTCTTTCCTCCGTATTATGCTGTGTTATGATCCTTTTGTTATCAAATCTAGTATATTAGATCTAATTAGTTTTGTAGTTACTTTAACGGGTGAAACGATTGACACCGATTCGTGGCATCTGGAAAAGGATTGCTTCCATTCATAATCGAAGTGCTACCAATGTTGACCTTTCCCTATGGTGCTCTTATAAAAGAGGATTCCGGATCTGAAGAGGGAGGTGGAACTGTTTCCTATTGTGGTAGTGGTTTATATACATTTTTCAGGTGGAAAAATTTACTGGTGTAAGGTTGTTTAAGCATGGCGCAGGTGGTATGGTAGGTCGATGGGGGTTATTTTTTTGATTATCTCGGTGGTTGTTAGGAGGTGTCAACATCCAGAAGAGTCATGAGTGGCACCAACCCACACTTAGTCTCTACTGGTGGTGAGACAACAAATTAACCCCAACATTTACCCAATATTAGTTCAACTATAATTGTACAAATAATGCGGAGATCCAAACTTCATTAATGTAAACCAAGTACATAAGATTCTAAATTTAAACACTTATTAATCACCCAAATCTGAAAGTCATCACATCAAGGAACATCTAACCAACCCAAATTACCAAGTCTAAAGAGTATTTAATAATCTAGAATAGTAGAAAAAAAAAATGGTCCCCATGTCCGCACTTCAATGACATCACGACTTGAATGGACGAATCCAGTCCAGCATCAGAAACTATACGCCTCACCCTTAATCTGTGTTGCTGGGAGACTGGCCAGACTTTGGGGCGAGTCCAAGTCGATGGTACCTGCTGCACTCCAAAAATACAAACAAGAAAAAAATACAAGTAGGGGTCAGTCAATCAACACTACTGAGTAGGTATCATCGGCAACTCCAAAAAAAGGAAATTCCTATACATAACCAATAGTATAAAAGTCAACTACAATACTTAACAGGTCGCAAGCAATACCAACCAACATGAACCATTGACAACACCACCAATGATAATTACAACTTCAATCACAACATCAAGCACATACACCAATGAGGACTCAGGCTCCACCCATACTCATCTTGGGGATGATGTTCTTTGCAAGTGTGAGTATATTAGTTACAATTCAAGTTCCTTTCCTGTTAAAGTCATTGTGTCGGAACGTGACACTCTGATCTCCCATATACCGTGGTCGAACGTGACACTACTAATTGCCCGACCCCATATACCGTATCGGAACGTGGCCTGACCTATTCTACTCCGACCCATAATATCGTGTGCGTGTCCGAAACGTGACATTTCTTCACCGATCCAATCATATCGTTCGAACGTGACACTCTCCTCCGATCCAATTAATCTTATTATTTTATTCTCATCCAACCAGGCCTGTCCTGTTAGATTCCAATTAACATCAAATATAGAACCACACAATACAAATATAAGAACCACACAATCAATACATAGAGACTTTACAATATCACTCATACATATCAATCGCTATTTAGAGTTTATCTTATCAAATAAATTGAAAACCATAACCTACCCTCCACCGAAGCCCGAAATCAAGCAAAGCCTACCTCTCCAATGCCTTTTGCTTTCCTCAATGCCTATAACCTTTTAGTCTGAAGTCTATGTCGCTTGCGTTCTTTTCTTCCGGTTCCGTTCACCGCTCTTCTCCTCTTTTCTCTTTTGGGTTTTCTTCTACAGATTCTTTTTTACCCTCTAATTATCATATAAATCAATCTATAAAATTTATAAAGTAACCCACTATTAATTTAAAGTTTATCCATCCTTTCAAAAACCCAACTCATTACATTATTAAATCACCCCACTAATTTTCATAATTGTAATTAATCAATAGTCCAGCACGGCCAATTAAAATTTAAGCGGAGAGTTCTGCCAAGCCGGGGTTACACAGCTATGTTGACGTTCCCGTCGTATCTATGACGGTTCCGTGTCGGCAGGTCCGTCTGAAGCTCATACGAGTCAATCCCATTACCTCAGTTTCAAGAGTTGAATGTGTTTTCGGAAAACGATAGACCCCTTCGTCTGACCGTCGTGCCTATGACCGTCTCGTCATCTTGCCCGTCGAGGGTAATGAGGAGCAGAAGAACTAAATTGCGCAAGTAAATGGGGACGATATGGAGTCCCACAGGGGCCGTCAATGAGACCAATGACGTGTCCGTCGGCAATGGTCCGTCGACCCCGTAGTGTTTATCAAAATAATCTAATTGCCAAACTTGACTAACACGTGTTTTACAATATATACCAAATTTACCCATCCGTTCGTCTCGAACGATCAAGGAAGAAAAGTAAGTACGAGAAAGAGTCACTGAATCTGTCAAAAGATGTGGATCTCTTTCTTATATCAACATCGCTCTCCCAAGTGGACGCTTCAACTGGACGACTCTTCTACAGAACACCAAATGATAGATGCAATCTGCTTGATCTCACTTGCGGACCTCTCTATCTTTGAATAGCAACAGGCTCCTCTCATAATACAATTCTCATCAAGAAAAACTGAATTCCAACATTTAATGTAGTTTCCTTCCCATGGTATTTTTTAAGCATGACACACCTGAAATACCGATTCGCATCTGAGGTCTGGAGGCATGCCAATTCAGTAAGCCACCTCCCCCCAACCTTCCCAGAACTAACAATGGACCAATATAATGTACTAGCTTACCAGTCGCCCCCTTACCAAAAAAAACGCATCACCTACCCCTTTCAATGGGTGGAAACCTTCGCAGACTTGTTCACCCTCCCTAAAATCAATTTCCCTAACATTCGAATCAGAGCTTCTTCTGCTTCTGCCTCTGAGCGCTGCTAGAAGCTTCCTTTCTCCCGGAATGAATTTTACTTTTTACTTTAGATCTAACGATTCCGCTCAAAATATCGGTACCTCAAGTCTCACCATCGATGCATCAATACCAACCATGTAGATCTACATCTCCTCCATACAGTGCCTCAAATGGTCATATCAAAACTCTTGACTGATAGCTATTATTTTATGAAAACTCTGCTAGGTGGTAGAATTTATCCATCGACCCACCTAAGACCAAATTCATCACACATCATAATCATTCCTCCAACACCTTAATTGTTCGCTCAGACTGAAACCCCCCCATCGGTCTGAGGGTGAAATGCAGTACTAAGATCCCCAGCCTAGTACCCCTAGTATCACAGTAATGTTCTCCAAAAAAACATAGAAGTAATGCGTACCTTACCTGATATGGATGAAAGTGGACTACTGCCATGCAATCGAACATTCTGAGATATAGAGTTTGGCTAAGACCCTTCTTCTACTTGTAAGTCATCTGACTCTGAATGAAGGTGAGAAGACTTATTAACTGTCAACAATAACCAATAGAATCCAACTTACCCAATGTCTTTGGAAAGACCAACCACAAACCCATTGAATATTTCCCACTTCCATTCAAGAATGGGCATTCATCTGAATTTTCGCCCTTCCTGGCCTCCGCTGTGGTTCATTAGACTTTACACCTTTACCCTGCTGACACTTGAAGGGCCTTGGGCAACAAAATCAACCTGTCCAATGCTTCACTCTCTACTCCCCAAAATGTTGCTTTAAGGTAAGATACACTCTTGTTTGCACCAGGATGTATAGAATATCTTGAACCTATGGCGCTCTGTAAAAATATGTGAACCAAATCATTAACACGTGCACATCATAACCCCTTTCCCTTAATTCTCAAAACTCCTTCCCATCATTAATTGCCTCTTTTAGCCTCTCTCCTCGGAATACCCTATCTCTGAATTCGGCTCAGGCTTCTCCATCATCAAACTACTTTCCCGTTAATCTTGTCAAGAAAAGCTGATTTTGCCGTCCACACAGGGTTAAAAAAAGATCCACCCTTTCTCTAGTACTTCCAATACTTCCTCCTCCAGCCTCAGAAGGTCATTAGCCAAAAGTCTGACCCTCCCTCTAGCCAATGGGCGTCTGAAACCCGTAAGTTAGCGTAAACTACCCCTAGCTCCTACTTTCTACTTAAAGCATCTGCCCAATACATTAATTAAGCTTTTCCTGAGGTGATACAAAACGTAATAGCATAGCTCACCTTCAAAGTTCCATCGCGCCTCCCTCTTCTGCCTTCAAATTCAAATCTTTCTGAGGTAACGATTATAGTTGTAATACTACGATGATCTGTATAAACTTCAACACTTGACCCCATATGTGGAATAAATGTCCCTCCATTGTTTTAATCGGTAAATACAACTGTCCGCCAATACTCCACATCATATGGGTCCCGAATTAGTTCACGTTCATCCGAGGCACTTTTTAATTGCCGTTTCGAAGCATCAGCACTTACATTTTCTCTCCTGACATTAGTCTGCACCAAAGCCAGAAATTCAGGACATGCAATACACAATAAACACCAAAATTCTATACACCTTCCACTGGCAAGGCAAAATTTGGTGCCAGTACGTCAACGAGGTCTTTGAGTTTCTGAAACTCTTCTTCACATTCATCCGACCAATACAAATGTGAACATTTTCTGCTTTATTCAAATTTGTCAGCATTGGCGAAGCAAAGAAAAAAATCCCTTGACACATCGATGGTATTAGCTAGTGTTAAAAAACCAATCACAGCTCCTACCCTCTGTAACATTAGTAATTGGTTCACCCACCAACTCTTCCCTGCTTCAATGTTTATAAGGATCCAACATCACTCCATACTTAGAACCAACGTGCCCGCAAGACGGACACTAAATCTATTCAAACTCACACTGGGAGAATTTGGCATAAATCATTTTCTCACTTTCTTTCTCCTTCTCCTCAACTGAACTTCAATAGATTCATCAATGCTCCTCATGAGCTTCCTTCTCATGCTCTTTGAGTATATCAGTATTGCTCATCAATTTCAAATTTTATTATTTGCCCTCACATAACATCACTAACGCCTTACTGTCTTTAAATCATACTCAATATTCAACCTCCCCTCTTCCTTATTTTTTTTTTCGCCTCTCTCACCCCCCTCCTCTCCTTCTCCTCTCTTCCTTCCCTCTCCCCCCCCGCTCCCGCTCACTTGCTTGCCACAAAATAAAATCCCCGTTCATTCAGGCTTATGTAACCGCAGCCGGCCATTCGTGTAAGCGCCAAGACTTACTAGAATTCATATGCCCATACCCTTTGTTCGAAACAGCTTCTGGATACATCTCTGCTGCCCGTCATTTTCAATTGATGATGCCAGATCTCATATCAATTTTAGAGAAGAACAAGCACCTTAGTAACTGATCGAAAACAATCATCAATGCGATAAATAGGATACTTTGTTCTTAATAGTTCCAACCCCCCACTATTATGTTTGCCTGTAGTCCTAATTCACACATCCGAAAAAAACTCCATCCTTCTTCTTCAAAAATAAACATGAAGCATACCCCCCAGGATGCCTTGGTCTATTAAAAAAAAAAACCTCTTACCTAACACTCCTGAAGTTGTGCTTTACTCCCTTAACTCAGATGGAGCCATTCTACAAGGGGGTATGGAATGGGCAGCGAGTACCCGCTCTCAGATCAGTACAAAAATCAATATCCCCTATCTGTGGCATACCCAGGAAGGTCTGCAGAACACATACATTCCAGAAACCTTCACGGACTCCTCAAGACACAGAATCACGATCGAAGGCATGTTTGGGAAGTATCATCCCTAAAATGTACCAGAAAGCTAACAACACTTACTAACCATTCTCTCAAGCACGAGAAAGCAATAATATGAAGTGGAGTGGTCGTGAAAATAAGTCACCACTCCCTCCCACACTCGGATTTGTCCAGGCTTGGCCAATTCCCGTTTTTATTAGGCATTTACAAATCTAGGCATTGCAAAATTGGGAAAGTCAAGCCATACACAGAAATTACAGTCTACAAATCAAATCACACCATCTCTAGAATAATCAAACTACATTGTGGTATTTCTTCCCCACAAAGTTACAAGACACAGACTATGCACCTTCTCAACCATAAAGACTCACCCACAGGAGTAGAGACACAAAACCGAAACAAAAATTCAAAACTGCATTTCCAAGCAAATCACAATCACAATATAACAAGAAGACCAGCAGCAAATGAGGAAGATACATATGAAAATGTGATCCAGGATGCGATAATACAGAAGCCATTCAATCAACAGACCAAAAGATTACCCTTGGTAATTAACACACTCAGATGTCACTTCTCTACTGCTTCAGACCCTTCCCGAGGAAAGTTACCACAATGCGGCCCTATGACCCCGTAGCGGTCCCGTTGCCCACCTACCGTGTTGCGCTGGCATGTATTTTTAACAGTTTGTGCATTCCACCCCGGTTGATTTGGTACCTACCATTACTTTGGCACCACGTCCTCCAGTAGTGGGTGGCCTCTCACATGATCCACCTCTACCTATACTAATTGGGGTCTGTTAACTCTGTTTTTGGACAATACTTCCTAATACGGTCCTCCGATCCTCCCACATCCATAACAATTCCTGGATGTCAAGCAAAGGTCTTTGGTGAAAATGACGAAGTCTGGGGATAACCTGTCCAAACCATAAAAAGGGATGACTGGGCTGCGATGGTACCCCCAACTAAGTCTGGTGCAGGTAAGACGGATAGGGCGGTTTGGGTACACCTCATGAACTCTGCCACTCTTTGAGATAAAACCCTAAACTTCCATCCCTACGGAACTTCTTCGATGTCGACGCCATGGTGAAGTCGTCCTAGCCTTCACCCTCTCCACCTCTATCACAAATCAACCACTATTCCTTAAAGGATTTGGTCGCAAGCGCTACCTGTAAGGCTGGGATCTGCAAATCCGAACTACGCATCAATCCTTTCCAAACTAAATGGCGAATTCCGCTCTTGTGATTGAAGCAAATGTGTGGCATCCCTTGAATAGTGGTATACGAAATTAGTCCCGCATACTCAGCAACAGACCTCCCTGCCTTGCTCTAAGGCTCAGTACTCATCTCTTTCCTCTTTATCTCTCAAAGTCCGGGGTATATACTTCTCCCTAAATAAGACCTACAATTATGCCAAGCATAGGTTGGTGCCCTGTCTGGTTGATCACTACAACATAAACTACTCGCCACCGAAGGACACCCGCGCCCTTTTTCCCTCCCTCCCACACTTCCCTTCTCTTAGTCCCACCCTCTCCCGCCAAAGTCGTTCTAGACTAAACTGTTTCCATCTTATGTAGCAGCTCATGACATCAACCATGAAAATCCTAGGCAAATCCTTCAGATTCAGCACCCTTTGAGACTTGTAGTTTCCACTTTTAAGAATTTAGTGAAAAGTTCATGATGATAAACTGTCATTATAGAACCTGTAGTGAATCGGGAACGTGCCTACTCTTCCAATGAGGCACTTCCATGTGGCGACAGACGACCCATGGGAATGAATGAGGCACGTTGATTTGGGACCACAGCCGTTGCAATGTTGTACTTCCCTTCTGAACCTGAGGTGCTGGTGCAGAAATAACACTGGAATGGTATCTGGCCCTAATCAGATGACCCGCTGATAAGTAAGAACCTGATTAATCATCTCTGGGTTGGTTGGGAATGGTAATTCCTCATCTTGACCCTGCCTCATTCTTCCTCCCTTCTTCACCCTATCTCACTACCTATCACCCCATCATCCGTCTTCTTTCTCATTACCCTGTACCTTCACTAGCTCTTCCCTCCTTCCTCTCTTCCCCTCTTTTTTTACTGTCTCCCTCTCTCAGGCGCTCCTCCTCTGCGACCCCTACCAATACCGAGACGAGTCTTGCCACTGGCCACTCGCTCCCCCTTCCGATCTACCCCCAATGGTTTGCTTTCAGACGCAACCCTCTCTTGCGGTGTCTGGTGTTGGCACAGTTGTTGCTTCTAGTTCTAACCATCTTCGAATATAGAGTAATGATATTTAGATACCAATTTTGTTCACCTAGATCCAATTTAATCCAAGCTAATATCACACGAAAAAAGAGAACTGGAGTTTTTCCACAAGTCCTATAGCCTCTCAAATAAAAATAAGGCGTCCGCCTTCCCCAGTTCCTCAAGAACTCTAACTAGAATCGTTCTGTGTGATGAGACCCCACGAACCTAACACAGCTGCTGATACCAAATCTGTTTGTCACGACCCCAACGTGTCGTGAGTGGCAACCTCACCCTTCCTACTAGGTGGGTGAAACACAAACAAATCTAAACCCCACGCCATTTACCCAACTAGTTCAAACTATAATTAACAAATACATGCGGGAAGATCCAAAACTTATTATGTAACCAATCGTAAATTAAGATTCTAAAATTTAACACTTATTACCCCAAAATGGAAGCTCATCACATGAAGAACTCTATAACCTCAAAGTACAAAGTCTCTAAGAGTTTAAGAAGCTAAAATTAAGTACATAAAAAAAAAGATGGTCCATGTCCGACTTTCAAAGACATTCAGCGTGAAGGACAGAATCCAGCCCGGCATAGAAACGATAGCTCATCGCTCACGCCTAAGGTCTGATGTGCTGCGAGACTGGGCTAGAGTTTGAGGGCGAGTCGAAGCTCGATGGCGTACACTGCTGCACTACAAAACAAACTAACATAGAAGAAAAGACAAGGTAGGGGTCAGTACGGCAACACGTACTCAGTATGTATCGAGTCGGCCAACTCAAAATAGAAACATTAATATATTAACAATAGTATAAATCACTACCATAGTTAACAGTAGCAAGCAATCACCCATCTAACAATTGACAACAACACCATGCTAAGTACAAACACCTCAATCACAACATCAAAAACACTATGAAGACTCATCGCCTCTACACTCTCCTACAAAAACAACAAAACAAACAACCAACTCATTTAGGATAGGTTCATTGAGTTTAGTCGTTATTAAGTTTACATTACCTTCAAGATCCTTTCCTTCTAAACCAACTTGTGTCGGAACTTGCACACTCCGATCCCATTACACCGTTGTCCGGAACGTGACACCTGATCCCATAATATCCCGTGTCGGACAACGTAACTTCCGATCCAATAAATCGTGTCCGGCAATGTGACACTCCGAGTCCGAATTCATCTTATTTTTTATTGGTCATCTACCTTCCTGTATTCAAAGCGTCACACATTCGAAGTAGAGAGGGCAAGATTAAAACTTCAACATATCCACTAATTTTAGGCAGACCACAAACCACACACATCAAAATATAAAACCACCAATCAGTACATAGAGACTTAACATATTCCTCACCTACAATAAATCCTATTTTAGAGGACGTTTATTAATCAAATAGAACTAACCATAATCTACTCCACCGTGCAACCGAAATCACTAAAGCTACACCCCTCCAATGCCTTTGCTTTCCTCCAATGCCTACGAACCTTTTTAGTCGAAGTCTAGTCGCGTTGCGTTCTTCGTTTCGTGTCACGCTCTTGTCTCCTCGTTCCGTGTTTTTATTTTTCTTCCGACATATTCCTTTTACCCTAATTATCATATAACAATTATAAAATTTATAAAAGTAAACCCATACCACTATTAATTTAAAAGTTTATCCTCCTTTAAATAATCCAAAAAACTATAGTAAATTATTTAAATATCACCTGCCCCTAATTCATAATTGTAATTATGAATATTCCAAACTCCCATTTAAAATTTAGCGGGAGTCCTGACCAAGCCGGGGTTTACGCAGCTTTTGAAGGTTTGACGGTCATCGGACTAAACACGGTCCGTGCTGCAAGGTCCTTTATCGTGAGCTCGGAGAAGTCAATCCCATATCCAGATGCCAAGCGTTTGGACGTGTTTTGGAACGAAATACCCGCGACGGATCGTCGTTGCTATGACTGTTCGTCAACTTGTCTTCTGAGGGTAATGAAAGAGCGAAGCAGAATGAATTGCGCATGTATGGGTACGCCGGAGTCCCTCACTGCTTGCCGTCATACCACTGACGGTCCGTGCTGGTCTCCGACCCATAGTTGTTTATCAACAATAAGTCTAACTGCTCAAAAGTTACCATAACTACAAACAGGATTTTACGGATGTATGGTTGAGGTTTGTATAGTATAATCGGAATGGTGGTTAGACGGATAAAAGGGGTGTTTACAAGTGTGTAGAAGATTTCACTTTTTTCACAAGGGAATGTAGCAAAGGTTGTTGGATAATGGTAGGGGGACTGGTGGTGGGACATATAGTTTGAACGACGCAATGTAGTAGTAGGTGGTGGGAATGATATTTATATAAAGGATTTCAATAATTACCAAACCCTTCTTTTGCCCCTAACTGGTACAACAACAACCAACGCCACCCCCCCACCTTCCACCTCCTCCGTCGTTCAACAATATTTACCACCCCTACCTACAGCTTCCATATCACATAACCTTGACTACATTTCCTTGAAAATCGAACCAGCATACTCCACACTGTGTTACCCAGTTCCTCCCCTATCTACCCCCACCACCCTCCACCATATCACCTACCACCTCTCGACCTCCTATCTCCTCACGTATCCACTCAACCATCTTTAATATGCTATCTTTACCTCCCCGTAACCCAACCACCTTCAAACCACCCAAACCATATATCCCACCTTAATATCAATTCCTCCCACAACCAACCCATATAATCACGCCCACCACCTCTACAATAAAGACGTCCTCCTTGAAATTAAGCAACCATCTAGACAGATTCCATTAAAGTTCCATATGTACGCCATTATAACCCATCTTGCACTCGAGTTCAACCACTTCAACAGCATTTTAAAAATATGAAAACCTTCACACCTATACTAGATGTCTGATAATGAGAGCTCATTGGCCATTATTATCAGAAGTACGAAACTGAATCCATTTTGCTCACTAAATCACTTCATTGTTTCGTCGTTCTAACGTCCTTGAAATACACTACATAACCTATAACACTTCAAGGTAGAAATACAATTAATTAACCTTTGATTCTAGAGGACGAGTAGGGAATTCCAAATCATTTGGTTAACTACCAATATTCTTTTTTCATAACAAAGGGTAGAAAGGTGGTACTGACTACCTAATTAATTTATCGTTTGTGTTGCACTAAACAAATAGGAAAAGATTATATTAAATGTTCTACACTCTTAGTTATGTAACAACCACTTTGTTCTGTTATCGTTTTCCTTTTTCTTTTTCTTTCTTTCTTCCTTCTTCCAAATATTAATTAATGAACTATACCTATGAGATGTAATTCCTCATATGATGGACTATCATAGTTATATATGACTACATCTTTTAAATTATTTCCATGTAATGATATTATGAACAAAAATTAAATCATAAACTTAAAAGCTTTTATCCTACTTTCTTCTCTCCTTCTCCTACTTCTCCCCCTATTTCACAGCACTGATGCTTTCAGGAGGTTTTGCCACTTTTCTTTTTCTGAACCTTAGTCTATAGGATTGAACCCTTTGTGATCCATTGTTAATTTGGATCCACGGTGGCTTGGATCCTACTTGAGATTTTGTTTTATTTAGCTCAATCAACCGTAAAGTCTCGTCATCAAAAAAATAACTATAAAAGGGGTAAAGAACTTCAACTTAGTCAGTTTGCTACAAATGCGCCTAACTCATCTACCGAGATTTTATGTGGGTTTTTCATACCACTTACGTATCATCAAAAACCTTATTATTAGAACCTTCTACAGACAGAAGACTAGGAATATAGAAACTAAAACAAGTTTTTCACGCCAATGGGGTAGTCCCCAAAAAAGTAAATTTACTTAATACTAATATTAAGGAACTGAATAGTTTCCTTTGATTCAAACAACAAATACTTTCACATGGATAAGCAAGAAGAGTTGAACTGTCATAAACGAAAGGAGGTTGAAAAGTCGGATTTACCGTTACTTTTGTTGTGTGAAACATCTTGTATGAGAAGAAGAATGAAGAGATGAGAACGTGGGAATAAGGAGCTCGTACAACCTACATAGAGAACGAGGAGTAGTGAACAGTCAGTCGTGAACAAGGAGGAATAGTAAGAAGAAAATCAAGGTGAAGCAAAGAGGAAATGAAGATAGCATTTATAGATAAGGTTAATGAATGTGGGATTACCATAATAAGATTAGGTTGGGCTGGGCAAAAAATTTATTTTCATGTTTTGATTATAATAAAAGGTCCTAATGACCAAAAAAATGTCTTTATAACAGGGATTTCAATGTAATTGAGGAAGTTATAGGAAATATTTAATATGATAAAGAAAGGCAATCATATAACTATTTTTAAAAACGGTTAAATATGAAATTTACCATGATTTTGTGAGGTCCTCATATCGAAAATACCTTCACCCCCTTCACATATCTACATAGATTCAAGATTGTGTAGGAATATAAGAAATTTAAATTCCATCTATTTTAAAAAATTGATAGCGATTTGTGATCACAAAGATGAAGTATCCTGAAGAGTTTTTCAGCTCCTCCTAAAATTTTGAGGGAAAATATGAATCGATTTGTTTGATTCTCTCAATGAACTCAAATATGCACAGCCCGAAGGATGATTTACTCTAAACTATCCAATGTCTAATGCACCGTTATAAGAAAATCTAAAGAAATATGCCCCTAACCAATAGACTGTATATAGTAGAGGAATCTGGTAAACATTGAAACGCTGCTCATGTTCAAGTACTTATGAACAAAGGCGTAGTAGAAAACCCGAATTATTAAAATAAATAAATTTAATACACATTAAAAACAATAGATAAAATTCGGCCATTCTATAAGCTTCACTCATTACTAAGATTATTCTATTTTTTCTTTTGTCATTCTTCGGTGTTTCCCTTGCCAAATCAATATCGGATCATCCTGAATTTTCAAAGCCTTATTTCTCACTTCTAATCATCCTCACATCCGACTACCTTTGAGATTTTGTTATTGGATAATATAACCATGTTCTCCAAGCTGCTAATCCACACACGATTTCGCCATAAAATGTAAGGTTTCTCAACATATAGACTTTGATTTCAGGCGAGACAAAATATGAGAATTGGTTTCAGATAATAAAACTAAGATGTTGCAAAAAACCAATAAGATATCTTTAAGAAATGATATTTCCTAGTTCTAAAACCTATATTGTTCTACATATTGAATAATGTATAAATCCATACGTTGTTAGTTTTTTTAATATATATTAATTTACTCAAAAAAATAAAATATTCGCACCTATCACAAGTATGATGTCCGTGTTTTTGATCCTATATGTAAATTTAACCTAACAATAATGGAGTTTAAAAAGAAAGGAAAACGGAACTTTTGTATTATATGTCAGCTACTCTTTCTGTGTGATTTAGGTAAACTACCACTGTAATATCAAATCTATCAAAAAAATATGACATCTATTATATTTAAAAAAATCAAGCTAAAAAATAAATTTATTTTATCAATACTGAGAAAATGGTATAGTCACCATAAATAGTACAACGTATTCAAGACAAACGTTTTAGAGTCTGTGTTTCATGTAGATTCAATTAAAACATGTCTTTGCAAGATAAAATATATGAGGTTCAATTCATATTTTCAATTAAGCAATCTTGTTTTAAAAAAAAGATAAGAGGAAAGAACATACTCTTTATATAGAGAAACAAAGTATACTTTTAAATTGTCGAAGTTTTAGTGATAGTGAAGTACAAATATAAGTATAGAAACCACAACTATATGTAAATTAGGCAATTTGTATAGATCTTTTTCAAAGCAGAGATTGAAAAAGAAAGTAAGATTTTCAGATTCTCACCACATCAATAATTTTTATGAAATCTTGATTATTCTCACCATTGGTTCATTCGGATTTATCCATCTCTCTTTTTCTTTATTTAACTTTATACTTTCTTATTCTTATAATTTGAAAAAAAATTCCTACATAACAAGCATAATTAAATATCATTAATAATTTATAACCTATTCCTATCACTAATATAAAAACAATATGAACGTATAATTTCACTCCCATATTGCTATTAGTGAATATTATTAACCTTGATACAAATTAAATGGAAAAATATGCATTCGACAGAAGATTATGAAATACTCTTATTAGATCGTGAGACAATTAAAGATTATAGGCCATAAAAAACAATTGCTAGTTAAATTCATAGTAGCTATGTGGTTGACTACCTGAATTTTAACTTTATTGGGAGGGTTTAACCCTACCTTGAATCCACGCGTCCATTCCTCTTTCATAAATCCAATTTAATATATTTAAAAACTAGAAGAATTTCAATATGGCAAGGCACCAAACAAGAAGGGGAACGTTTTTTTCTCTTTGGATAATCATTAAATTTGACTTATCAAAAAAATTTTGACATTTAGTTTTTTTTATTGTATAAAAAAATTGATTTAAACATAAATTTGACAAGAGCCATATAATGAATAATTATTGGGGTCATTTTCAAACTACAATTAAATTAGGCTTTATGAGAAAAACAAAAATAAACGAAAAAAAACTTTTTTATCAAAAATATATTGTTCATAGTAGTATTTTAAAATTTTTCATAAAATATTTTACAATGTAGTTTTGATATTTAGTGATACTGTTCTTTTTGTTTCTGGAATGTAAAATGGAATAGAGAAACTTTTATTTGAAAACATAAAATAAAATTAAGTACTACTTACCAATAGTGATACTTTAGTTTGTTTCCAAAAACCTACATATATATATATCTAAAAAAAAGAAACTCATGGACCCGGCTATGTGGCACCATCACAAATCAGATTTCCTTTGAAAATTTATTTATTTTTAAAAGGTAAGCTTCTCATTTCATGAAAATTTTCACTATTATGAAGAATCAGACTTTGATGAAGAGTTTTGACTTTTAAGAAAAGTTGTGAATTTTATGCAGACTTAGACTTTATGAAGAGTTGACGACTTTCATTAAAAAATTGCGACTTTATGGAAGTTGTGATTTTATGAAAGGTTGTCACCTTCGGAAGGTTGCGACTTTTACAAATATTTGTAACCTTTCATATAAGGCAAATAAAACAGTTATGCAGGTACCCTTTGTTATCCTAAATAAAGGGATTTCACTCACAATTTAAAACAATGCAAATTCTAAACCTCTTCTCTCCTCCTCTCTCCTCCTCCTCCATCCTCCTCATCTTCTTATTATTCTTCACAACAAAATTATTTAGTATTGTTCATGTTGAGTGGTCACTATGATGATTGCCTTATGTTACCGATTTGGTAAATTTATTTAGTCATTAAATTATTGTTTATGTAGTAAGGAGAAATATAGGATGTAAAAGTTAATTTTCTTTTACATTATTAATGTTTTACCACGATAAATCTTGAGTGAGATAATTTAGTGTTTTACTTTAAGAACTTATCGATTTAAAGTATTATTATTTTATAAATTCTCTTAATTAGTTTCACGCGAGGGCGGGTAATTTTACTAGTTAACTTAATAAAAGACCGTACATCTTTGGATATATTTTGCATCTACAAAATTTATTTTATAAAAACCTAATATAAATTTAGATCATGAAACAAGTAGTGAAAACTCATAATTCTTAAAACATAAAAGTAAATTCCCCAAGAAAATTAAAAGGAAACAAAGAGAAATTTATGTAAAAGATGGAGTATCCCTTAGTTTTACTTGCTAGTTCTAATTATCTATATATGTCTTTGTAAGTGTATATGTCATCATTTTTATCAGTAAAAATTTGTTTGATATAGATTATTTAAATGCCTTTTAAACTTGATCTTAACCTAACATTTTCATATGAAATTGAAGAATACATAACGTAAATCGAAAATTGAAATTTGAGGAATTGGGCAGCCATATAACCCATGACCGCACTTACACATGGACAACACCATATCTTCGTCAACTTTCTCCATTTAAAAAAAGGTTTGAGGTTTTTTCGAGGAAATAAATACTTGGGTAAGAAATAGTTTTTTTCACAACATTTTCTTATAAAAGTCATTTTATATAAATCTATTGCATTTTCTTAAAATAAATTTTTTGACGAATTAGTGTTTTGTTAGGGAAATTGTTCATTTTTCCAAAGTGGAATTTGGAAAGTTACTCACATTTGAAAAAAAAGAACGTTCAATTAATTTTTTGATAGATAAAAACACAAGTGAGCAAAATTAGTAAACCACGGTTTTATTGGATCATGCTCAAGTCTGGAGGAAAACACATATGATGCAAACGTTTATACAGGAAAAGGTTTACTTGCACTATGGATTCTATAAGCGGTTGAAATCACAACAAATTCCCAGATTTATTTAACCTAGGTCTATACAAATCTTGTGAATGAAGGAACTACATAATTCTATGGATCTAAATCGATTAAAGGAATCCATAGTGCAAAGCCCACATCCCCGGTGAAGAAATCTAACCAATATTCTTTTGATTTTTGGGCTAAAAAAATAAGAACAATATTGTTCTGTTCTTGAAAGAAACCGGAAACCGTCTTTCTCTTTCTATTATAGAACGATGTATCTTAGGAATCAAAGTAGTACTTTAATTGCCTCAATGAAAAAGAAACGACCAAAAATAACCCTGACATAAAAGTTGATGAAAGCAATTAACTATGGTACCACGGGCCATCGTTTGATACTAGCGGTTGTAAGACTAGGTAATGGTTTTAGATCACGTGGTTTGGAGTCTCGGTTAATACTCTACAAAAAGTCAGACTCTTAGTTGCATTGTTTTTTTAGACAAGGGTTTTAGAATTATATCAATTCCGTCATCATGGTTTTCGCTTCATGATTATACTCGGTCCACTTCATTCAACTTAATTATTAATATGTTTTGGATTTATATTCTTGCTCATATTATGTAATTTCGTAGTTAAACTTTGTTCTACTCATTATTATATTTTTCAGGTTAGTATCGATATCATGAATGCTCTTTATATTCTAAGTACTTCTCATACTCTGCGCTACATCATTTTATGATATAGGTAAGTACTCAACATGCAGCTCATGCTTAAAATCGATTTCTGTGCACATTCAAACAAATCAAAGGTGAGTCATTATAGTTCAAGTATAACAAACATGTGTTCATTTTAGTTATTATTTTAGTTGCGGTTTATTTGAGTAGTTTGGGGCATGGTCCCATCAATATAAACTCATTTTTAGGCTTTTCTGACATAGTAGTAGATGTCGCTTTGACTTGTTAAGTGGTTGTTGCAGTATCACAAAACCTAGTTTATCACGTATATTAGTGCGCTTTGTTTTTTCCCATTTCAGGTATCTGTTTCTTTGTAGGTTCAGCACCCCCCCCCCCCCCCCCCCCCCCCCCCGCAGGACATGTTTTACTTAACTATTGACAGTATTTTCAGATATGCTAGATTCATCAGATAAGCTTTGGATCACTCATGATCCTAGGTCCTGTGTTAGATCTAAGGGGTAGCCTCGGGGTGTGACAGTTGGTGTCCACTTTTGGGCATTGTTTTTTCACTTGATCCTCTTTGACTCGAAATTTAACAGGTTTTGGAAGGGTTTTATTGTATAAAGATATTTTTTGGTTTTACTGCGCTATGGCTCGTTCTTTTATTAGTATATTTTAACTGTAGTTTACCCTTCCACTCACTAAAGTCCTTATTGGTAAGGGTTGTCTTACATACTGCCCAATAGTAGGTGTCTGAGACTAGAAGTCAGGTCCGTGGCAGGTCTTTTGGTGGGGCACGGGAGAAAGGGTTGACAAAAAGTGAATTTCTGATTCCTCCAAGGGTACTATTTTAGGAAACAAGGTTAAGGAATTGTTTAAAGGATATGCAATTCTTGTATATCATTTATTAATATGAGCCAATTTTGATAAAATTAAAATTACGGTCAATTTTAATAGCAGTGGTGTTTCAATAGTTTTCAATAACCAGTTCAACCATCAACATTGTCAAGAAGCATTTGTGTGTGTCAAATCAATAAAGTAAATTAAAATAACATTAAAGGTATTTAAAAGTGAGTATATGTATATATAAAAATAAAGAATTATCTGGTCCAAAATATATGTATAGAATTCAGTTTATTATGAAATCATGCATTTAAAAAGTTAAATGTTTATCGCAAATCTAGTTTTTAAAAGTTGATTGATTATGCCCTTAAAATCTAATCATTCTAAAACGGATAAAACATATGGGATAAAATGTTATATGGCTGTTATTAATAATGAATTCAACATAAACTTTCGTATGAAATTGAATTCTTGATCTATAATTAGATTGGATACTAATTAATTTGTTCTAGGGTGCGATTCTATTAAGAAACTTCGATCAGTAAATTGTCATGACGTTGATATAAATTTACAAAAAGAATGCTGCCTTGGAATATAGGCATTTTTATGATACTATTCGGTTTAATCAATTTTATAAAGTATTTTATTAGTTTTCCTATTCACTATTATTAGTTTGAAATGGAATAAAAATGACGTGTTCGTGGTTAGTGCTCTTTATTGTTCATTGAACACGAGATTTTTTATCATGTTCTGTATAGTTTTAAAGGTAAAGTGAATTTACATACAATCAAATCTTTGTTAAGATTTTTATATTAGAGGGTTTAATAAAAAGAACATTGAAGTGGTTTAGTTACCAAAAAGAATTCATGTTTTTTCCAGATGATGGTGGTGATAAACGTTTTTGTTCATCAATCAAGTCATAAGATCTAAAGGTTTTTCGTAGTTTAAAATGTTGTGAAGCATTTACGATGTGAAATTTGTGAAGAGTGATACGAAGGCCTTACCATTGTCGGCCAGATGTGCTCTTCTCAAAACGGAATCCCGTGATAAGTAAGAGGTGGTGGAAACAGTTCCATTGTTGTGATGGGTTCTATAACACATTTTTAGGGCTGCTGTTGAACAATATTGTGGTGGTGAAGTTGTCAGGGTAGCAGCTGCCGGTATGGAGGTTATGGTTGATATGGGCGGTGGTGGTTTGGAGGTTAGTTGATGTGGGCAATGGGTAAGGTGTTGGGTTCTAGAAGAGGAAGTGTGTGTTCAAGTGTTGAAAAGATTGTCATTTAACAAGGACTTAGCCAAGGTTTTTTAATATGGCATGTGGGTATTGGTGGTGGGAGATATGGTTTTGCACGAGAATGGAGGCTGGGTGGGTTGGGAATGATATTTTATCTAAACATGTCAATGTTACAAACCCCTTCTTTCCCTAACTTGTAACAACCATACACCCCTCCACCTCCTCCGTCGTTCAACCGTATTTACCACCACCAACGCTTCATATACATACCTTGACTAAATTTGTAGCCACCCCTAGCCCCAACAGACCAAAAATAGTTTTTTTCAGAAAATCTACAAAACAGGTTCTCCAACAGTTGCAATCGATGGACAGTAGCCTAAACCACGTCGTCCTGCACCAACCGTCAGATTGGATCAGAAACTCCAAAAAATTCAGCCTAGAAAAAATTGGTTAAGTCTTTCCGACGGACGGACTTTACGATCCATAGGCAACGATGGGTCCCGTAAGTCCCGTGACTGTCATCAAGACTCCCTCAACACCTCAGATCAGATTTATGGAGACCAACATGGTTTCGGAGGTGGACCTACGTCCTAGTCTGATCGTAGGTGGAAAAATTTATCGGCCAATTAATGAGGGATACAGTTGGGTCAACTTAAAATGATCATAACTCTTAACAAAAATGATAAGGTCTCTCAGTTCTACCCACAAATAATATAATTGATTATCTTGTCCATCACAACCGACCCTTGCTAAAATCAAACCCTTCGTAAAGTTATTCGCATTTGTAGGCACGTGGAACGGCCCTCACGACGACCCAACGACGGGGCGGGGGACGCACGACGACCGTCAGTTCCTTGGTCATCGTGAGGCCCGACAGCACCTTCCCAGGGGTATTTTTGACCTTTCCACTCTGTTTAAACCAATTACGTTGTTTTGACCCTAAATCACAGATTTTAGCGCATTTTTAAGACATAAACAGAATTAAAACTATCCAAGTCCAAATCATAAAATTAAAACATAGAAAATTAGAATCAAGAGATGGAGAAAAAAACCTCAAGAACCCTAGTTCATTGTATCCAGTTAGCTCAGAAATTAGCACATCACGTTCAATTATTTTACTTTTTTTCTGCTTGTTCAGTTATGTTATTTTTTAGCTTTACTTTTTTCCTACATGCTTAGTACCTTTCAAGTACGGACGCATACGGCGCTCCATCTTTCGTGATTTAGTTTCAGGTTCTCAACATCACGACACGCATAGATGCGATTTCTCTATCTCCAGTTCAGCAGATTCGGTGCTTGATACTGATTTTCTCCGAGTACACCAGTCATGATTTTCCATTTCAGTCTTTAGTCATTTAGTTTCCGTTTTTTGCCTAAATTTAGCTGGGCTTGTCCTGTATTCTAGTCTAGTTTAGACTTTATTTTAAGACATAGTTAGATTAAGCTTAGGTTTGAGTTAATATTTCTTTTGTATTAAACTCATCCACTTTCAAATATCTGATTTATAGATTATGGTATTCCCATCTTTTCATTTTAAGTATGTTTTAGCTCCGCAACAGTTTTAATTATCTTTAGTCTCCTCCTGATCATGCAAGTATGGTTAGCTTAGGATCACTTGTGGTCCCTAGGTTCCGTGACAGCATTTTCAGGGGAAGCCCGCGGGGCCGCTGCCAATAATTGGTATTAGAGAACTCGGTTAAGATTCCTAGATGTCTTAAAAAACCTCACTAAGTAGAGGTCCTTTTCATGGTGTGGAATGCACCACATCATAATGAGAGGGAAGCATTGAAGTGTTTTAGGAAAACTTTACCTTCTGTTATCTTTCATCGTGCGTAAGGTAATTATCTAATTCCATTCTAACTCGACGACGAGTGCTTAAGAACATGTCTTCCGTAGAGCTTAGGCATGGACTCACTAATGCACGTAATGCTAACACAGTTCCTCTAGTCACCAGATAAGGAAGTTCAAATAAAGAATTTCAGAAAGCCAATTCCTCAGCTTTTTGCTCAAGATTATGACACCAAAACAATTCAGCAGGTTCTAGTTCCTACAATAGAATTGAAATCGATCAATGGCCACCAGAGTTTGTCATTTTGGTAGGATTTGAATCCATCATGTTTTTGTTTAGGTCCTCATGTTTTGGTAAAGCCATAACAGAAGTTATATTGATGAGTGAAGAATATTTGTGTGTGATGTTCAGTACTGTAGGTGATCGGGATGTCAGTAACTGGTAGTGAAGTGAATTGACATCCTACAACTCAGTGTTGTGATCACATAGTATGCACTTAGTCGAAGAAAAAAGACATGATTTTTTCTTTTATAACTCCATATTAAGTCCAATTCCGTGTCAGTCCAAACTCTCTCAAAAAACCCTTCTCATCCTACTTCCATTCGGTGACCAGTTATAGCTATACGGGTATAACAAAAGTTGCCTGTCATAGTCTCCTTAGAAAGTCACCTCCGACATATCTAGTAGATTTAGAAATGGGTAGACTTGTGTAATTAGGCATGGAGTGGTTCACTCATGTTCTGGCCTCATTCGATGTAAGAACTAGGTTGTCATTTTCAGTTTCCAGATGAACCAATCTTAGAATGGAAGGGTATGTAGCCTAGCGGCCTATGGTCAAATTTTAATTTCTTACCTTAAGGGACAAGAAAGATGATATTAATGGTTCTCCTCTATAATTTAGTTCAGGTTAGGATTCTAGCATTGAAAAACCCCACATCTTGAGTCAGTTCGTAGCCTGTGAATTTCCAGACGTATTTCCAAAAGATCTTCCCGGGGCTCCCTTTTGAAAGGGAAACGAATTTTGATTAATCTCCTTCCTGATAACCAGCCTTTCCTATGCCCTCCTTAAGAATGCTCAGCAAGCTTAAGGAATTGAAAAGTAGTTGCATGACCTTCTAGAATAGGGTTGCAATCATCAGACCTCGTATTTCACCTGGGGTGCAAACAGTATTTGTTTCACAAAGAAGAAGATGGTTCTCCTCACCAGTGCATTGACTCTAGACAGTGACCATGGTCACAATCAAGAATAAGTATTCCATCCCAGGATTCATACGGTTTGACCATATTCAGGGTGCTAGTCATTTCTCAAACATAGACCTCAGATGAGTTATCATCTCTCATATAATGAGATAGTGACATTCCAAAAAACCTCCTTCAGAACTCAATTTGGTCATTATGTAATTTTGTAGTTTGATGTTTCGTTGTACTATCAATCTCCTACAACAGCACGCTTTCATGTCATGATTCGATGAATATAGTGTTTCAAACATACTTAGACTTGTTCATGAAATTCGTCTTCATTTATGATATCCTCATTACTCTAGAGTAAGCAGACATTCAAGTCCTTTGAGAGTGTTCAGTAGACTCTCAAACATCCCAGTTATTACTAAGTGTTGGTATGTATGTTTTGGTTGGTCAATCCGTTAATTTCCTTGGTCACATTTGTATCAGCGAAGTCGATCCGCGTAGATTCACAAAAGACGAGAAGCAGTGAACAAATGACCCAACCTACCTCTACTACAGATATCAAAAGTTTTCTGAGGTCTAGCAGTTTGATTACAGAAGGTTCGTGGAAGGATTTTCATCCTTAGCCTCCCATTGGACCCCTTCAAAAGGGTTTTTGACTTCAAAGATGGTCACGTTCCAATGGTCAGCATTATTGTGATAAAATCTCGCAAAATTGAAAACTGATTGACTACAACTCCTGTCTTGACTTCTACTAGAGGGTTCAGATGCTTAATGTGATCTATGCGATTATCTAGAGCTGCTCGTTTGTGTTGAGCAAAGAGAAAGTGATGATCTTATGCCTCTAAAAGCTTAAGGTGAGGAAAAGAACTATCAACTCATGACCTCGAGTTTACAGCAGTGGTTTTTGCCTCAGATTGGAGACACTACTATGGTATTGTGTTCATGTAGTATATGTTTCACCATCCTATAGCCTTCAGTATGTGTTCCCCAGAAAGAGTTGACTCTTTGCCCAGAGGAAATTGCTTGAGTTCCTGAAGTAATTATGATATGATTGTGAATTATCATCCTGGAAAGGCGAGATGTACTGGCTGATGCTCTGTAGTAGATTATCATGGTAGTGTAGCCATGTGAGGAACTAGTGAAGGATGTTCACGTAGGATTTATCTCCTGGGCGTCGCCTTATGAGCATAGATACGCGGTGTAAACAAGTTCATATGGGGAATAATCGGTCTTTGTTAGTAAGTTAAGCAAAAGCAAGAGAGTGATCGTATCTTGGCTTGAAAAAAATAGTGTGCAAGTCCAACAATCAGACAGTGGAGTTTTTTCTCCCAAGGGGGAGATGGAGTACCTTCGCTACCACGGTCGAGTGTTTGTCCGGATTTTGGAGAGTTAGGCAAGCATATTTTCTTTCATAAGCTCATAACTTCCAGTATTCAATTCATCCAGGTGCCAATAATATGTATAGCAAATCTGCGTGAAGCTATTGGTGAACTGTCATGAGAATGGATAGTAGCAGACGTGTGAGTAGGTTGCCCCTAATTGCCATAAAGTCAAGGTATAACATCAAAAGAAACCAGGAAGTATGACTCATAGATCGATATTTCCGACTGAAAGTGGGATTTAATCAATATGGGGATATCCCACAAGGTTCCTCGTACTAGCAAACAACATGACTCAATTTGGGTAATAGTTGATAGATGACTAAGTCTTCTCGCTTTTTGGAGGTCAAGCGACATAATCGCATAGGAACTATGCCAACTTGACCTTCTGAAATATGAGGTTGCATGGTTGTTGCTTTGTCCTTCAACATCAGATATAGGGGTCGTGTACCTTCATTTTTGGAAGTCATTTCAAAAAGGTCTTGTGTACAAAAATTAACCTTAGTAACAACATTTCATCAACAGACTATGGGCCGGCAAGCGTACATTCAGACCTTAGAAGATATGTTGAGGAACTTGTGTGCCGATTCAACATAGTTTGGGATGATCACCGTCCTATTATGGAGTTTGCCTACAATAATAACCTACCAATCACCAGCAATTCAGATGGCCCTTATGAGGATTTATATGGGCGTAGATGTAGATCTCCTGTTGGACAGACAAAGTCGATCGCGCTTTGTTTTATCTGAGCGAAAAATAAATGGAGAGAAGAAAAAAAATTTCAGTATTTTAAAAAATCAAAAATTGACTCCTTTTATAGCCATTTTCAGCAAGGAACATGGCTGTTCAGTGCAAATCTGTTCAAGACTAGCACCCTTGTATTTATCCAGAAAGTTGTGTTCTTTTGGAAAAAATTAACAACTTTCGAAAATTGTGTTTGGTTAGGAAAAGCATGCCAATCCAAAATCATTTGCCCAATCCAAGCGAAGCCCGAAGTCGAGGCCGAGCGACGACGACGACGACGGCGCGACGGGGCATCTTCTTCTTATGCTCTTTACGTAAGTAATGGAGTGTTTTCCCTCAATAAGGACAACCTTTCCCTTTCTTTTGCCCATCTGGGAGGAATGACTTTTCATTGAACTTTGCAATGACTTTCATTTTTCCTGCCAATGTAGTTCCCTCAATTTTTCAAATTCTCTTCTCTCTCCATCTTTCTTTTCCCATTTAACACTTGCTAAATCCCAACAACCCCCAATGATGGGGAAGGCTATTGTTAAAACATATGCATGAAAAAACTTGTGTGTCTTGTAGGTAAAGGTTAATCGTATCTGGATAGTAGGTTTTCCCTTTAAAACTTTCCATAGTGGATATATATCGATATACTCCCTCGGATCAATCAGTATATTTGTATATCATTGACCCCGTCAGGTTTTGTGTATACCTAGCCCATATGTCACAGCAACACAATAATAACCCTGAAATGGTTCTTAGTTCTCATTGTTTTTGTTCGTTTTCACAAGCCATGAACACATTTCGGATATTAAGTGCGTAAAAAAAAAAAAAGAACTGGCCTTACCCGGATTCTCCTTGAAAGCGGCTTAAACTTCAACACTTACATAGGTGATTCTAAATGTGTTATACCCAAAAATATACATACACCATTTGATATTCCCTGTATCAAACGTAGAAACCGTTAAAAAGTTCTTTATGTCTTTATCCTGGTTACTAACATTGTCTCGTCATAAGAATGGACCATAAATAATATAATTTTTTGTTTCCTTTGACAATGTTGAACCGGCATACAAAGACTTTGTTTTATCTCCTGAACCTAATCTTGGTATCTCTATTCTTCTAGGTAGAGTTTACCACCACATGACTTGTTCTCGGCCATAGTCCCCATTTTCCCCCTCTATGATTTCTCAACTCCCTTTCTATTTAGGTCTTTTTAAGTGGATCCGACACTTATCTGTTGACTTCACATAGTCAATTATGATAATTCCACTTAGTAAGTTTTCTCACAGGTTTGTCTTCGTCTTATGTGACATACTTGCCGTTATAACATATGCTTCCGCCCTTCTATGCAGATTGAACTCATCACAACGTAGGCATAATAGGGGCCATTGTTGGGCAAACATGGAATATCTTCTATAATTCCGGGAGCCATTCAGCTTCTTCACCTGCCTTGTCTAAAGGCAATGAATTCAGACATCCATTGTAGGCGAGCTATCCTGTTTGTTTGGATGATTTCCAAGATTTTGTTGTAATGTAAAGCAAGTTTTTGAGTGTCATCTAGTAGCCCAAAACTCTCTCATTGACAACCAATGATTTGATTAGGATTACTTGTGGATTGACTCAGTTTACTGAGACGCACAATCTATGTCTGGTCGTGTACATTCATGAATACAATTAAAGTTTCCAATACGCTAACCCATAATCAAATTGAGACTGACTTTCACCTTTATTCTTTGCCAGATGAAGATTTGACTCAATTAAGAGTCTTTTTGCCCTTTAAATTCAAAAATTTAAAAAATTTTCAAGTAATCGTTGAGATAAATGAGTTTGAGAAAATCTAGACCGTAGGAGTTTTAAGAAATTTAATTCCTAATATCACATCCGCAACTCCAATCTTTCATATCAACCTTACTATCAAGCATACGATTTTATCTTTCTAATTTAGCAATGTCTTTTCTTATTATAAGCATCTCACTACATATAGGCATAAAATAACTTCCTGATTTGGAGTAGCTTTAAGTAAACCATTTACCCACAGTCATTGATATTAAACATCAATTTGAAAACATGGTTTGAATCAAAACTTGCATGCATGCGTCACTGCGAGTATGTGTCAAAATAATCAAGACCTTCTTTTGCCTAAAACCTTTGAAAACTAGTCTTGCTTTTATATGTCCAAGAGTCCATTCCATCATCTTCATTTCATCTTCTTTTTAAGATCCATTTTGAAACACACAATGGTTTGTTCCCGAGGAAGTCACCAACACACCCCCAACTATGTTGCACTTATGATGATTCATCAATTTCACTATTAACAGCCTCCTTCCAAAATGTGAGTCCTACACAAAATTTCTTCCTTGAATGTTTCAAAGTGGCTCACTTCAAGAGAAATGTTACAAAATTTAGCCCAAATTAACTAGATGTCTTTGACGTTTTTACTGCGTCTTGGACTTCTTCATTTTGTTCATTATCTTTTGGTTCTTCTTCTCTGGTGGTTTAGATCACCCACTAGATGACTCAGTCTATGTTTTATATGGATAGATATGTTCAAAAATCAGCACATCTTATTCCATTACCGTATTATCATGCAATATGCCGAATGTTCGGGACTTATGAACCAAAATCGACATGCCCTTTACTGTTTGTGGCATATCCACTTGAATACATAATCCCAGTCTTAGGTCCCGATTTTTTTACCCTCTTAGGGATAGGAAACTTGTAACTTTTGGCTAGACACCCCACACTTTGAAATATTTCAATTTGGTTTCTACCTTTCGATTCGCATAGGCATTACATGTGGAACTGATTGCTGTAAGGATAGCTTCCCCCACAAGTTCTTGTAAACCTGAACTATAATAACTGCATTCATCATTTCTGTTAAAGTTCGGTTTTTTTTCCTTTCTGGCACTTCCATTAGATTGAGGAGTGTAAGGGGGGGGGTGGGAGCAGTAGTTTGATGGATTATTCATTTTCTAAACCTATTTCTACAAATGGAGATTCATATTCTCCAACCTCTATCACTTCTGATCATTTTTGATATTTTTATCTACTGATTTTCAACTTCAGTTTTATATTGCCAAATGCACTATAGTTCATCTTATATTTAGCAAATAGACACTAACAATAATCTTGTGCAATCGTCAAGAAAGAATATAAATACTTTTTTCCCACAACGGATGTGTGGAACTTCAATGTCACAATATCAGTGTGAATCAATTCTAAAAGGATTTGAAATTCCTTTTTACGATTTATAAGAATGCTGTACATACTTAGCATTCAACCAAATTTTGACATTTTGGATTTACTGCACTCAATTTTTTCAAAATATTAAGTTAATCATTTCGCAGGTTTTTGTTATTAACGTTCCCAAACTTCAGGTCATAAAACATGTAATACTCAAGCAAGTAAGAATAAGCAGAAGATCTTTATTCATATCAACTGCAATTACATTTAGTTGAAAGTCCCACACTAAGGTAGCCTTTTCCTACAATACGTATCATTTTGCTTACTACTACACTTTATCAGAAACAAATAACATGTAAATTCATTCTGGGGTAAAAACTGGAATTGAACAAATTCTTTTTCATTGGGAAAATTGAACCCTATTCAAAGTCACCACCTTGCCTGATGTCATCGTTTAATAGACTTTTGTCAGTTCCTTCCACCACCTTTTCACAGCGTAGTTTGCCATAAATACTTTTTCAATCTGTAAGTGCTGGAGTAATATTATGAAATAATTCCTTTATTGGCACAACATGCCTGAGGCACCAAATTATCCCCATTCTCTTGCATTTCCAACCAATAGTTACCTGTCTGAAAGCATTGGCACAGAGATCGGACCATTTCTCCTTTGGATTCAGGCCAAGAGTTGCTTGATCCTTCTTTTTCGTGTCCTTATTAGTGAAACCGACATTCAAATTAGCCCTATGACCATGTTTTACAACAGTTAAAGCAGTTCCATTGAATTTCTTTCTAGAAGTATTGCTTTTTTTTGGGGATGTACCATATGCTTTCTTTCCTTTCTTTTCTTTAATTTTTGTTGGATCTTCTTCAACAAAATTTACTCCGATATTGCAGATTAGTACCACGTGACCTTTTTCTGCAACAGCTTATTATTCCTTTCGATTCTCAACCTTACTAGAGATCTTCAACGTCATCTCCTTTGCGTTTTGTGTTTCAAGTATTTTTAAAGCCTTCCATCCAGGAGTAACTTTCTAATAATTGGCAGCCCTTGAAACAGCATTCACAATCAATCCTACATTAAAGGTTATGTGAGTATTAAGGTAAAACTTAATAATTCTAACATAGGGCATTAAATAAATTTTACCTTCACAAGGAGATCATGGATTATGACCTTCTGCTTCTTGAACTTGGGTGAGGACAGTCTATTGTCATCAGTCTTATTGTCCACAAATTTTGCACAATAATTTCTTCATTCCGCACTCTTCTGTTTTTGTACTTCTTTCTTCTTTCTAAAGCATCCCAAGTTTCCTTTGAGGGTTTTGACATTGCTGTATACCTTTGTACAATCATCTTGCAGACCACGTCCAATATAATTTTTACACAAAAAATCTTGTGCGCCATTTCTTCTGTTACAACAATCGTTCATATCCGGAGTTTCATCTTACATAACAGAACATTCTCAGTATGAATTTCTTTCTGCTGCAGACTCAAACATAGTGATATAGAAGAAACATGTTTTTGCTGCCATCTCGAAAAGTCTACGCCGAAAACTTGCAGGTTTCTCAGTCCGTGCTTAATACAAACACATTTGAACACTTATGTGTCAACCGTTTTTGTTGCAAATAATGCGAGCCCTTACTGTTTTTCGCATTGGTTTTGACTTGAATTCAAGTCTTTTTTTTTTGTCAAAATGACAGATCAATTAAGTATTTAAAATACTAACAGTAAAGAACAATCTTGCCCACACGTTTCTAAGTTAACGATAAAGTTTGTATGTTCTTTTAATCGTTAATCGAATTGAATTTTTAAAATTCCAAGCAGAGTAGAAATCATAAAAGGTTTTAATCTCCAGAACTTAAATAACAACTGTTAAATTTCTTAAGATGTATTCTTATCAATAACCTGTATTTTTAGGTTAATAACGAAACAGAAAAAGATGAAGCAGAAATAATATAAAATACAAGTATTAAAATCCGAGTCCACAGCAACACTGCGTGTCCTTATGAATTAATCCCCTCCACTTTAAACAAAAGGTTTGGATTAATTTCCTCCCAAGATAAACAGATTAAACCTTTAAGAACTACGGCGGTACTGTCAACTTTCTTTAACTTCAAACGAACGTAGAACAACAACAAGTCACACAAATACTCATCGATCCACGTTTTGATTTTATTTGAGAGAAAAATAAATGCAGATAATGAAAAAAAAATTCATATTTTAAAAATAAAAATTGACTTCCTTATAGCCATTTTCATCAAGAATATGTCATTCAGTGAATCGTTCAAAACCCATTTATCCAGAAAGTTGTGTCTTTTTGAAAAAAATATAACTTCGGAAAATGTGTATGTTAAGGAAAATCATTTGCCAATCCAATACGAAGCCAAAGTCCGAGCAGAAGCCAAGCGAGGACAGGCAGAGGCCGACGAGGCGACGCACGACGACGGCGCGAGGTGCATCTTCTTCTAGCTCTTTAAAAGTCATGGAAGTGTTTCCTCATAAGTACAAATTTCCCGTTCTTTTGGCCGATATGGGAAAAAGGACTTTTCAATGTGAAACTTTGCAGGAACTTTCTTTTCCCCTCCAAAGTAGTTTCCCTCCCTTTTCATATTCCTCTCGTTCTTTTTCCATTCATACATTTGCTACATATCCAACAATCCCCCACATGAATGGGAAGGCTATTTTAAAACATATGCATGAAATAACTTGTGTTGTTTGTAAGGTCGCGAGGTTATTTGTTATCTGGTTAGTAGGTTTCCTTATAAACTTTCCATAGTGAACCTATATCGGATATACTGCGGTCAACGGTAGATTGGATACCTTTGAAGCCGTCGAGCTTTGGTGTATACTAGACCACATATTTCATACATAACAACCCTTGTAACTGTTCTTAGTTCTCATTTGTTTTTGTTCGATTCAGCATACCCCATCTTGGATAGTCAGTGATTAAAGAATTGGCATTACCGGATCTCCTTGAAACGGCTTACACTTCACACTACATGGTGATTTATAAATTGTTATCTATAGATACACCATTTGATATTCACTAAAATCAATAATCCAACAACCATCACCATATAAAATCACCCCCACCTACTCCAAAACCATAATGGTGATCCTCTTTTGGACTAAGCACCATCTACACTACAGGAGACGATAAATTGAAGCCATAAGTACGACCATCATAATACCCACCCTCCACATTTGAGTTCAACCAACTTCAACCTATATAACTATGACAACGTTCACATCTATACTAGATTTATCATCAAAGAGCTCATTGCCGTCATTATCAAATTAACTAAACTAATCCATTTTTTTTCACAGAATTAATTCACATTCCGTTGTTCTGACGTCCCTGAATAACCTACACTTCACGGTAGAGAATACAATTAGTATGCTTGGATGCTAGAGGAAGAGAGACAAACGTGAAAGAATCATTGGTTAGCACAAAAGTCCTTTTTCATAAAAATGGTACGAAAGTAGTAATGCTTATAATTTATGCATTGGTGTTTTTCCATACCAAAAATATGAAATATTGTATTAATGTTCTACAACTCTTATTTAAGTAAGGAAAAACCTTGTTTAGTTATATTTTCCTTTTCTTTCGAATGTTAAATTAATGAATATACCTAAGAGATGTAATTCTTATATGGTGGACTATCATAGTTCATATGATTCATATTTTCATTATTCCATATTGATATTATGGAAAAAATTTAACATATAATCTAACACAGAGTCTATCCTAGTTCTCCCCTATTTTTGCAGCTCTGATTGCTTACACTAGTTTGGTAATTTTGTTTACATATTCTTATAGATTGAACCCTCTTCTATCGATTGTGAATGCGATTCACGGTGGCTTTGGAGCCTCTTGAGATTCTGTTTAGATTTGGCACTCTACTACTGGTACGTACTCGTTCATTCAACAACAAAAAGACCATAAAACGGGGAAAAGACTTCAACTTAGTAATTTTGCTGCGATATATGCTTAACATCATCTGCCGAAGATTTTAAGTATTTCACTCCACTTGAATACATTCAACACCTTATTGTTAGAACATTTCTAACAGCAAGAAGACTAGGGAGATAGAAAAAAAATAAGATTATTCACGCCACCGGTTATACCCAAAAACGTAGATTTCATTAAATAAATAAGTAATTAAATCCTTCTAGTAAGAAACTAAAAGTTTCCTTTGATCTCCGCCATAAATGCTTTTTTCCTTTAAGCATTTTTTAATCAATAGAAGAAAATTTCAATATTCTAGAATAATTGTTTTTCACAAAAAAAATCTTTTACTGGATAAGAACCAAAATGTTAGAATAGTGATGAATCCGGACGTGAAAAGAGAATAGTTTACTTTAGTTGGATTGACTGACACTCGTTGTATGAAAAGAAGAGAGATGAGACGTTGGCATATAGAGCTTGTAATAGACCACAATAGAAAGGCTGAGTAGTTAACATTTATTTCGTGAGAAAGGAGAAACATATTAAGAATAAATGAGGTACTCAAGAGGAAGTTTAAGTTAGCTTTTATAGATGGGTTAATGAATTGGGCTTTATCTTAAAAGCAGATTGGGGCTTTGGCCAACTTTTATTTTTAGTTTTTGATATTAATAAAAATCATATGACCCAATAATTGATCTTTAAAAAGAGTTTTCGGGGTAATTTAGAGTTAAGCAATAGTAAAATAAGATAATAAATGTCAATCATGTAATATTTTCAAAAAGTTAAAATATGAATTTCCCATAATTTCGGTGAGTTTCTCATATAGAAAATACATTCATTCATCCCCCCCTTGCAACTACTTACATTGATCGTGTAGGAATGATAAGTAATGAATTTCCATCATTAGATAATGATAAGAGAATTTGTTGATCACCAAAGATGAAGTAAATCCTAAGAGTTCTCTAGCTCCTCTAAAAATTGAGGACAATATGAATCGATTTGCTGATTTTCCTCATGAACACCTAATATGCACAATGAACAAGGATGATTTACTCTTTAGATATAACACTAATACAACTTTTATCAAGAAAATGTAAAGAAATATGTCCTCCCTAACAATAGAACCAATAGTCGAGGAATTGGACTCACAACTTTTCTCATGTTCAAGTACTTGAAAAAACATAAGTGAAAAACATATTCATCTACTTTAATCTAGAGATAGGATGTCACACATAATCTTTTCGTATGTTTGCGGGATAAATAGTTTTTTGTATCATAAAGATGGGTTTATCAGAACTCTTTTCAAGTGTTTTTTCTAGTAAAGAACATCATGGTAATCATACATGAATTTTTAGGAAGTACTAACTAAGATGTACAATGACAATTTTTACCCATATCATAGTTTCATAAGAATATTATTTCTAATTAGACTATTATAAAAATGACAGTTTCATAACATGGTTTAAACAAAATCATATCAATAAACGAATAGAGAACAAGAAATTATGTTTAGCTTAGATATTCAAATTCACTATTAATACTGTAGTTTTCTGTCACAAAAATGAAATAGAAACATTACATATGATATCATGTACAGAAAAAGTAAGTGTTTTTTTTTTTTTGTGGTGAATTACACAATTAAAATAAAAATAAAATTTTTCAGGTTAAGACATGAATAATTATTTGGGGGGGGGGGGGCGCTTTAAGAGATAAAACCACGACAAACAAGTTTTCACGCAGTCTAGCAATAGTTTCTTACTTGCCTTCTCCGGAAAACATAACCATCAATCTCCAGTACAGGTAAAAACTCATGAACAAAATTGAATCCAAAGATTCCTAAAAAGAACATCTTCCTTAAACAATAAGACTTTTATTTACACATCATTTTTTGTGCGCTTCATATTTTCTTATACATCGAAAAACATACGATCTCATTATATGTACGAGACATTCTTTCTTCATGAATAGCAAGATTATGGAGTGGTAATTTTAGATAGAAAAATTAATGTATTCGTAATTTTAGATAGAAACTAATTTCGAGGTTCCATGAGTTCAAGACATAAAGAGATAGAAAATCTACAATAATCAACTTCAATGAGAATGTTAATGGGCCATATGTCTGACCCTTCATTCACTAAATAAAAGGCATTACGCAACATTCTCTATAACAATGCAAAAGACCATCTCTATTTATGGGAGACCTCTTCCTCTTCTTCCTCGCAATATATAAAGAGAATATTGGGGTAGTAAATTTTGTAGATAAATGACATTTATTTTACATAAGATAGAAGAAATGAAAGATAGCTAATGAAGTGAGATATTGTCAATTACGACCCTTACGACCCCCATACGACCCACATCGTCGTGATTGCAACCCCATACTAACCCTCATGTGGGAGAACCATTCTTCAAAAATCAAATAACAACTTTTATGAAACCTAGGCCACTTAAAGATAAGAAAATAGGATTAATGACCATAAAAATGGAGTCCCTATAAACTCCAGGTTTTAACAACAAACTAACCAAACTAATGCGAAAGAATAATCCTAAGAATTGAATAGTCAATTACCTAAATAATAAATCGGAATCACGTCTAAACAAGAAGGGATAAAAACCAATTAATGCAATATCACAACTGAAGTGTCTTATCCAATGTTGGATATAGACGAAGGAGAACTCAGGATCCCAAGAATTGGGCTCCACCCCTTGAATTCGAATGACTCACAAATCTTCACGACATTGTATCAATAACCGAATAGCCATGTACTCACAAAAAGAAAGCAGTGGAGTAATTCACTACACAACCACAGTGTATTGATGGGACCACGCGCTATCCCACTAAGTGAAACGTAAGCAATTAAATACAACATCATAAACCTGCAAAGTATCAACTTATACAATATTATCATATCTATGAACCTCATAAATTTACCAATCCTCAAGGTAATAAAAATTATGTCAAGTAGTTGTCTTCTCCCAGAATCAAACTCAAAACGTTAGCAAACCCAGAATGTGGCGCCTTTATCAATAGTTATGTCAAAATGTGACAACCAATCCATCTTTTCGCAGGAAATGTGACACTGATCCACTGTTTGCCAAAACGTAACCCGGTCCCTTTCTACATATTGAAATTACAGCACAAGAATATCTAATATCATATAGTGAGACTGATCATAACAGATATTTATTCCTTCATATTAAATTACTGAAAGTGTGAGCAATAATTCAACGTTCTCAACATACATGACTCACAAATGAAGCCCACAACATATCAAATCCCAAGATCTGTCCTAACATCATCTAACACCAAAACTTGAAACCCTACTCCTTCCCTAAATTGATTCATTCTTCTTGTTTCTTGTTTTTACAAACAATAAATATATACGGAACTCAATAAACCTCATTAATTACACGGATTACAAAAATTTTAAAAATCTATATCATCTAATAATCCCAAGTATCCTACAAGGCTTTTCCCACCATGGTTTCCTATTCACAACCCTCTCCCATTGATAATTAACCTTCTATATGTTCCACAGATCTAAAAATCCATTGGAGGATTAAACTCTTCCCTTTATCCTGAATAATGGTAGCAAACTTTGAAACCTGCATGGGGTTCGTCTCTTTCACTCTAAGCAATCAAATGTGTAGAGTAAAATGTTTAGGGGGGAAATTTATTTTTTACGACTTACGTCGTGTCTGGCTACACAAATTGGCCCCCCGTGGCGAAAAACCAAACACCAAAAGCGGCTTTGCACTAAAAAGTGAGCTATTCTATGATAGGGTTTTTTTTTTTGTTTGTTTTTTTTGTGTTTTTTTTTTTGTGTTGTTGTTTTTTTGTGTTTTTTTTTTTTTTTAGTTGTTGTATTTTTTGTGTTTTTTGTTTTTTTTGAGTTTTTTTTTTTTTGGCTGGGGAGAAGAGCGTTTTGTTTTTTTTAGTTTTTTGTGTTCTTGCATGTTGTTTTGTGGTGGTTTTGTGTGACTCCCCACCGCCCGGCCCACACCCCCCGCCCGACCCCCCCCCCCAACCCCCCCCGCCCCCCCCCCCCACACCCCCACCCACCCCCCCCCGCCCCCCCCCCCCCCCCCCCCACCCCCCCCCACTCCCACCCCCCCCCCCCCGCACCCCCAACCCCCGCTCCCCCCGCCCCACCCCCCCAATACTTCACTTTACAGCAGCATGACAATCTACAACCTTTAAACCCGATGACACTCAGAAAACCTCTAGCTATGTGCTAAGATCAATTCTCGGAGTTTCTACTTGCCTAAATTCAATGTATAAAGTCGTAAAGGATTCATTATTGAGTGATATATTCCCTCATTTAAATAAAATTACAAGTAAAATCAACCTATTTAACTAGATAATTCCCTACAACTAATTACTCCAATTTCGTCCACCTAGACTAGGTCGAAAATATTTCAACTACTACAATAGGTTCAAGCAAACTAATTTTCCTTATTACTTTTCTATAACGTTATTCCTGTTGTTACATAATGGGTTTCAAGAAAATTTGTGGCAATATGGTTGCCATTTCAGTCACTAAAAAAATGCCATCACTTCCAAAGTACTCTCTGCTAAAATGTAAGACCGTCACTACTTATAGGAGACAAATTACCTTGCAATGAAGAGGAAGATTATGTCGTATTAATTGTCGAGTAACTTGACCTAGAGGTTACATAAATAACAAACATAAATAATCCCATTTAAGTATGACCATGGCGACCATGCACTATTTATAGTGGAAAAATTCTTCTTCTCCAAATAAATAGAAAGATTAGGGGCAATAATTTAGTAAATAATCGCCAGAGTTTAGGATAAATTATCATGGGGATAAGGACAAGTACTCTGTGGACTTACCAAAATCTCCAAAGACACATCTAAATTTGACTAGTCCTAAACTTGTCCAACGAACGCAAAAGTTGTGAGTGGCACCCACACTTAACCCCTAGGTGGAAACCAAAAATTTACATCAATTTACTCGGACTGTAGAAAATACAAGAAGAAATACGGCAACTCACATCATATAAGTATTGATTTTCAAAATCTGAAAGTCATTCACAACCAGGACATCTACATCTCCAATTCCTAAGTCTAAGAGTATCAAAAGTCAACCAAAACTAAATGAAATAAAAGTAACTTTTTGTCCTGAAACAAGGACATTACTTCATAAAGAAGGTTCAAGAATAAAATTTCACGATCTCAGGAATTTCAGACCACTCACAAAACACACAACCACGCGACACACAACCCACATACAACAAGTACGTGTAGAGACTCCACATATAATTCAATCACATATCATCACTATTAAGAGTTTAGTACTATCAAATAGAAACACCATAACCTACCTCCATCGAAAACCGAAGTCAACAACTACTTCTCCAATGCTTTCCTTTCTCAATATGCCTTTGACCTTTCCAATCTATCACTATGTGTGCATATTTGTAAGTTAATGAAATTCTAGAACATTTCTTATGATTCTATCTATGTCTAGTCTAGACCCAAAGTTTCACATCTTAATTCAATACAATTGCATAAAGTTCCAAACCTAAGGAAAGTGTAACCTTCTCCCATTTATCATAACTTTAATGAATTTTAAATATCCGATACACTGAATTGGCCTTTTTTTAACTACTACCTCAATTTATTAAAATATAATTTATAAGTGAGAACCAAGCTTACTACATAGATAAGATGGAAGCCACTTGGTCACAAAACAGTGGCTACGGACAACACAACCATCCAACTATAACACTTGAACTATAGCACAGTTCATACATTAACTATGAGAAACTTAGTTGCATCAATTTTCCACTATATTAAAATGACTTCTATAGTTTTTTATTGAATTTGTTTTTCCATATTTAATTATATATAGGAAATAATTCTTATTTATGTCCTCCAATAACCCACATATAATAACAATAATAATATAGTAGTATTAACGTCCAAAATTTGAAAATCAACTGCTTTGCAAAACAAGTAGCAACCACTAATACATTGTAGGACTCACCCTCTATTGTATCAATTTCATCAGCAATACATTATAATATTATATTATTGAGATTCATTCTCTTTTAATCAATCAAACAATTTTTTTCCTTGTTTTCCATCATCTTTAATATTTTTCACCTACTTCTAAGCGTAAAAATAAATAAACTCTCGCTAAAAACTCAAATTGCATTTAATTGGTTGAATTGGTGGACGTTTAACCTGATGTTTTTCACACTCCTTTTGATTGTCACCGGGTGGTGGCCCCTATTCTCTTTTTCTTCTTTTATATATTTTCCATTACTTACCTTAAATATTATAAACTAATTATAAATACTATAAAATAGATCACTAGTAATTTTAATATTAATTTTTCTTAAACCACCAACAAATAAATTATTGAACTATCTTTAGTTTCATAATTATTATAATAAATAATCAAAGAACACCAATTGAATCTAGCAAAAATGTTTTATCAAACAAAAAACCTATTATTCAAAAACCAAATGGGTTTGTTACATTACATACCAATTGTTACTCATCGTTTGGTCCTCGAACGATCAAAAAAACGAGGATAAAAAAAAGCTAGTTGTCTCAACAATTTCTTCAAAATATTAGTACCCCCAGGGCTCTATTGTAATGTATCAACGCACCAATTGGAGATCTCATCTCCGCCCATCAATTCTGAATGGGGTCATCTCAATACTCAAATGATAACTCTTGTGGTAAGCAACTTCACTAACAACAAAATTTTTTCTCAGTAGACTTTTTAAAACTAACCTATTCCTCCACTAGATCTTGACACACCATTAGGATAGTATAAACCACATAGTCCATGAAAAATTCTTAGATTAATATTGGTTATAATTGAAGGTGAATCTTGAGGCCAACCACACGTACTTTGTGATGCACAAACCACATATAGATCTTAGCAGTACTTCATTTCTACAACATAACCATTCATTGTGAAAGGTGTTTCTTTAATAAATACAGTAAAAACACACAAATACAATATAATACAATATCCATTTGATGATCTACTATATTTGGTGTTTTAAGTTTGGTAGTATATACAGATAAAAAAATGTATAGATTGATTAGTCTAATTTTTATTTGATATGAACTTTACAAAATAAGAAAATATTTTCAATTAAGGATCCTATGTTTGAATGTATTTTGTTCACTTTGTTGTCTTAAAGATTCGTAACACCAAAGAAAACATAACATTCTATATTAAAGTGAATAAATTTAAAAGTACACTACTACATTTGAAGGAAATATTGTGTTACCACAATATATATTTACTCTTCAAATAAGTTTTTGATCAAATCTTTTTCCTTTTTCCCCACATTTTGAGACTTTTTTAAGATTTTCAAAACTAAGTTGTACTTTCGGTTGCAACAAAATCATTGATCTTTTGTCATAGAAGTTCTACAAAAGTATATTTATTGCTACAAAAAATGAGTACATATGAATTATCAAGATTCTTTTCATTTGAAATGAATCATTTTTGTTGATCTATCTATTTTACCCATAAAAATATTGTAATGAAAGAAATTGAAAAAACTCTCACAATCTTCCTTATTTAAGAAAGAAGATTGAAAAGCAAAACAATATATAATTGCATGATTTGAACAACTTTACTATTTTGCTTATTTTAAAAGAAGAATAAAAGCTACAAAATTTGTAGTTTAACAAGTTGTGAAATCCCCTCTATTTAAGGAATGAAAGGATATTATGAAAAGGTTCTGTCACGACTTTTCAGAAAAATACAACCCTTCAAAAATCAAACTTTCCGGAGTCATAACTAATGGCAAAAGTCAAAATACTATAAAAAAAAATTCAAAACCTTTAGAATAGTCCACTGCCAGTATTGTGAAAACTTGTATGCTTTTTATATAATATGGCATAAATAATCAATTATTAAATGTATAACATATAAACCAAATATGTGTTTTAATTTGGGTTATTTTTAATATTTAACATTGAAGTTTTAGGGGTTCCTGTTTTTAAGGTAGTATAGATTAGATTAATAAGTTATAGATTTGATACTCAAAACTTATATATACTGATTATTTTTATTTGTTCTTTGTAAAATAATTTTTTTTAATTTCTTCTTTCTCACTTAACTTTTTAAAAATTCCTTTGTTATCTTTTACTTTCAAATTTTTAGAAAGATAATTTTTTATAAAATAAATAATTTAAAAGTGTCCCTTGGTTTTAACATTTTATTGTGTTGATTTTTTATTTGCTTTCTGTATTTAATTTTATATCAAGTTGCAAAATTAAGTTATATACAAGACACTTGGAATTAATTGAATAAAATGAAAATGAAAGACACAGAAAATGAAATCAATGGCAAAACACTGCTCAAGTGTAAAAATTTAGAGTTTCGTCGGCATAAGGGTAAAAACAAAGTGTATACTTAAATTTACCCACCAAATACAGAAATTAAGAAAGATTTTTGTTTTATTAATTTGTTTTTTAGAAATATTATTTTGTTTGTCTTTAAAAAATTCCCTACATATACCACACACACGCGCGTGGCAGACTAATGTACAAACACAAAATACTTGGTGGTTGAACATGCATGCCAGCACGTGCACAAAAATATGAAAAAATGGTTCGGGAGGGGGAGGTTAAGTTTAAGGGTGGTCTCGGAGATTTTGTTCATATTTTAGGGGGTACTTTTGATGAATATCCATTACAAAACATAAAAAAAATTAAATGATGTGTGATATAATGGATTTTTCACTGACAAGTATAGTCCATGACTGACCACGGTCCATTCACTAAATCAAGACATTAGAACCATGTTCTACTAACGTTTTTCCTAGGAAGAGTGGGGCAATAGAGGAGATAGGTAGGAGACATTTTTTAAAAAAATAGTAAAATGCAGCATATATGACTAACTAGTTTATGAGTTATTTTTGGAATAATGCACATATCCCTCAACCATTGCACGCAATGTCAGAGACACTTATCTATACCTAGGTCCTATTACCGCCCTTAACTATGTTATTATTAGATAACGAAATAGAAGAATTCTTTAACCTTACCTAAACTTCCCTCTTCAATATTGAAGATCTTACCTCTATAAGCAAGACTAGAAAAGTAACCAAAGTATATTGCAAGTGAAAGACAATGAGTCTTTAATGGAGATGAAGTAGATGTCAAATAATTTACTATTTTTAATAATTGGTTTTAATTAGGTTTTTTTATACAATAGCGTTAAACAAGAGGTGACAACCCAATTGAACAAGGGCACTTATATCTTTTGTATGGGTGTAACTTATAAGTATATCTTAACTTTCACCAAGTTTTTTTTAAAAAAATATACATACCACATATAATCTTTTCGGAAGTTACTGGGCGCAGTGCCACCCCCCACATCTAGTTTGGGTGTCCCGCTGTAGTTTAAAATTTTTAGAATGTTGAATAAATATAGTTTGAGATCTTCTCATATTGTAGCGAAAAAATGTATATATATACAACTCAAAAAATAGAAACAACTCAAGTGATTGAGCACAAAGACTGGGAACAAAAAGGAAGATTTCCAAGATTTATCTAATGTAAGTAGAATGAGAAGTAAGAGTTCTTCAAGTTACAAATCTTCACTATAAGGTCAAGAAATTTTTTTCACTAACCTTAAACTGAATTTAAGAAAATATTAATGTGATAAACTACATTTAAATTGATATTGAAGTGTCCTTCATGACTTGCTTCTTTTCATAGCTAATCCTTACTAAACAAGTTCACATCAATCGTTATCCAATAACTATCGCCCCAATAAACAAATATTCTTGTGATTAGTTCTTTCATCAAAGAGGTTCTTAGCTAAAATACCAAACTTCACCGTCTTTAATAACAAACCCTTTTTGAAACGAGATATTTTAACAACCCATTAAATAAAGGTATTCATGATTAGTAAAGAAAAAAAATTCCATTGAAATGGGCGGGAAAAGTTCTAAACACACATTACTATATCGTTGAGTTTTCAAGAGCATAGTTTTAGTTAATAGAAAGAGAATGATGAAATTACAAATTATTAATGGACAGAGCTCAACAATACTTGTAGGGAGTGTATCACTTCCACTTACTTCAGAACTATTCCAAATATATCAAGAGATAAATTAAATAATATGATATTGTCATTAATGCTGAATATATTATGGTGATTCATCTAGGTCTGAGAACAACTTTTTGACGATCCCATGACTTTTTGTAAGGCAATTTGTCAAGATTTGTGATCAATTTTTTTGACATCACCATAACTTGATGGAAATTAAGTCTTGTCCAATATAAAATTTTAGTAGTGAAAAATATTTATCTTACAGATGAGTCTAGGACGTAGGATGTACACATATCTTATCCCTATTTTTGCGGGATAAAGAGTTTTTTTCTAATTGATCCACAATTCAAAATATGGACTTATATAGACCTCTTTTGAAGTTGATTTTCTAGTAAAGAAAATTATGTGTAATCACACAATTGAGTTTGATGGAAGTAATAATCAAGATGTACTCATATTTTACCCATATCTTTGTGTCATAAAAATATTATTTCTAATAGAACTACAATTTTCAAAAATAAAATTAATAAACATGGCTGTAAGCAAGAAAATAGGTAATAAAAGGGAATAGAGAAAACAATCAGGGTTATGGTGGTAGATATTCTTCAACTTATTAATTGTATCGTATCTGTCAAAAAAATAAAATAAAAAGTTAAAGGATGATATAATTTAATGGAAAAGTCAGTGGCTTTAGTGGTTGAAATACAATATTGACAATTAAAAATAAATTTTCAAGTGAGACATGAGTCGTATCCTTGCTTCTTTTAAGAGATGTAAAACACGGACACCATGTTTTTTCTCAGTCTGCAATAGTTGTAAAACTTTATTTCTCGGAAGAACATACCTCATATCCAAGTACAAGTCAAAAAATATGTGAAATAATTGAATCCAAAGGCTTAAAAAAAAAAACTCTTCCTCAAATAATAATATAAAAAAAAATTATTTACTCATTTGCTGCGCTGCTCTATTTTTCTTACACATCGAAAAAACATAAAGATCATCATTATAATAGTGGAGACATTCATTCTTGCCATGAATAGGAAGATTATGTAAGTAGTAACTTGGAATAGACAAAAACCTAAAGTTACGTGATTTTCAAGACATAAAGATAAAATAATTAGTAAAATAATAAAGTTTCAATGATAGTTATGGGACAATATGCTACCTTGTTAGTTCACTAAATTAAATCGCAAATTACTCCACAGGTGATAACAAAGAAAGGACCATTCCACTATCATAGGGAGACATTATTCTGCAATGTATAATAATGAATATGGGGTAGCAAATTTGGTAGATTAAATGACCATCTAGGTTACTGATGATTAGAGTAATAGGAAGATAGAATAATGAGTGCAATTAATGTGTTTAGACCACAACGTCGTGATTGTACGTATCCAACGCTCAGATAGGAGAAAACATACTACCAACCCAAAAAACTATAAACTTTATGAATTAGAAATTTAAAATACAAAAGTCGGTTATTTAAATCGAATGAAAAATAAATGGTCCCCATTAAACTCCAGGGTTTTTTACAAATAACTAACAAAACTAATGGCAAAAAGAACAATCCCTACAAGTTGAAATTCGATGACCGAAATAACTAGACGAGGGCATCAAAAGTCAAACTAGAAGGGAATAAAACCCCCAAATTAATGAACTATAACTAACAGAAGTGGGTCTAATTAAAAATGTGGACATAGACAAAAGGAGACTCCATGGAAGACCGGGAAGGGAAGAATGGTTGACCCTTGATTCAAACGATATCACTGATTCTTCACGACAAGGGCTTTCCACAATAGTCGCTATCAGTAACAACCCACAGGGTAGAGGGACGACGCGACTACCCACTAAGGTAACTATACAGTTAAACAACATAATTAAACATGCAAAGGATCGAACATATACAATATTTTCAAATCTATGAAGCAACGCACCAATTTCACAATTCTCAAGATAGAAAATTATTTTCAAGCAGTGGTCCTCCATGGAAACCCAAACTCAAATTGATAGCCATACCTTAATGTGCACCCGATCCAATATTTATGTAAAAAAATGATAATAAATTCCTCTGATGCAGGAAACGTGACGATGATCCCAATAGTTAAGCCAAAAAGTGGAACCCGATCTTTCCACATATGCCACTTACAAGCATAAGTATAATTTCAATGATCAATTGTCAAGAAGGATTCATGGCATATAGTTTATCTTCATATTAATTTGACAAAGTGTGAATCAATAATTGAAACGTTAGATATATCATGCATCACAATGAGGATCAAACTGACAAATCATAGGAGAAAACAATCATCACCTATTTGCTCGAAAAAAGATGGAAATCCTATAGGGATATCTTTAGGTTTGTCTTGGTTTACAAACACTTAAATATAATACGGGAACTAATAAACAATCACTTAATTGACCTGAATTACTATAATGTCTGAAAAAATCCTTAGAGCATACTCATGATCCATGTATGAAATTAAGGCTTTGCCACCAGATTTCACTTCAAAACCCTCCCCCATATAATAAAAAATTAAATTAAAAAAAAATTACCTATTATATACGTTAACTGGATAGCAAGATTGATTCGCGGAAATAAAAGCTCCCTTTTAGCATTGGATGAAGCGTGGTAGGAAAACTGTTGATGAAACTCGCATAGGTGCGTCCCTTAGCTCTAAGAATTAAAAAGTGTCAATAAATTTCATTTTAGGGTTTATTTAAGGACCTTTCGTAAAATGCGCGTTCTGGCCTACCAAAGAGGCCCCCTCCATCCTCCATAGTCACAACACCCAACACCAAAGCGGGTTGCACGAAATAGGAGCTTTGTCAAACAATTTCGAGACACCATTTACAACACAATTTAACCACGACACTCAGAAAACATATTTCGTGCTAAAATAAATTTATGGAGTTGGACTTGCTTCAATTTCAATGTATAAAAGTCGTACTGGTCCTTAATGAAGTTATCTACCCCTCATTTAATCATTATTATATATAAATCACCTATTAGTGACGTAGATATACCTTACACATTAATTACTCCAATTTGTCAAACTTAGACTAGGTTGAAAAAATTTTATATTACTACGAAAAGTTTTATGGACAAAACTTCCCCATTGGCTTTTTCTATAACAACGGAACCTCCGATTGTTTACCCAATGGATTTTCAATGAGAAGTTGGGACAATATGAACTGACCCCGTCTTTCACTAAAACAAAAGGCAATACTTATCCGAAATAATGCTAAAAAAGTAAGACCATCACTATTTATAGGCGACAATTACCCTGGCTGCAACGAGTAGGAAGGATTTGTGGTACCAAATTTTGTAGATAAAATGGACCTAGGAGTTACATGAATCCCATGAATAAAAAGATACAGTAATGGAGTCAAATGAGAAGTTATGGCCATGGCTAGCCACCATGTCTAGATACTAAGCAAACAACAAATTATTCTTAATGTTGCTAATTACATAGTAAGACCAGTTTTATTTATAGTGGAGAAAGAAATTCTCCTCTTGCAATAAAAGACAAAGTTATGGGCTTTAAAATTGGGGAAGATAAATGTCCTAGAGTTAACTTAAATTTATAACAGGGATAAGGCCAAAGTACAATGCGGGATCCTGACCAGATATCAAAGACAATAAAGTTAATAAGGTCTCTTACTCCCCCTCCCCAAACTAATTTAAAATGAAATAAATGCTTACTATCATACATTAACAGGGCATGAGAGTGTGCACACACGACTCTGAAGGACAAGTGATGAGTGGAAACAAAATGGGTAAATGTCATTAGGATAGCAAGTTTTAATTAGTAGTACTACCAATTTATTGATTAGTAGTTTTGCACGCACGTGGCATGCACCGTGAAATGTCAAACCAGTTAAAAAACACTATTGTTGAATTTAAAGGAAACATTATTAAATAAAAAGATTGTCACTCTTAATAAATCATAATACACCGTCGTCAATATACTTTATCCTCCCTTCTCTTTTAGGTGGGTACTTATGTTATTATTTATTTTTCGTGTTCTTATTTTTAATATAATAAAATAATATAAATATATATTAAAATATAGAAGATGTACTAAATTGATGTTTAGTTGGAATATTAGATTAATTTAACTTCATTTTAGGGTGGGAAATATCTAAGTTAACTAATCGTTGAAGATGTCCCTGTCTAAAATCCATCCTAAGGTTTTAACAAAGAAGAACTAAAAACCTTTTTAAATGTAGTTTAAAAAGTGAGAACCCCAGTCATTTGTAGTTAAAATGGTAGTAAATAGTATGGCATATTTTTCTCATAAAATATAAAAGACATATAAATAGGATATTTTAAGAAGAAGAAGAGAACAAGAATGATGATATTATTTTTAAAACAATTTGTAGTTAAAAAAATGAACAAAAAATCTCTCTTTTTATCAAGCAAAAAATGTGTCACGACCCAAAAAAAATGGACGAGATATCACCGTCTATCCCACCAGGACAAGTCAACCTAAACTCACTATTACAATGAAAATGCAGAAAATTACCATTCAATTACATTATATCCCATAACCTGGTTGTCAAGAGTCCAAAGTCTCTAAAGTTTTCAAATTGACTCAAAAGAAAAATATAAGTCTCATATGATATTGTCGCTACAGTTAGGACCCAAAGTAATAAACAAAAGTAAGGAGGGATGCTAAGGACCAACAACTACCTCACAAATCTCTCGGGAAGCTTGGAAAAAGAAGAGAATATATCTAAAGTACCCAGACTAGAACCTAGAAAAAAAAATTGTAGAAGAAAGGGGTGAGTACCAAAACAACACGGTAATCAAAAAGTAAAACCTCTTAATTACAGCTAAGGGGAGAAATACGGTATACTTCTACCATTCCTCAACGAAACCTCCAAAATAAAACTACAACATGACAGAATAATAAGTCAATTTCAAAACAACTCACATTACTAGCCACATAGTTCAACAACAAAACTAGAGAGTTACTATCTCAACAACAACACTTGGACAAAAATTACATATCCTCAACAACATTGGCAAATTAATATTCCACAACACAACACTTGACAAATTAAATATCCTCAACCACAACACTTGATAAATTACATATCCGTAAGGCAACAAACTTTGCCCAAATAACATATCCTTCAACAAAAATACTTTAACAAAATTTTTATATTCCTCAAAACAGCTCAGCTATCCATCAACACAAGTTACACGATAGGCATATCAGCAAAAAAGGACAATATAAGTTTACTAAAGTATGCATGTTGCAATGCAGTGGAAGGCATATGTCAAGTATAATGATGCATGTCTGAGCTAGTTGAGAAACACCCGCTGTCCCTGTCCGGACCCATTGAAACATATTTGTCCATTGCATCGTCGCGGCACACGATACACGACCCTCGATAATAGTAACCACCGCGGCGCGCATACGTGCTCAAAAATTATTAGTATCCATCACGGCGCAAGAACGTCCTTCGGAAAATATAGTATCCATCACGGCGTGCGATTACGTCCTTCAAATGTTTTCATCATCTTAAGTGCTAACTCTTTCAATGCAACATAACACTTGTAACAAACCAATGCAATCAGAATATATTAAATGACATGTCACAAAAATAATGAGGAGATGACCCATTTTCATAAATTTAGTGTACAACAACACAAACATGTAATCACATCACCATGATTCAACAAGGCCTTTCAAACCCTGTTCTGCCCTAACACAAACATAAACAATTTATCACATTTCCTTTTGTTACCCTCTTTTTATTCATCATTAGAATAATCAATGTGGACAGGTCAACCCTGCACCAACCCGTTCTACAAACAGATACCACAAGGAATACACACATTCCAAAACTTTTGAAACAAAGAGTTTAGAATCCACTTGCCTCAAATACTTGAACAATCACTCAGGAATCTTCCCATTTCGTTGAACTTGCAAACTCAAAGCAATAATTCACAGAATTAATCACATAAGGTTGAAAGTAAACAACACTCTAGAAACTATAGGGTATAGCCTAAATCCAAAGAACTCACTTAAAATATATGATCAAAGTTCCAAGAGTTCAGAGTTCGAGCGTTTGGTCTCAATATGTCCTAACACCAATTAATGTTTACGGATTTTTATATATAACAATACAACCCCATATTTTGAATATATATTTTAAATAATTAGAACTTGACTTCTTCATATTGATAATTGAATAAAAATAATTAAAAGTTTTGAAACTAAATACCCAACACACCAAGGACGGACTGCAAAACTAACTTCTAAACCAATCTAATTTCAATGTTCCAATCAATAGTCCTCGTTCACTATTACTAATCCAAAATCTTGGTCTATGAATAGTAGTAATCATTCTCCAAAGGAGTGGCATACACTTCACATCATATGTTATAACCCCACGTTCAGAACATTCAACTTTATTATATCAATTTTCGATTCTTATTATATATTTTTTTCCCACTATTAAAATTTGGTTTCTTCTTGTTCTTAACACACAACTATGTAATACTAATATTAAAAAAAATAGTTCTATGATTATCATATATGCATTATCTTACAACAGTTATAAAGGTGTTTGAATGAATGGTCATTACCTGATACTTTTTTTGGTGTATGTCCATGTGCCGCCGATGCACGTTAATTTCTTTCCTTTTTATGGTTATCTCCTTTTGTTTTTAAATAAATAAGTAGGTATTCAATTGCGTTAATTGTTTACTAACTTAATGTTATTTAATGGACATAAAAGGTATTGTATAAGAATCTTAAATAAATGATTTTGACTTTAGTCCATTAACTTTGTCAATAAAGTAAAATTCCGCCAATTAACCACAAATAATTCACAAAGTTCATATGAAATAGTACAAAATTATGAAAAATGACCGTGGATTTTATTACATTATCCACCACTCTAAAATTCATGTTTAGTCCTCGAATGTAACGAAGAAGGACTAAGAGTAATTGATATTACCAAGAAGCGTGAGTTTGAACTAACATGTCAGGTTTCATCTCTCTAAGTGAGGTTCATCAGTAAACATTCCGCCAAATCAACTACTAACAACTGAACTTGTAAAGACTATAAAATAAGCTGTTATCGAAGCCACCAAACTAACTCATGAACCCAATCTAAACTTAAACTCATTGGACAAGACACACAAACATCATGATGAATATATAATTTATTTAACATAACCAAGTAACTTTCGAATGAATACTGACAACAAACTAGACGTGAGCCGGAATCAACCACTAAAACTTCATAATGCACAAACCATACATATATTATCAAAATTTCTGGCACAACACAATATTTACTCGAAATTTAAAATTATAAAATATAAGTGGTTTTATATTGAGTAATATCAAGGGGAATCAAACTTATCTAACTCAGGGGTTGAAATGATCAAGTAATCACGCAACAAGCGATACAATTAAAAAGAAAAACCCTAGCAATACTCCTAGGACCATTGGTAAACGTCTTCATAGGAGGTCTTATATAAGTTCTTATTAAGCAAGGTTTTGAATAGAAACCAGTGAGGATATATTTCAACATTATCAAACAACACAAAATCCCATCATAAACTTAAAATGATCGTAGTTTTGCACGAGGATTCCACCCTAACAGAGACACCAAGAGGATCGTTTAATCGGATCCACCACTAGGGGATTCACCCATAGAGGTGGAAACACGAGTAAGCAAAGCAGACGTGAATCATACTCCAATAAAATCCAGTACGAGAAAGTGGGCACATAAAAATTTCTTCCTTAATGCTCATATAAACAAAATGGATTCATTTGGAATCTATCTATGACTTTTTCGTTAGATACCAACAAATCAACCAAAATTGACCCCATTACAATAGTACAAATTCCTAGATCATCGAACCCCACATACTGCTCAAGACTCCATTGAATTCAACGGTGTTAAAAACCAACAAGATCATAAACTATAACCCCATCATTTACCTTACTCTCAAACTGTTACTAGTTATTTAATATTCTTATCAAATTCATTATCGCCTTCAAAAATTTCAAATATGCGCTCTCTCTTTCCAATAAGCATTTTATGATAGATACGGGGGTCCACCCAAGGACTAAACACTAGTTTCAAAAAAAAGCATTTTAAATCAATATAAAGTTAGTGAATCACGATAAGTCAACTCCATGAATCTTTTCAACTACCATAAATTTCAACTAACATCAAAAATCATGCATAGATCCTCATACCAACACTTAGAAATCTTGGCCACTCCAAGCTATGCGGTATACTATAAGCTTATAACCTCTACTCACATCAAAGCCTGATGTAAACACATCATAATAGTTTGTATATCCCATTCAAACAAAGTAATTTCAAATTTCCTCGGAAATCCTATTAATCATGAAAATGTGGTCCACAATGTTAAGCATGAATAAGTTACCTATCATAATTTGAACACAATCTGCTCGACATAAAACACATAAATCTTCTACCAGACCACCACCCCAAACAAAACTCAAATTCTTTAAAAAAAATGATGATAGTTCATATGTAATGTATTGTGTACTATTGCATATAACAATCATATTAAACTAAATAGACAAAAACAAATAAATTATTCAAATACAAACCATAACGAGGGATATATTCTTCACGTTCTTTAAATTCATTTCCATCACAGAAATATAAAAACCTTGAACTCTTCAATACACAAAAATTCTTTTTCTTTTTCGACTTTCTACCAATTTATCCTTGATCAACAACCATGATATTTCTCTGATTCACTACATCAATACATTGATGTGAATACCTCCCTTAGGGTTAGAACAATATCAAAAAGTAATCAAGTGTACCACTAAATTATTTTTAGGTCTTCCAAGGTTTCACTAGCCCAATGAGATCGATCATTTACTACTACCACTCTATATTTGATAAAAAACCCTACCACAAACTCTTAAATAACGTGAAGTGAAAAAACATGAATTTGGAATTCTAAACTATGTAACTCAATCCCTTTATAATAAACCATTACCTCATACCTGAATATTTTAGAATTGAAGTATTTATTTATATTTACTAGCCTCTCTACGAGTTTTTAAATCTTAAAATTAGGAACGTATAGAACTATAGAAAAAATTATTATTTTTTTTTAATTAAAATCAAAACTGTCTTGTTAGGTCCACAAAGGAAGTTCACTTCCAAAGTAAACAATAGCAAAATTAATCCCATTACATCATTGAACTGATAGAGATGCAAATCACAAAAGCTCAATGACATATATCTACTGCACCACTGTAGAGGTTCTAGTAGAAGCTAATATGACGATTTTTAACGTCAAATTGGGAGTTTCACAAAAACATGGGCGAGAACCAGGGCCATAGGTCCTTAGGTGAGCGCTCCAGATGTTAGAGTGACCCATATTCAACAAGGAAGAAGAAAGCGAGGTATGCAATGCGTTGATCAAGAAAATATAGTTCTGCCATGTTCAGAATCTCTCCATCGATCTTATTATATCTCGCTAAAAATTTTGCCATCTGCATTATCAAATTTAAAATCAACCTAAAAAAAAATGTATTATCACCGATGTTGAACATCTGTACACTCTTTCTAAAAGTATATCTATAGTTTTAAAAACCAATATGGATTAACCGTGTAACACTATATCATGAGATAGCCAAATAGATGCAATCATGTTATCTATGAAATCAATCCTACTTATTGAAGGTATCATCGTGTCTCGATCCTTCTTTTCCAAGAATAAATTTACATATAACTAAGTATGTCAGCTATGACACTATCTCCTCTCAATTCATTCAAGCGATCTCATCCCACCGCATGATAATTCCATGCAATCAACTTATCATTGAATGTCTCAAGCCACAATCTAAATTCTCACAAGTTGTATACAATAACAAAATTATTTTTAACCAAACCAATCCTTATTATATAGGGCATCTCAACACATTCCACCACGAATTTTATACCATCACGGCTTAGTTAGCTCCAGTATCACCCGAAATTCAACCTTTTCATCAAATGACACCTTAAATCCCATTAAACCAATCAATAATCAAAGGACAACACAATTCTCATATTCATTTCTTACTTAATATTTCAATACTTATTTCCCATGAGACTTCCTTTACTATAAGTTTTCATTTGTATCTACATTCTGACACTTTTCATTTAGAAACCTTGATACACTCCAAAAAATTAAAGTATTCAATACCATACCAACAAAATCACCACTACAATATTCTATACACATGTTTTAACTCAAGAACCGTTGTTAACAAAATGAGTTAGTTTCTGACATATGAATGTAATTGAATCTAATAATTATACGAGCATTGATACACTTGAACAATTTAAGTAGGTTATTCACACTTCACAATCGACGTATCATTTAATTACACCGTGCACACGGCAAAAAGTTACTAAATCTACGCTAGAACATAGCACATACCTAGCAGAAGATCAGGACCCAAATAAACCACAAAATTTCTACCCCCAATGAATAGATGTAAAATATTACCAAATTCTTTCAATAGCAGCCTTCCTTTAATAATTTCACTTTTCAAGTTCTGAACTATTTGATTCAGCCTATAAAAACACAAGTACAATGGTTTTTACTAATAGTAACTAACTTTCTCAACCCCTTCAATCTGATCAACATGCGTTTCATAAGTAATCATTTCCACCTTAATACAGACTAAAATAAAATAGAAACATGACACGCCAAACAATTCATATAGGAATACGCACGAGTGATCACATAAAATTAGAGTGAATGCAGTGAAGTGATAAAAACAAAAACGGGACCAAGTAAGCACAAGAGATATTCAAGAAATGTGGAAGATTTTTTATTCAAAAAAGTCACTATGACTCTCGAAGATAAAGTAAGAGTCTCTGTACGATTTCTCGAGATTCTACTTAGACTCGGAGTACACATGTGAGGACCAATGAAACCTGTGGCTCTGATCCAATTTGTCACGACCCCAAAAAAAAATGGACGTGAGACACGTCTTCTTATCCACCAAAACAAGTCCACCTAAAACTCAAAACTATTGCAATAAAATGCGGAAAATTTACCAACAACTTACATTATATCCCAAAACCTGATTGTCACGTGTCCAAGTCTCTAAAGTATCACAATTGAATCAAAAGAAAATATAAGTCTCATATGATATTGTCTCTAGAGTAGAGCAAAATCATAAACAAGAGTAAGGAGGGATGCTGAGATGACCAAAAACTACCTCACAAATCTCCAGGAAGCCTTGGAAAAGAAGAGAATATATCATATAGGTCCAAGCTAGTAACCTACAAAAAAATTGTAGAAGCAAGGGGTGAGTACCAAACCACACAGTACTCAACAAGTAAACCTCTAAACACAAGCTAAGGGGATGAAATACGGGTACTCCTATCACCCCAACCGAACCTAAAAAACTACAACCTGTATAAAAATCAGTCCAACCTAACAACTCACAATTTACATAGCACGTAGCTCAACAACAACACCGAGACAAGTTACATAACCTCAACAACAACACTTGGACAAATTACATATCCTCAACAACACTTTGGCAAATTATATATTCTCAACAACAAAACATTGACAAATTACATATCCTCAACAACAATACTTTGCCAAATTACATATCCTCAACAAAAACACTTAAACAAATGTTATATCCTCAACAACAAGCTCAGTATTCATCAATCACAAGGTACACTGAAAGGCATTCACAAGATCAGCAAAACATAATATCAAGTTCACTAAAGATAAAGCATGGTGCAATTCGCGGATGCAATGTCAAGTATAATTATTGCATGCCATACCATGATACACATTATTGCCGTTCAGTCCGAGACTCAATGGACATATTTGTCCATGCATCTTTTGCGGCGCAGCGAACACACGACCCTCGATAATAGTAACTCCTGTACGACTATAATAACGTCCCTCGAATCTGAGTATCCATCACAGTCGCCATACGTCCCTCGAAATATAGTATCCAATCGCGTCGGTGATACGTTCGCCTCGCAATTGTATACACTCTTAGTAATAATTTTTTTAAATGCACATGAAACTGTGTCACAAACCAATGCCTAGAATAATTTCAAATGATATGTTCACCAAATATGAGAAGATGCCCATTTTAATAACATTGCAAAGTTCACACAACTACAAAAAAAAATGAAAATCACAACTCAACAATGATTCAACACCTTCCAACCGTTCTCAATACATCAAACATACACCATTAATCACTTTCCTTTTGTTATTCCTTTTTTTTCATCATTAGAATTAATCATGTTGACAAGTCACCCATCACCAATCCGTACTTCCCAAACATAATACCAAAGGAAATACACACAATTCCATTCACTTAAAGCAGGAGTAGAAATCCACTTGCCTCAAATATCTCGAACAATCACTCAGGATCTTCCCTTTTCTTGAAAAAACTACTTCACTCAAAGCAATCTATTCCATTAATAATCACAAGAAGGTTTTCGAAAGTAACAACACTCATATTACTAAGGTCCTAGGCTAAGCCTAAACCAAGAACTCACTTAAATATATAATTCAAATTCCTTAGTTTCAAGTTAGAGTTAGTCTCAATATTTCCAACAACATAATATAATGATTTTTAAGATAGCACAATACCACCCACTTTTTAATAGATATTTTAATATATCAAAACTTGATCCTAATATGATTATTGAATAAAAATAATTAAAGCCTAAAACTAATTGCCGAACACCCAAGAACGGACTTAAAAGTAACTGCTGAACACAATTCAATTTCATGTTCCAATCAATCTATTCCTCATGCCCTACTAATAATACTAATCTTGGTTTATGATTAGGAGTAATCATTGTCCAATGATTGGACAACACTATTTCATGTTTATAACCCACGTTTCAGAACATCATACCTATATATTCATTTTCTATTTCTGTATTATTATATTGGTTTTTTCCCACAATTAAATTTTTGTTTCTAGTCTTCTCTTGTTTCTTTAACAAAAAACGAAGCTAATAATCATAATAATAATAAAATAAAAATAATAAAATAATATTTTCTTAGCATCTATCATCGTAATGCATATAGAGAAAACAGATAAGGTGATTGGCAGTTACCACCGGTTGATGATCTCTTTTTTTTTGTGGTGGGTCCCAATGTGCCGTCGATGCATCGTTATTTCTTTCCTGGGGTTTCTGAATTCTCTTTTGTTTTTTTTTTTTTTTAAAATAATTAGGTATTCAGTGGTAAATTTTTACTAACCTTAATTTATTATTGGTAATAAATGGTATAAGATCTTAAATAAATGATACTTTAGTCCATTAACTATCATTAAGCCAATTATACACTTACCCAATCAAATAATTCAGTAAATCAATACTAGTTCAAAATTTCAAAATGATCTTCGGGGTCATTACACAAAGGTATGTGTGTGAAAAACTCATATTGTGCCTTAAATCAATAGACATCACAACCCGTAGAAACCTCACAACTATTGCGCAAAAATCATAACTCCTAACTCTCCGGAAATTTCCACATCTTCAGAAAAGTTACAAATCTTCCATTCACCACCTATCGAAAAGTCACAACTTCAAAGCTCACACTCATCTAAAAAATTACAACTGTTCAAAAATGGCATCACCCTTCATTTGTGAAAATGTTTCTTGTTTTTTAAACATATTATGTACAAACACACAAATAAATGTAGTTACACATAAATATAGTTACCTACTGACAATTGGTTTTCAAGTTAGATATTGATAGACAAAAAAAATTATTGATAGATTGTCTAATTTTAATTGGTTATGAAATTTTACAACATAACGAAGAAATTTCAATTTAAGGATCATAATGTTTAATATATTAAAAGTCTTTTTACTTTGTGATCCTTAAATGTGTCACAACCAAAAAAAAAAAATATTCGATTCTATATTAAACTAATACATGTAAATTGTACACTAAATAAATTGGAAAGTAATGAGTAATTTTTACTTAGTGTATAAGTTTTGGTTTCTTCAAATAAATTTTTGATGAAATACATTCCTTCCCTCCCCACTTTTAGACTTTTTTATATCATCAAAACGAAGTTGGTAGTTGGTGCAAAAAAAATATTGATCTTTTTGTCAGTAGAAGTTTGCTTCAAAAATATAATAATTTTATTGCTAAGAGAATGTGTATAATTTGAATTATAAACATAATATTTTCGATTTGAAGTTGAGTTATTTCATTTGCCTTGTTATCCACTTTTTGTCGATCTATCTATTTTACCACTAAAAATATTGTAATTGAATGATTTGAAAACAGTGCTCCGTTATTTAAAGAAGAAGACGAGAAAACCAAACATATTATTATGGCATGAGTGAAACAACTCTCAAATTATGTCTTATTTTAAGAAGAAGAATAAAACTTTAACAAAATTTGTAGTATAAAGTTGAGAAACTCCCTCTATTTAAGCATGAAAGGATATTATGAAAAGGTTCTTAATCCTGTCTTTTTTTAGAAACCAACCCTTCAAAAAAATCACAACTTTTCGATATGTAACATAATAAACTCTTTCTTCCAAAAGTCACAACTATATAAAAAAATCAGAACCTTTTTGGAAGATTACTGGCCCTCAGTTGTGCGAAAGTGTGTATGGCTTAATATAATTATAGCAAAATAAATATAATATTTTATATATTACATAAATACTAAATATAGTGTTTAAGTTTTTTTTTGGGGGTATTTTAGTAATTTAACTTTCAAATTATTGAGTTCATGTTTTTAAGTTAGTGTAGATATAGATGTAGCTAATAGATAGATAGAATATATATAAACTAATATCTCAAATATTTTATTTCTTTCTGGAGAAAATTTGTTTTATTTCTTTCTCCCTTGACTTTTAAAAAATTAATTTTTTTATCTTTTCACTTTCGAAATTTTTTAAAAGATATATTTAAAAAAAACATTTTCAGCGTCCTTTTATTTTAACATTTTATTTTGATGTTTTTAATTTTCTTTCTCATTTATTTTGATATAGTTAAACATAAGTATTAAATTCAAGACACTTGGAATTATATTTGCAAATAAAATTTAAAACAAAAGGACAAACGAAACTACATCAATGGAAAAACAATGATCAATGTAAAAATCAGAAGTTTCGGCATATTGTAAAAAATGTTATTAACTTAATTTAACCACATGATAAAGAAAATAAGAATTTTTTTTCGTAATATTAAAGTTATATATTATATATATTATATATATATATATATATTTACACACGTTGCAGGCAGCTACAAATGCACTTACTTGGGTGGTTGAACTTGCCACGCCAGCATACAGTGCACAAAACTATTTAAAAAATAGTTTCGGGAGGAGGAGGGAGGGGGTAATAGGACCTAAATAATTTTAGGTTGTCTTGAGATATTGGTCATCTTCTAGGGGTACTTGTGTTTTAAATCCCTATTCCAAAACATAAAAAGATAAAATTATTGTGAATATATTGAGTTTCATCATTGAGAAGTTATTTCATATTAACAAAGGATTCTCTCACTAAATAAAAAGTTAATAGTCATGATGACCACGTTGGGTCACTAAATGTTCGTGAAAAAACTTACAAGATAATAAAATTGCTAGATTACAATTGAGAAATAAATGAAGAAAGTAATCTCTTCACATTCAGGCTGAGGCGTGGATATCTCGCTCTCTTTAAGGAGATTCAGCCCATTGCACAAATGTTGTCTCGGTCAGCAGTAGTCCCTCTTTGACTTGTCCCCCTCCAGGATACAACAGCCTACCAATTATAACTCAATAACTCTCGGACAAGAGTTGAGTCTCAAAGCTCCACAAAAAGAGCATCTCCCTTCACCTAAAAGAAATCTCTTTTGACTAACTCTTTCCTCCTTTGTTTTCCTCTTATGAATTGTGTGTCGATAAAACCATGAAGACTACCACTAGTTATATCTATAAGAAGTCTTCCTAGCAGATGAATAGAAGATATGGAGGTAGTAAATATTGAAGATTGGCCTTAGAGTTTTTCATAGGTTACAATGGGAGTTACATAGGTTACATAGGTTACTAATGGGAGTTTACTATGTTACAAAGGTTCAATGGGAGTTACATATTTACATATGTTACAATCAAAAGAGTATGTAGGAAATTAAGATGAATACATTGATGTAACCATGCTAATTGATGATTATAAGATTCATCCATTCTCAATGTTCATTTCTTATAACTCCAATTAAAGCATTTAATATGTTTAATATTATATTAAAATGAAATAACCTACAATCCCCCCCCTCCATTTTATATTTAGATAAGAGAGTATACCAGTTGAAGGAAGACTACTATGCTAATGAAGGTGCTTCTTCATTGAACCGCTACTTATTGAAACAATAACTTTTACTACTTTACTCCAGAGTCTAGTGGTCCATCAGACTTGAACTATGACGCTTAATGGAAATAAAATATCAATATGCTCAACATATAATCAGGTGTTGACATGACTGTAAACAGAGGCCAAGCACGTTATTGCCATGTGCTATCATCTCGGTTTCCATTGAGTGTCATTTTAGAATAAGCCTCATTCTCATATGAGCGACCTACTTCCACCACACATAGGTGAAATTGTCGAGAGTGCTCCTGTAAGATTACACTCCAACCCTAAAACGGCTACAGATATTCATTGAGTTTATCACTCAACTGTCCAAACTAAACTACCGGAAATAATGCACTCACATCATATGGAGGGAAAAAATAGTGCATGTTTAACAACAAGTCAAAATATGATTGTTTTTCCCTGAACCTGGTTTAGGATCTCTGATTCCTTCCCAGGTTGGTTTCCTCATACATGACTCAAGGATTTGTAGGCTTCACTCCATCCCCCTCGATGTGCTCCAGACCTTTCTCTTGTTAAGGCCTAAGGCCTTTCCGTAAGATGGATCTGCAAGATTATCACGAAGATTTGACTATAATCAACATTTATGGTACCATTTGTCAATAGCGATCTTACATTACTGTGTTTTCCTCCTCCTTATAGGTCTTGGATTTACATTGTAATAACGTTTGAACTCACCCGAAAATAATATGCAGCGGTGCTATAACCAAATGAATTAAAATAGGAGGAATTGGTTTTTTCAAATAAGGAATTTGAAACAACACATCTCTTAACCCAGTTCGCTCTCACTACTTAGCTAAAGCAATTAGTCATCCTCCAGGTAGAAAGTTAGCATTTAGTTTGCTTTTTTTTGATCTCTCGCAACAAACGCACCAACACCTAAAGTAAGACAAACCAGTGGTAGAACGGAATCACTGAAAAAGTGTTCCAACCGCATCACAAAAAAGCCTTCAAGTACAGCAGGCATATTTTTTAAGAACAAACCACATGTTTTGTTCCAATTAAATACTCATAACTCTTGTTATAGCATGGCAAATGTTCATTACCACCTGTCTGCTGTAAAAAACCTGCCAAGTAGCCTCCTAACTGCATATGCCATATCAGACTACTGCAATCAGTCAACATTCCAAACTTCGATGATCCTAGCTATTCCCTTTGATTTTATTACATCATTTTCACTTCATATCCAGAAATAATGAACACTGAATCAAAAGGAGAGCAACATGCTTGCAATGATGAAAGTTCTATTTTTTTCAAAAAATTTCTCACATCAGGACTGGTCAAGAAAATCCCGCTTACATGTTCTTGTTATTTTTATTCCAATAATAAAATTTACCAACCTCACCAAGATCTTTCATATCAAAAAAAAAATGGCTTCTAAAGAACATTTTTAGCTTCAATCAATACATTCATTTTAGCCAAAGATCACACGTCATCAACATTAGGCAAATAAAATCACATGAGAAGTATTTCCAAGACGTATGAATATGCACTTATCACATCACACTCATTTGTTTTTTAAAACCATTTTAAATCATGCAGAATCAAACTTTCATGCCATTTCTTTGGTGCTGTTTCAACACGCCATATAGGGATTTAGTACTGTTTACTACATTGCTTTCTTGTCCTGTTCAAAACACTCGGGTTGGTCTATATATATTTCTTCATTTAGGTCGCCATTTAGAAAAGCAGTTTTTTTTAAAGCATTTGATGAATTTGCAAAACAAAAATTGCGGCCATAGCAACTAAACGTCAATGGATGTAATTCTTGTGATTGGAGAAAAAGTATCAAAAAATTCTAGGCCTTCTAGTTTTTTAAAACCTTGCACTAGCCAGCTTGTATTTCATTGATCCAATCCGGTTTCACTGTTTTTCCGTAGACCCTTTACAACCAAATTGTTTAACAACCCGGTGGTAATCAACTAACTTCCAATTTTATTAGAAATAAGAGATTCATTTTCATCATTGACCTGCCTCTTTCCAAAAATCGAATCATGTGAAGATAATGCTCTTCAAAGTTAGATGGTCAATTTTCACATTAAACACATCAAAATCAGGCCAAAATCTTTTTGTTACTCTAGCTCTTTTAACTTCTTACTTAACTCAAAATCAACTTCTTTATTTTTCAAAGTTGAGTAGAAGAACTAGGTATGACAAAATATTTTGGTTCAAGCCCTTTGACCCCCACTATTTTAGTATCAAAGGAAATTTATATTTTCACATGAAAACTAGCATCACCAGAAATTCACTTACAATATTATCTTCAGAGATTAAAAAATATATAGGCTGTAAATTTGAAGCATACGGCAAGAAAAACACAAGTAGTAACTTTCGTACCCAACTTTTGGTAATCTTTGGGATCCATTAGCCTCACAAAGCTAGACAACCCAAACGCTTAGATAACCAACCCAAACATGGCTTGTATAACCTGTCACAGTCAAAAGGTGTCAATTTAAAACTTTTTATGAAGGCACAATACCATTCAACACATAACACCGTTTAGATGCTTCACCCCAAAATTTTAAAGGTGCATTAAACTCAATTATCTTACTTAGTCAATCAACCAAAGTTCTATTTTTCCTTTATTAATGCTACTCTTCTCCATTATAACGAAGACAGTAATGGAGAGGAGTTTCATGAATTATTCCCAATGGAATCTAACAAAAGAATTAACTCAATTGAATTCATATTCACGGCTCTATCACTTCTATTCTTTATTTTTTTCTTTCCAAAAACTGATTTTTCACCCATTGAGATAAGTTTTTGAATTTTCAAAAGCATCACTTTTTTTTTTTCATCAAGTAAACTATGTAAACTTAGAAAAATCATCATGAAAGTGATAAAATATCTATTACCACCCCTCCACGATTAGATTCCACAAGTTTCACAAATATCAGTAGAACAATTCTACAAATCAGTTTTTCCTTTCAACCTTGAAATGAGGCCTTTTAGTGATCTTGGGCTTTTGACTACAAGCCTCACCTTTTTCACAAAAAAAAAAATTATTTTTAACCATTGGGAATTACATCCTAAACTCTCATGATTCCAATAACCATCAGTAAATATGACACAAACGAGCAGGCAAAAATTAGTAGAGAAAAGCAATTAAACAGAAGTGAAGTTTTATTCATTTCAACATCAATTAAACTCCATCACATACATACCCCTTCCCCACAAAACTTCTTTCTTCAGTTCTATTACATATTGATCAATCAATAATCTGTTTAAAAAGGCCTGCTCTATTAAGAAGATAAAACTAGACATCAAATTTTATCATCTCATATAAGTAGTATAAATCATCTTTCCAATTTAATATCCTTCCAGAAGTAAACACATTCACATCTCTCCCTTCCAAGCACTTGAGTAGTGTGAGCATCACCAAGCATGATGGTTTTTTGGGCTCCTCAAAATGAGTATATTTTTTTTTAAACAGTCTTTGTCATACCAGACATAACATTTTGCACAAGAATCACCCACCTCCATCAACATTCTCAACGCTAGGTTTAGTCGGTAACACCGCCACAAAAGGTTCTTTGGTAACGTTTCCTGATGGTTATGACCACATTTCCGGAATCTTCCTTGCAAATCGGCAATATGGCCCACCTCTTGCCACAAACAAGCATGGTCCCCTTTTTCGTGACACTTGTTGAAATTTTGTGCTTGGGTTGATTTTCACCATTTTTTTCTTGGAGGGTCCTAACCGATTAGTTTTCTTTCTTGATTTTTTCGTCTGAGGATTTAGTGAGAGTATTTTTGTGGAGTTTCACCGGATTAGGCATTATCGAAGTAATTAAATTTACCTTCGATGTGAGGTTTTCTCTTCTGTTTGTAAAAATGCAACGCTGGCCTCTCTGTCTTCTTCATGCGGATTTTCTTATCACGCTTTCTAGATAGGGTTTCCTTTTGTTTATGTGACGGCATAGTTTTTTTGAAATTCCTTCCAAGAAGGGTGGAAGTTTATCTACTATGGCCACAACTATAAGGTTATCTCCAATTATTTTAACCTCTTCGACCTAAGCTCATCCAACAATCTGATGAAGTCTTGAGCTTGATCTCCCACTGATTTTGTTGTCCACATTTGGAAACGAAAAAATCTACTAGCTGGCTATTTTTTCGCTCCGCCCTCGTTCGTGGTTATCTTGTTGGATACTTCCTTTGCAAGGCTTCCAATTTTCTTTGCACAGAGTAGTTCTATCATTAATATCATAAAATGAGCAGATAGACATATTGTAAGAAGATAATACCGGGCACTTATAGGATCACCATCGTACTTTTCCACTTTCTCTTCCACTTTCTCTAGATGAGAAATGTTTTCATCATCAGTCTCATAGTGTGATTCTTCTTATTTGGATCTTCTCAGTTAAAACGTAAGAAACATTGAGAAAAAAAGACTTAAGTAGAAAAGTACTTTACCCTTCATCTTTTGAAAATGTACCATTGAACCGAAATGTTTTAAGATCTCCCACTTGACATCCACAGTTTTTTCAATTGTATCCATCTGTAAATCTCCTTGAAAATGTTAGTGAAAAAACTACAAGATAATAAAATTGTAGATTAACACATTAAAAAATAAATAAGAAATTAATCTCTTCAGCTGAGACGCGATATTTCGCACTCTTTAAGAGATTCAAGCCCACGGCAGCAAATGTTTCCTCCGGGCCCAGCAGTATCCTCTTTGACTTGTCCCCTCCAGCTCAAATCCTACAGCAAAGTATAATCAACAACTCTGGAATAGTTGAGTTCAAGCTCCACAAAAAAGAACACCTCCCTTCAACTAATACGAATCTCTTTTAGACGAACTCTTTTCACCTTTTTTTCTCTTATGAATTGTGTATCTATAAAACCATGAAAGACTAAACCATTTATTTATAACTCAAGAAGTCTTCCTGCAATGATAGGAAGAAATGTCGAGGTAGTAAATAAGTGACGATAATGGCCTTAGGAGTTTCATATAGGTTACAATGGAGTTACTAGGTTACAAGTTAGAGTTACTATGTTACAAAGTTCATGGGAGTACATACGTTACATATGGTTACAAAGAGTAATGAGGAATTAAGAATGAATACATTGATGGATAACCGAAATGCTAATGTATATTTAGAAGGTCATCCATCCAATGTTCATAAATCTATAACTCGACATTAAAGAATTTAATATGTTAAATATTAATATTAAAATGCTAATAACCAAACACAAATAAAAGAGAATTAACATGTACCTACCTGCCCCATGTAGTTCTACTCTAACGTTTTCCTAGGAAGAGTGGGGCAATAGAGGGTGATAAGATAGGAACATTTTAAAGTAAAATAATATTTAAATTCACATATATATTAATTAACATTTTATGTACTGTTTTTAAAAAAAAATAAATAAAGAGGTTGATGCAAATCACAATAACCAAACAATTGTTCATACATCACTAAATTATGTAATCAATTACGAGACCTTTTTCCCTTCAGAACACAAAATCGTGACAAAAAAATCATCATGAAGGAGGACATGGATTATATAGTCTCGCAATCACATTAACAAAAACTATGAATCACCCAAATTACACAACAAAAGATTTTTAAATACAAATACACCTAAAAACATCTATACATTTTGACCACTTCTATTAAGCTTCACTACTTCCTTTACTTCAAAAATATTCTTATGTTCTCGTCGTCATTATACATGTTTTCCTTGCAATCATTATCCTGGTTATTGAATTAGCAACCCTTATTTCTCCTCTCGCATCTCGTCTCCTGTCCTCTACTCTCGACCAAACTTCTTGAGCTTTGTATGTACATAATATGGCCATTGTTCTCCATTGCTACTAATCCACAACATAATTAACGCCAAAATTTTTGGGTTACTGAACTATGGCTTTAAGTTCAGGCGATAAATATTGAAGAGTTTTCCTTCTATTAAAAGTAATAAACAATGACGTTGCAAAAATTATTAGCACATTTTTAAGGAAATGACATGTTTTCATCTCAATTTCGAAACCTATCTTGTTCTAAATATTTTTTGATAATGTATAATAGCATATGCCTTATTTTTTTTAGTATAAATAAATCTTCTGAAAAAAAATATACATATTCTGAACATTAAATAATCTTGGCATCCAGGTTTCTTTATGATCCTTATATAAAATATTTGACCTCACCAAAATAAGTTAACAAGAAAATGAACTTTTTGTATTACATGTCAGATACTCCATTCTTGCCGATTTTATATATAACAGCATTTTGGTACAATTCAATGAAAAAATATAACATTTGTCTATAGTTAAAAAAATCATCAAGTATAAATTTTTTTATTTAATCAGTAGTGGAGATTTTATTGTCCCCACACACAATAGACAAATCTTTAATACAAATGTTTTAGAATTTTGTGTTCCATGTAAGAATCAATGTACACATTCTGTAAAACATAAAATATATTAAGGTTTCAAAACTAGCATCATGTTTCAATTAACAAAATATGATTTTTTAATAATAGATTAAAGAGGACAGAACTTCAATTGAATTAAAGAAACCATGTTCTCTTTTTAATTGTCTAATTTTAATTTATAATTAAGTACAAATATAAGTAATACGAACACAATATAATATATATATCATACACCACACACATTTTTGAGAGTTGAGATGCGAAAAGAAATAATGAATGTCAAGATCTCACACATCACGATTTTATGAAATCTTGATCATCTTCACCATTTGGACATGTGGCGTTATCATAATTTGTTTTCTCTATATTTGATTCTTTCTTTGTCGTTTTTGAAAAAATCTGATTTTTTTTCCTAAAAAACCATCTATATAAATATATTAATAACTATATACGCTTTTGCTAGCCAATTTATAAAAAAAATCTTGACATATAATTTCACTCTCATATTGATATTAATGAAAATTATAGACACATGATACAATGAGTATAGAAAAATATGCATTCGAAGTGAGATTATAAGTACTCTTACATTCTTTTGAGGAATAAGATTGTACATCCAAGCAATCTAGTGATTCAAACGTAATCATGTCATTGAAAGATAAAATATAATGAGGTTAACCCATCATGTTTCAATAAAAAAATTTATTTTTTAATAATAAATTAAAGATAAAGTACGTCACTTCTTCAATTAAAGAAACCAATATTCTTTTTAATTTTTTTAAGTTTTGATTTATAACTAAAGTACAAAATAAGTATCTGGTAAACCACAATATATAATAGAGTATACACACACACACACATGTATTAGACTTTTTGAGAGCTGAGATTCGAAAAACCAAGAATGATTGTCAGATCTTCACCACATCAAGAATTGTTCTGAATCTTGATTATCTTCACCAGTTTATCATAGGATTTATCATATCTTTTTTTTCATACAACTTTATTCTTCTTAGATTCTTATTGAAAAATTTGAAATTTTTTTTTTCCTAAATAACATAGTCATAATAAAATATATTTAATAATAGATAACCTTCTTGCTACCAATTATCCTAAATAATATGGACCATATAATTTCACTCTCATATTGATATTATGAAATTTAGACACATGATAACAAATGAAGCAAAAATATGCATTCATAGGGAGATTATAAGCCTCTTACCAATTCTTCGAGGAATGTAAAGATTATAACATACAAAGCAATGCAAGTAGAGTCAAATAAACGGTCTTTTGAAGATAAAATATATGCTGTTTCAAACTCCATCATGTTTCAATTCACAAAACTATTATTTTTTAATAATAGATTAAAGAGGAAAGAACGTCACTTGGGGACTATTCAATCGAATAAACAAAGTAGTCTTTTTAACTTTCCTAAGTTTAATTTATAATTAAAGAGTAGAAATATAAGTATAACAACCACATATATATTACACACACACACCCCACACATATAGACTTTTTTGAGAAGCTGAGATTCGAAACACAATAATGATAGCAGATCTCACCACATGAAAATTTTTTTTTCCCAGTAATATTAATATATATATATATATATATATATATATATATATTATATATTTTAACTAAACAACTTTGCATGCAGGCCAGCGTACAAATGCAACTTCTTGGGTGTTGATCTTGCCATGCCAGCACAACAGGTCACAAAAAGTATTTAAAAATGAGTTCGGGAGGGGAGGGAGGGTAATAGGGACCAAATAAGTTTATGTTTGTCTCTGCGATATTGGTCATATTCTAAGGGATACTGGTGTTTTACCCATTACCAAACATAAAAGATAAAATTTATTTCATCTAATTGAGTTTCAGTGAGAAGTTATATTCTTAAACTAACCAGGTTCCAGCACTAATAAATGTAATAGTCATGACTGACCACGTTGTGGTCACTACATAAAAGAGATTACTCCCTGTGTTCTACTAACGTTTTTCCTAGGAAAGAGTGGGCAATAGAGGTGATAAGATAGGAGACATTTTAAAAAGTAAAATAATATTAAAATTCCCAATATACTACCGAGTTTATGAATACTTGTTTTTTTAAAAATAATAAAATAAAGAGGTTGATGCAAATCACATTACCGACATTGTCCTATCATCAACTAAATTAGAGTTATTCATTTACTATACCTTTTTTCCCTTGTCATAACACAAAATCATGGGAAACAAATCAATGATAAGGACAGAGATTAATTATCGTCTCCAATCTACAGTTAATAATAAACTATGAATCACCCCAATTACAAACAAAGATTTTTATACAACCTAAAAACATCTATAATTTGACCACCCACCTTCTAGTAAGCTCACTAATTCCTTCAAAAATTACTTATGTTCTCTTCGTCATGCCTAACGATGTTTCGCTTTTGCAATCATTATCCGGTTTTCATGAATTAGCAACCCTTATTTCTCACTCTCGTACTCCTCCTCCTACGACTCAACTTCTTGAGCTTTTTGATGTACATATATGCCATGTCTCAATTGCTACTAATCCACACACACTTTTCACGCCCAAAATTTGGGTCACTTAACATAATGACTTAAGTCACGAGATAAAAATATTGAAGATTGTAATTCGATTAAAAAACAATGACGTTGTGTGAAAATCAATTAGACATTTTAAGGAAATTGACATGTTTTTCAATTTTCGAAAACCTATCTTGTTTCTATCTGTTTTGAATAAGGTATAATTTTTTTTTTTTTTTCATATGGCCCTTTTTTTGCTTAGTTTTTTTAGTATAAATATTCTTCAAAAATATATAAATATTCGACATATAAATCATGTACGCAATCCATGGTTTAGATCCTTATTTATAATTTTGACCTCACAAACCTAAGTTAAAAGGAAAAAATGAACTTTTTGTTATTACATGTCAGTACTCCTATCTGCGCTTTTATATTACATCATTTGGTCAATCAATCAAAAAAAATATAACATTTTTCTATATTTAAAAATAAGCAAGGTATAAATTTTTATTTAATCAGTAGTGAGAAGTTTATTGTCATAACAAATGACAACGATTTAATACAGACAAGTTTAAGAATTGTGTTCTATCTAGAATCAAAGTAAACACTTCTTTAAAACATAAAATATATGGGTTCAAACTACCTCATGTTTCAATTAACAAAATAATATTTTTAATAATAGATTAAAGATGAAAAACGTCACTTGAATTAGAAGAAACAGTATTCTTTTAATTGTCTAAATTTTAATTTATAATTAAAGTAAACACATCATAAGTACATGTAAACGAAACCACAATATATATATATATTACACACACCCAACACACTAAACCTAAACACGACCACACACACACACAGGTTTTGAGAAGTTGAGATTCGAAAAGACAATAAGAATTTTTCAGATCTCACCACAATCAGAATTTTTAAATGAATATTGATTAATCTTCACCTTTGGACATTTTGGGATTTAATCATATATTGGTTTTTTTTTTTTTTCTTATAATTTATTCTTTCTTTAATATTTTTTTTGAAAAAATTTGATTTTTTATTCCTAAAAAAACCATAGCATAATAAAAGATATTAATAACTACATACCTTTTGCTCTAATTTATAACCAAATAATATGGACATATTAGGGTCACTCTCATATTGATATAAAATGAAAAGTATACCACATGATACAAATTGAAGTATAAAAATCATCGAAGGGAGATTCCAAGTTATCGTTACAAATGTTTTGAGGAATAAAGATTGTTAACATACAAAGGCATGTCGAAGAGAGCAAAGTAATCAGTCCTTGAAAGATAAAATATATGAGGTCAAACTCCATCATGTTCAATAATAAATATTATTTTTTAATAATGATTAAAAGAGGAATAGAACGGCACTTCAATTAGAAGAAACAACTTTTTCTTTTAAATTTTTTAAGTTTTAATTTTACACTAATGTCAAATATAAGTATCAAACCCCCATATATATATATATATATATATAATAAGTATATATATATTATATATATGTATGATATTATAGATACATACATACTATATATATATATACACACACACACCACATGTCTAGAATGTTTTGAGAAGCTGAGATTCGAAAAAACAATAATGATTGTCGATCTACCAGACAAGTCAAAACTTATGAAATATTGATTGTAATCTTCAACCTTTTTGGTCATTAAGATTATCATATCTTATTTTCATAACAACCTATTCTTTCTTTAGATTCTTATTTGAAAAATTTGAAATTTTTTCTAATACACAGTCAGGCATAATAAAAGATATTCAATATATATAACCTTTTGCTACCATATCCAATTAATAACACAAATAATGTCAACGTACCCAAAATGGGCGTGCTAGCACTTGTCTTTCCCCCAGACAGTTGCTAAACTCAATCATTACAATAAAGTGCGGAAATAAAAATATAGTAACTTTATAAACCCCCAAAACCTGGTAGTGACGTGGTACAAGCCTCTAAAAAGTATTACATTGATTTCAAAGAACTCAAGTCTCAAATGAAATTGTTCTAGAATAGAAACAAGATCATAATTAAGAAAGAAGAAAGTCGTGTGTTGTCAATGGAAACAGCTACCTGAAAAAATCTCCATAAGCCTCGGAAAAGACAGAATGAAAAGTAAAGATAAGTACTACAGACAAAAATCCAGGCTCATACCTACAAAATGTAGGAGCAAGTGGGGGTGGGTTAGTACGCAACACACGGTACTCAACATCTAAAAAATCTAAGGGGATGAATACGGGTGACTCTACCACCCCCAACCGAATCTCCACAACTCAACCTGCTTAAAAATCAACCCACCTAACAACTCACAGTTGTTAACATAGCACGTCACGTAGCTCTACAATAACACTTAGCACAAATTACATAATCCTCAAAAACAACACTTCAACAAATTACATATCCTCAACAACAAGCTCAATTGATCAATCACAATTTTCACAGAAAGTATCAGAAGATCGCAAAACACGATATAAAGTTCACTATGATATGAATGTGCATGCAATGAAATCAATAATCAAGATAATATCTGTCTGACCTAGTGGATACATACCTTCTGTCTCTCGTCCGCGACCATAGGGACATGTCTGTCATGCATCTGTCATGGCGCACTACACGACCCTCGATAATAGTAACCATCGCGTCGTCCGCGCGATACGTCCCTCGAAATAGTACTATCCATCGCGGCGCGCGATAACGTCCCTCGAAATTACATCCTCTTAAGTACTCAATTCTTTCTCAATGCACAAACTTGTTCCCCATCACAACAAGGCCCCATGAATAATGTAAGACAGTTCACACACACATATAATGAAGAATGACCATTTGTCATAACATCGCACATGTCACCCCACAACAAACATGAAGTCACATCAACAATGATTCAAACAAGCCTTCACCCTTTTTCAAACACATCACACATAAACATTAATCCACCTGCCTTTTGTTATCCTTTTTTTTCATCATTAGAATTAATAATGTGGACAAGTCCAACCCCACTCACCCAATCACGTTTACTCCGCAACATATAACACAAGGAAATACACGTATTATCATACACTTACAAAGTTTATAAATCCCTTGCCTCAAATAATCAAGATTCACTCGAAACTTGAGCCTTCCACTTTCATTGACTCCCAAATAATTGCAATCTATTCACATAGAGCAATCACAATAAGATGTTGGAACTAACAAAACTCATATCACATTGTGTCTAATTTAGAATCCAAAACTCACCAAAACTTCCTAAGCAAGTTCCTAATTTTGATATCAATAATTAGCAACCTCATATTTTTTAAATTTCAATCTTAGGGTGATGTTTTATTGTCCCTCTCCAAACTCATAAATGTAATAGTATGTATATAAACAATTCGCCCAATATGTAATAAATATCCAATATATGAAAATTGTTTATGATAATATTTCGGAGGTTTTTTTTTTTTTTTTCTAGACAAGAAGCTAACATGAAAATAAGTTAGGCACTAAATGATTAATCTCCAACCTATTCAGAATCACTAATCGTTATATTATAACACATTCTATCCTTATTACACAATGGGAAATATTATGAACTTATTATTAATTCTTACTATAAAAGACTATCACTCCTACTAGTTGAATAGGACAGATATAATTAAAAGTCATTGATAATGAGAATTTCAACTTTAGTTTCATCCTCAATCTAATAGAAAAAGTATATTATTGGGAACTAGATATATACACTCAAATTATTACCTGAAGTATAAAGAATCCTCCATTAGAAGTGGCGTCCATGAATTGTGAAATACAATACTGCTACAGCTTTCGTCGCGCCTGCTTCCAGGTTATTTTGTGTTTTACTCAGCGTGAAAATTCCCATTTATTATTAATTTTTTTTACATGACCAATTGGTTTAGGGTTTGAATAATGATGACTTGACCATTAATCCTTCTTACTAAAATTAACTATAAAAATTTACCGTTAATTTAATACTTGGAGTTCAAATATTTTAAAATTCTCATTTCAATATATTGAAAGAATCTTTTATGAAAAAAGATGACTGTTATCAAATGACATTGTGAGTCATTACATCATCCCACCACTAATAATCACTTCTCCTCGAACATAAAAAAAAATAAAATTAAATACTACAATACCAAGAACTTGAGGTGACTTTCAGAGGGTCGTGTTCCTCTCGTCCAGTGAACTCAGCTTATGACCATTTCATCAGTTCAACTACCAAGAAATAAAATTCCCCATCAACTTTGGAAGATCGTAATTAAGAGTGATTTCAAGCCGCAACTAACTCATGAACTCAATATGATTGAAACCCATTGGACCATAACCCACCATCGTGACGAATCTTTTCTCACATAACCAAAATAACATTTCTGATGGATACCGGCACAACCCGGCTACAACCAGAATAATTTCAATCAGTTACCACACACTCATAATGCTCACCATAACAGATCTTATCAGATTTCTTTCACAACACAATCTTTCACGAGTTTAACCTTCCCTAAAATCTATCTTTAGACTTGGGTACTATCAGCAAGAATCAAACTTTATCTAACTCAAGGAATAATAAGATCAAGTAACAACCAACAAGTTGTACGCTCTAGGATGCAAAACATTTTAACATACAATATCGGATAACTATAAAACTCCACGGAAGCTCTTCTATGAGTGCTCATGAAGCAAGGTAAGTGGCATGTATAATTACTAGTATCCTCACTATCTCAAACACCCAAATCTCCATAACTTAAATGAACAAGTATAACGTAGGAATGCCCTCCTATTGGGAGAAAAATCATAGGATCGGTACAACTCACCCGATCCACCATTAGGACCTAACCGCATAAAGTGAAAACACACACGAATGTAGAAATGACTCATATTATCAACCATGTCCATAATGAAGTATTTGGTCACATAGAATATACAGAAGCAAGGTCGAATAACACAAGAAACTCCTTCCATTGTTCCCCTATATAACAAAAATCCATTCATCTGACTCCATCACGCTTAAAAAAATTTTTTTTTTTAAGCCATCAAAATCAACAGTCATGATCTCCATTACAATTTTTATATATATATTCAATTTCCAAACTCTACTATATCATAGTACTGTAACAAAAAAAAAAAATTTAATACTAACGAACAATCTAACCATACTGATCATTTCTTTCTTCACTCTCAACCACTATTATACAAAGTCTTCTACCAAGCAATTGTCGTCTCTACAAATTTGCAAAATATGACTCGTTCTTTTTGTGTAGTCCTTTCCATGATAGATTCAGAGTCTCACAACAAATTTGAGTGTAACTGTCCATTAAGATCAAAAATTGAATCACAATAAATATCAATTTTTACAAATATTTACCATAAGTTTAATTTAAACTACCATTAGACCATCATCTACTTTAATGTGTAATTTAAAAACAATTAATTGGTCACCCCTCATTAATTCTATATACTATGAGCACATAACCTCTTATTCAGCCATTTAATGTCTATGTAAACAACTCATATAGTCTGTTATAGTCCCATTAAAAAGTAGTTTTCAATTCCTCCACATTTCGCATTACCATGTAGACCGGTAGGTCCACACCGTTGAAATATCACAATTAACCGAGCATGATATTTTTGAACATCTACTTTCCATACCCAAATAGAATCCTTCACACATAGTTGCTTGTCACCTGATCAAACTCATCCTTATCAAAGATGTTAACTCCTGTAAGTCGTACCCGAACAATCCATCTCATAGTAATATCTTATCAAAAGGTTAAATCATATACCTTAAATTCTGAACCAAGTTCTATACGAAGGGTCTTAACTCTTTTACCATTTCTTAATTCTGCTCATGATTATTATTAAATATTTAAAATTTGATAGTATATTTGTTTTTTTTTCTCTTCGCTTACTTGCTTACCTATCTTATCCTTTGACCAACAATTATATTTTTTACATTTCCTCTAAACCGACAACATTGCATGAAACCTCCCTGTGGTATAGCAATCAAAGTAACCAAATTTTACTACTATAAATTTATATTTTAGTCCTTCCAAAAAATACTTAAACGCATGCTATCGATTCAATTTTCTTACCTTAGCAATTCAGACCTTGAAAAACACCTACCACCACAAATCTAACTGTCACACACATGAAAAAACTGGAATTATTCCAACCATTTAACACAACCCCTTTATCCTATAAACAGTAACTCATATCTTGAATGATTTTTATAATTCATGTCTCTACTACATTGATCGCCTCTCATCAATCATATCATATCCTTTTTTGCCAAACTTCAACCATACTCAATTACCAATTAAAACCATAAAAAAAATACATATAATCACACTCGATTTGAGCATCTATAACAATCCTTTCTCAAGTTTTATCCAATAGTTTTTTATTTAAATGAAATCAGTTGATCTGGTGACCTATATATTTAGCATAACAGGGCAAAACATGAAATCACATATCTCTGAATTTAAGTTCCACTCTTTCGGAAATCTTTGAACCCTTACCATCTGATAATATCCGTTTTTCCTCACGCTCCTTCTAAAGGTTAAACTACATCCCCTAAGTCCATGCCATTCTGGCTCTAGCTCCTTTCAATTCTATTCGAGTGACATCAAATTCCTCATAAAAATTATCATACAACATGCTACTCACAAACAGTAGAAACATACCTCACACCTTCGAAAGTCACCCGTATCATACAAAAGTTCTTTTACCAAACAAAACTTATCATATAGTTGTTGCAACCTAATCCATCATCCATCACAAACTCCCAACTCTACTCTGAGCCCTGCCTATCACTATGGCCTAGTCACAACCCTTATCACTACGCACAAACTCAACCTATCAGACATGACATCTCAAACTCACTATAACCAATCAATTTCATAGAACCCTAACTTAACTCATATGCACTTTCTTTCTTACTATATTTTCAATGACCTTATACTCATTGAACTTCCTTTACCTATAATTTTTCATTCTGTCTCTATTCCATTCCCTTGGACTACTTTTCATTTGAAACCTTGAGATACCCTCCCACATTAAACGTATTATACCATACCAAGCATCCACCACTAATATTCTTTATAACATTTTTAAATTCAGGCACCCGTTGTAAAGAACCTGTTAGTTTCTCAAATATGATATAACATAATCTAATTATAACGAGCATGTGATACAACCTATAACTCTTATAAGTAGTTAATATCCCACTTCACAATCGACTGTATTCATTTTCATACCACTAGTGGCCACACAAACGCGCAAGTTACTAAATTCACCGCTAGAACATATCATACCTATCGAGAAGATTATACTCTAGCTCACACATTTCCTGACCAAGTAATTGCAATACCCTACTAAATTCATTTCGATCTCTCCCTACAGTGGATTCATTCATAGATCAGTCAATAGTACGAGTAACACAGCGCCATAACGCTAGCAAGCATGTGATAACTCTTTATAGTAATAATTTTGGAATTCCTTTTGCATTTCCCCCCCTCTCAATCTATGAAACTAAATAAAGATTCTAACCTCAATTAGTGTATATCACTCTCATCATTCACTAAGTATACCATAATGTTATACGCTAACTTTAATTAAATGTGCTTGTAAAGTTACCACAATTCATTTATCTAATTTTTTTAGTCATTTTTCAAACCCACTTTCAATTGCAAAACACCAAGATATTTTTTCACATACCACACCAGTATTGATACTAGAATGACTAGCTAAACCAAAGTATAAGCACGCTCGTGAAGTCCGCAAAATCACAGTTCAACCTATCCTCAAAATAATTCATCAAGTAATCACCTAACTCAATCTATTTGAGTCATTGACATTCCCCAAATTTGATACACATCCTTCCCATAATATTCACTCCCCATTTGTAACAAATCTAACCCATCATAGACTATACAACACACAAATACTCAAATAGGAACTACGCACGATCATCACTATAAAGGATAGTTACAAAATAAGGCGTAAGAATCAGAATCGGATCAGTACGCACGATAGGATTTCAAAAAAATGAAATGTTTTCCTAAAAGTCCATTATACCTCTCGCAGATAAGTACAGATGTCTCCGCAGATCTTCGCGACTCTACATAGACTCGACTGTACACACTTGAGACCGATAAACCTTGGGCTCTGATAACCATTTTGTTGTCACGATCCAAAAATGGGTTGTGATGGCACTCGTCTTATCCCCCCCAGATAATCATTGTAAAAAACTCAATGCATTACAATAAGTGCGGAATAAAATATAAGAACTTATAAAACCCCAAAACCAGGTAGTCCCCGTGTACAAGCCCTCAAGTATTACAATTGATTCAAAGAAAAACGCAAGTCTCAATGAACTTTGTTTCAGAATAGAACAGATCATAATTAAGAAGAAGAAATTCTGTTGCAATGGAAACACTACCTTAAAAACTCTCAAGAAGCCCGAAAAGAAGGAGAACGGAAAAGTACAAGCAAAATCCAGGCTCATAACCTACAAAATTTGTAGAGGCAAGGGTGAGTCCAAACCACAAACGGTATCAGCATCTCAACCTCTAAAAAAAATCTAAGGGGATGACATACGGTACTCTACCACCCCACCGAACCTCCACAACTACAACCTGCATTAACAATCACCCAACCTAACAACTCACATTTTACATAGCACTTAGCTCGACAATAACACTTATACAAATTAAACATATCCTCAAGCAACAACACTTCAACAAATTATATCCTCAACAACGAGCTCAAATTGATCAATCACAAGTTTCACAGAGATTTAATCAGAAGATCAGCAAAACACGATATCAAGTTCACTAATGATAAATATGTGCGATGCAATGGATACAATGTCAAGATATGATGCATGTCTGCCTAGTGATACATACCACGTCTCTTAGTCCCGCGGGACCCATGGGGACATGCTGTCCATGCATCCCGTGGCGCCGGCAACTACCCTCGTAATAGTAACATCGCGGCGCGCGTATGTCCCCTCGAAACTAGTATCCATCGCGGCGCCGCGTACGCCCTCTAAATGTACATCCTCTTAAGTACTCCATCTTTCTCAATGCACAACCTTGTCACAACCAAGGCCTCAGAATACTGGTCATGACGACAAGTTCATTCACACAAAATAATGAGGAGATGACCATTTTCATGAACATCACACACTTCACAAACATGAAGTCACAGGTGGTCACAAATGATTCAATCAACAAGCCTTCAACCCTTTTTTTCAACACATCACACATAAACAATTTAATCACATGCCTTTGTTACTCCTTTTTTTTTTCATCATAGAATTAATCAATGTGACAAGTGCAACCTCATCACGCAATCCCGTTACTACTCCTAAACATCTGCCACCATGCAATACACGCACTTTCATACACTTAACAAGAGTAAGAAATCCTCTTGTGCCCGCAAATAATCAAGATTCACTCTGAACCTTGAGCCTTCCACTTTCATTGAACTCCAAATAAGTGCAATCTACACATAACAAGCACAATAAGATGTTGGACTAACCACTCATATCACTCATGTCTATTTTAGACCAAAAACTCACACCAATTCCTAATCAAGTCCCTATTTTGATATCAATAATATAGCAAACGCTCATAATTTAAATTTTCAATCTTAGGGGTTATGTTTTATTTTCTCCAAAACTCATAAATGTAATAGTATGTTAGATAATATCAATTCGGCTCAATATTAATTGAAATATATCCAATAACTCAAATGTTATAGCTTATTCGAAGGTTCACCAGAATTAGACATGAAAATATAAAGTTAGGCACTAATGATTAATGTTCAACCTATTCAAAATCACTGAATCGTAATATTTATACACATTCCTAATCCTTATTAACACCCGTGAAAATTATGAATTATTCTTATTTTTCATAAAAGACATATCAACCATCTTATTTTTTTGAATAAGGACCAGATATAATTAAAAGTCAACTGTGATAATGGAAGTTTCTCAACTTTAGTTCAGCCTCCATTCTTAGAAAAATTATATTATTGGGAATATTTACCTCCAATTAATTACCTAACTACCAGAATCTCCATTAGAGTGGGCGGCATGAATGTAAAATCTAATACTACTGCTACCGCTTGTTCGTGCGCTCGCCTGCTTTCATTTATTTGAGTTTTTAACTCAACGTGATAATTCCCATATATTCTGATTTTTTTTTTGTACAATGATCAACTGGTTTAGGTATTGAATATGATTGCTTGAGACCCATTCACACTTCTAAAATTAACTATTAAAAATTACATTCATAATTAAATACTTGGATTTCAAATAGTAATTTAAAATTCCATTTAAATATATGGAAATAATCTTTTCATGAAAAAGAGATGACTATTTATCAAAATGACAAATTATGGGTCAGTACAATCATATGGACAGTATAATTTCCCACTATCATACCGATATTAAATGAAAAATATAGACACCTTCCATACAAATGAACATACAATATCTTCGAAGGGAGATTATAAAGCACTCTTACACATTCTTTGAGAATAAAGATTGGAACTACAAAACAATTCTAGTAGGAGTCAAGTGAAACATGTCGTGTTGAATGATAAAAGATAATGCAGTTCAAACTCCATCATGTTTTCAATTAACAACACTATATTTTTTTAATAATAGATTAAAGAGGAAGGAACGTCACTTCAATTAGAAAGAAATCAAAATATTCTTTTTGATTGTCTAAGTTTTAATTTATAATTAAAGTCCAAATATAAGTAAGAAAAATACGAAACCACAATATATATATAATAACTATAATATATAATATATATATATATATATATATATCTTAGATATGATATATATCTATACACCACACGTATAGACTTTTTGAGAAGCTGAGATCGAAAAGACCAATAATGATTGTCAGATCTCACCACATGAATATTTATAATTTGATTGATCTTCACCATTTGGTCCATTAGGATTTATAATCTTTTTTTTATCATACACTTTATTCTTTCTTTTTATGCTTATTTACAAAAATTTGAAATTTTTCTACATCACATTGCATAACAACAGATATCAATAATACATAACTTTTGGACCATTATAACTAAATAAATATGGACATCTAATTTCACTCTCTATTGATATTAATAAAATTATAGACAAAACGTGATACAAATGAAGCATAAAATAGCATTCGAAAAGGGAGATTATAGCACTCTACAATTCTTTGAGGAATAAAGATTTGTAACATTATAAAACAATGCTAGTATAGTCAAAGTAAACATGTCTTTAAGATAAAATATATGCGGGTCAAACTCATCATGTTTCAATTTAACACACAATTATTTTAATCATAATTAAAGAGGGAAAAAACTTCACTATAAATTGAAACACAAGAGTATTCTTTTTACTTGTCTAAGTTTTAATTTATAATTAAAGTACAATATATAGTATACGAATCACATATCTATATGTATTATATATATATATATAGATATATATATATATATATAATATATATATATGATATATATATTATATATATATCTATATATATATATATTATATCACAATAGTATAATGCGCGCACACACACATACATATATAGACTTTTTGAGAAGTCTAGATTCGCAAGACAATAATAATGTTTCAGATCTCACCCAAGCCACTTAAGATTTTTATGAAATTTGATTAATCTTCAACCATTTGGTCATTAGGATTTACATATCTTTTTTTCATATAACTTTATTCTTTCTTTTGAGCGTCTTTATTTGAAAACTCGAAATATTTTTTTCCTAATAAACATAACATAGATAAAATATTCAATAAAACTTTTTCTACCAATTATTGAAAATGAATATGGACATAACTTTTCACTCTCATATGATATTAATGAAAATTTAGAGCCATGATAGAAATTTACGCAGAAAATATGCTTGCGAAGAGATATTATAAATAATCTTACAGATTCTTTGAGTAATAAAGATTGAACATACACAAAAAAATGCTAGGGGGGGGTGTTGATATTCCATATATCTATGTTGGTTTGAAACTAATCTAAATTATTAAAAATTTTATTGTTGATGGTTTGACCCACCTTTCCAATTCACTCCTGCCCATGTGTGTTCTGCTTTTCCTAAATTCCTCTTCTTTTTTTTTTTACAACCCCCCATGCCTTTCTAGCTTTTTAAAGTCAACAACAATACGATAGTTTTTTTTCTCTTCGGAGAATCAAGTAATTTCCTTTTATTAAATTCATTTTTTTTCCGTTTTAGTCTTTCAACGTCACAAAAAATAGATTTACACATGAATTGGACAATACCAAAAACATTATGAATAATATTTGGTGGCAGTCGTCTTCTAACCATGACGTCGGTCATACACCTGACAACACAATATCTTCTCAACTTTCTCCATTTTTTAAGAAAAGTTCTAAGGTTTTTTTAGAGAACTAAATGAATTGGTGAATTGTCATCAAATTTTTTTTCTTAAATAGGCATATCTTCATTATGATAGTTGTTATATTGTAAAAATCTTAATTTATTATTGAATTGCATGAATCAAGACACCTACTGCAATGTTTAAACGAACAAATATTTCTTTTCATTTTCATTTCCCATAAAAGTCATGATATTAATTGTATCACTTCTTACAAATAACACTTCCCTTTTAGATATTATATTTTGTTATGAAATTGTTCATTTTTTCCCAAGTTTGAATTTGAAATTTTAACTCATATTTAAAAAAAAAAAATTCAATTATTTATTTTATTTATAAAAACATAAATGAATAAAAAAGAACAAATTTAGTAAATAATATTGATTTTGGCCTCTCTGCTCTAAGTCTGGGAAAAACTATTGATGCAACCGTGTCTAAGAAAACATTACTTGCACTATTGATTCTATAAGCAGCGGACATCACAAACATCCAAAGGTTATTCAAACCCTATGTCTATATAAACTCTGGATATCAAGGATAATTTAATCTGGGACCCTAAATGATGAAGAACCAACATTGAAATCGCACATACATATGAATAAATCGAAGAGAAATCCTTTGGATTTTGGGGCTAAAACATGAAGAACTTGTTGCTGGTTCTTGCAAGACACTTGGCCCTTTCCTTCTGTTAGTAAAAAATGACGTAGCTTACACGTCAAGGCATGGACAAGCTTAAGTTACTCAATGAATAAGGAAACGAAAACTCAACCCTAAAAGTAAAGATGACAATGCCATTAATACTTACGTTACTCAGGGCCTCATTTGAACTATAGCTGTCAAAGGGGTCATGTTTTTAGAATCGCGTGGTTATATCTCGGTTATATACATCGAAGCACTACTCTTGCTTAGTGATTGAACAAGGTTTTTAGAAGTATAATGTGTACTTTTTATCATGTTATCTTCTGATTAGTACTTGTCCTTTATTCAGCTTAAGATTTTTTGTTGTGTTTCGTATTTATATACTTGCTCAGATTATGTAATTTATGCATGTTACACATGTTCTATATATTATTATATTTTTTAAGGCATAGTTATCTATATATATCCCTGCTGCTCGTACATTAAAAGTACTTATCATACTCTGCGCGCATCATTTAAGATATAGGTTTAGGTACTCAGTATACAGATCACGCTCAAAGCGATTCTCTTGGGCACATTCAAAAACTTTTCAAAGTTGAGTCATCATATTTCGAGACAAGGACAGGTTATCATGTAGTCATAATTTTCGTTTGATTTTTTAATATATTTAGGTGGGACAGTGCTCATCCACTCAACTCGTTTAGAGAGGCTTTTCATACTAGAGTAGATTCTACTTGATTGTTTTAGTATCACAAAACCTAGTTAATTCACTTATATTTAGTGGATTTAGGTGTTCCCGCATTTTCAGGTAGCCTTGATTGATTTTGCCACACACATACATTTTTTACTTCACTATTTTTTTCTGTATTTTCATGATATGCCCAGATTCATCATTAAGCTTTGGTACCCCCAAAGGAAACCACTCAAATTATCCTAGGTTCTCGTGTTAGTGCATGGATAGCCTTGTGGTTTGAAGTTGGGGTCCACTTTTAGAATTGTATTTTTTTCACATTATATAGCTTGTACTCATACCAAGGTTTTGGAGGGTTTCATATTGTATTGGTTTTTACTAACTACGCTTCTGACCTTTCTTTTATTATTATCATTTAAAATTATATTTTACCTTTCACTCACTAATTAAACCTTCTGATATGGGTTTACATAACCTCTAATATAGTAGTTTTCATCAAACTCAAGAGTTAGGTCATGGTAGGAAATTTTTGTTGAGGAAACTGAGAAAGGGTTTGACAAAACGGTAGATCTAACGATGGCTCCAAGGTATTTTTAGAAAACTACAGTTAAGGATTTGATTAAAGGATAATGTATTACTTCACGATTCATTTATACTATGAGACAATTTTTGATAATTAAAAAATATCGTCAATTTTAATAGCACTGGGTTTCAATTTTTTTGGGTTTTTTTTTGTTCTGAATAATCAATTCAAAATCACATCTTGTGTTGTGTCAATCAAAGAGGCAACAAAAAATAACATATTAGAGAGTCTTTAAAAAGTGAGACATATGTTATATTCAAAATCTTGGTTTAAGAATATCTGGGTGCACACTATATGCATAAACATCAGTTATTATAAACACCTGTATTTCAAAATGATAATGTTGTTATTGTAAAATAGTTTTAGAAATGTGGTTATATTATTTTTATACCTTAAAGAATTTTTTTTTTTTACAAAACAGATAAAACATATTGGAAAAAAAATTATATTGAGCTTATTTATAATTTTAATCCAACAAAACCTACTAGAATTATTGATCTATCATTTGACTTTGTACTAATTTAATTGTTTTCATATGGTGAGATTTCTATTGTGGAACTCTATCAAAAATATTGTGATGTTGATATAACTTACTAAAAAACATCATATGCATTTGAAATTTGTTCATTGTTATAGATACTGATTCTGTTTAATCAATTTTATAAGCATGTTTTTATTATTTTTTTTTTTCCTTTCTATCATATTTTTCAACGGATGATCGTTTGAAATGGATTACAATGAATTGTATGTTTTAGAGCTCTTTTAGTGTTTTCATGGAACACAATCTTTTATCATGGTCGTGGATATGATTTAAGGTGAAAGTGAATTTTTACGTATAATCACTCTTTGTAATTTGGTACAACACGAGGCGTAGAAAAAATGACAATTAAGTTTTTTAAGTGACCCACAAGGGATTCAATGTTGTTTTTCCCCAGATAATGGTGGTGATGGGAGGGAGAGAGAGGATCTTTTTTTTTTTATCCTCCCTCTGCTTATAAGATCTAAAGACCTTTGAAGTTTACTATCGGTGAAGCGTAGAACATTGTGAAATATGGGGATTGAATGGTCATACGAAGAGGCTGATATAGTTGCCGGCAGATGGTGCTCTTATCACAGAGCATCCCATGATCCATATGTGTTGAAGTGATTCATATTGTGCCTGTGGTTTATATCACATTTTTTTGTGGCAAAGATTGTGGTGGTGAAAGTTGTTAGAGATGCAACAAGGCGGTATGGAGGTTTATGGTTTTGATTTGGGGTGATGGTTTGATGCAGCTGGAGTTGGCGATTGGTTGTACACCGTGGTGGTAGAGGAGGAAGTCGGTGTTCCGAAGTGTGTGAGAGAGATGTCATTTCACAAGGGAGGAATTCCAGGTTTTGAATATGCAACGGTAACTACTGGTCTGAGATAGGTTGCATGAGAATGGAGGTGGAGGTGGTGTTTAATGATATTTATGATAAAGGATGTCAATGTTACCAACCGTCTTCCCTAACTTGTAACAACCACCACAACCTCCACCTCCTCCGTCTTTAAACCATAGCTTTTACCACCATAGCCGCTGGCATATCCATAACTTTAAACTACATTTTCCTTTGAAATTACTAGCATCTCACACTTGTAATACCCACTTCCTCCTATACCACCGCAAACTACACCATACCTCCATCCCACGATCACCCTGATCCAACCATCACCTCCATATTTTCCTGGCTACCACCGGTCCCTACCCCCCTCACCACACCCTATCTGTTACCCCAGCCTTAAGATCCAATACCACCACCCACACCGATATAAATCCCAGCCCCACCAATTCCTCCACCATAATGTTGTCCTCCTTTGACAAAAGAAAAAATCTAATCAATACCTTGAAGAACATAGATGTCCACATAACCACATTCACATTGAGTTAACAGCGCTTCAACAATCATATTAACTATGAAACACTTCACATCTATACTAGATTCTTACTCGTTGCTCATTGCCATCATTATCAGAAGTAACGAACCTGAATCCATTTTGCTCACTAAATCAATCAATATTCCTTGTTTCTGACTTCTTGACTTATCTAACACTTCTAGGTTGAGACCTACAATTATTATAACGTGTTTTAGAGGAAAGAGATAAGGGGTTCAAAAATAGTAGGTTAAACACACGATTTCTTTTTTCATAAAAAGGGTACAGAATGTTAATTGCCTTAAATAATTTATTTTTGTGTTGCACATACAAATTGGAAAAAAATTGTACTAATGTTCCTACATTCTTATTTAGTAACAACACGTTTCTGCTAGTTATCTTTTTCCCTTTTCTTCTGAATATTAAATTAATGAACTATACCTGAAGAGATTTAATTCTTATAATCGGTGGACTTTCATATGTATATATAACGCAATATTTTTAAGTTATTTCCAGAATCATATTATGGAAAAAATTTAAAATTGAATCTCTATCATAGTTTTTCCCCCTATATTTACTATTCTTACAGGAAATTTTGCCATTTTTGTGATCATAGTCGTATAAGATTGACCCCTCTGGTAGCCCAGAAAAAATACTAGATACTAACAGAAAGAATATCAAGGTAGAAAATAAAAATGATTTTTCAACGTCACGGGGTAGCCCAAAAATGTAATATATCTATTTAATACCTACATGTGTTATTGGATTAAAGTAATTAACATCTTCTACGTAAGAAACTAAATAATTTCGTTCCTTTGATTCCCCCAATAAATGAATTCCTTGTTAGGAATTTTGTTTAATCGCATAAGAAAATTTCAAAATTCTAGCATAAATTTTTTCAACAACACTTCTTTCCACATGCTAGCAACATAGTTAGAACCTGGAATAAAGGGAGTGAAAAGGATAGATTAACGCTACCTTGGTTGACTAGACCAACATCTTGTATAGAAGAAGAGGTATGAGAACGTTGGAATAGGGAGCTTAATAGCCGACAAGAGAAGAAGGATTATGTAACATCATCATGAGAAGGTGGAAACATATTAGAAGAAATTAAGGTGAGCTTAAGGGACCTTGAAGTTAGTTTTTATAGACAAGCTAATGAATGTGGCCCTTTACCCTAAGGGGATTAGGTTTGGCTTTGGGGCCAAAACATTTATTTTTTAATTTTTTGATAATTAATAAAATTGCCAATATGATAAAAAAAAAATTGATCTTTAAAAACAGGTTTTCTGGGTGAATTTAGTATGTTATAGAAATATCAAATATGTAAAGATAATTCAAACATGTAAATTTTCCAAACAATTCAATTCAATTTCCTCATGCATTTTTGTGGAGTTCTTCATATAAAAAATAACCTTTATCTACCCCCTTCACAACTACTTACTTTCCAGATGTGTAGGAATATAGAATCAAAATTCCATTTATTGTAGATAGATAAGAGATTTAGTGATCACACCAAAGATGAAGGATCCTAAGAGTGGTTGTATCCCTCCAAAAAATTCAGACAATATAATCGATTTTATGATTCTCTCAATGAAATCCAATAGCCATCATCATGGATGATTTACTCTTTAGATGCAAACTCTAGTACACACCTTATCAAGAAAATCTAACGAAATTGGTTCCCACTCACCAATTAACTATATATAGAGGAATCTAGTAACATTGAAACCTGCTCATAGTCAAGTACTTATTACAAAGATTTAAAGGTAGAAAATCCTACCTATTTGGTTTTGAATCAGCTTGCACAAGAATTGCAACCAAAGTAAAAGTAGATGAGATGATGATTCATGCCAGGTCTCCAACTTATCGACCATACCTTCAACCTTTTTTTGGATACAAAAAGGAATTGCGTGCAATCAATAGGAGGCACAAATTATCATCGCGATAAAATTGGTCCACATTATCCGTCATCATTAGTTAAAGAGAATATGAAGAATTCTTACCTTAAGTAAACTTACCTCTTCATCATTGGCGTATCTTGCTCTCTATAAGCAAGACTAATTAAGTAAGAAAATTACATTGCAAGTTAAGGACAATGAGTATTTAATGGAGATGAAGTACATTTCAAATAATTTACTATTTGGTATGGTTATAGTTATTTTAATAGCGTTATAACAAGAGCTGAACAAAGGATTTGAAGGCTTTGGGTGCACAAATATAAACATAGCTCAAATATAAGGTCTAAGATAACTTACAATCAAAAATAAATTTAAGTGGGGATGCGAACACTGGTCTAGAGGGTGGTATATCTACCTTTATACACAATTACACAAGGGCATTCTATGGTTTTATGGGTGCATTAATTTCTAAAAATTTTTCAAAATAGATATACATATATACATATGATTTTTTTTGAGTTCTGGGCACGTGTGGCCCCACGGTCTAGTGTGGTGTCCGCCGCTGGGTAAACAATAAAAGTGAGAAGTGAAAGAAATATAGCTGAGATGCTTTCTCAGAATGCAACGGACAAAATGTATGGGATAACTCGAAAAAATAGAACATTTCATGATGAGGAAAAAAAAAAAAATGGAATAAAAAGAAAAGGGACTTCTAGATAGCATAATGGATATAGGAATGGGAATTAGAGTTCTTTAGTAAACCTTACTAGAAAGGTGAGGAATGAGAAAGAGAAATTTTAACTAACTAAAATGAATATAAGAAAAATGAATGGATAATATAAACTAGAATTCCAAATTGTTGTTGTAGTGTCCTTAGAGGACATTCATAGTACCACTATACAAGTCATTCTCATTATCCCATAATTGGTTAGTCATCAAAAAGTTTCTAGATAAAATGTAAAAGGCACCGTGTTTTTTAACCTCTCAAATGAGCGATTTCAACCCATAGAATCAGCTATTCATGATAGCTAAAGAAGAAAACACATTCCATTGAAATGGGATGGAAAGGTTCTAACAACACATTAAATATCTTGAGTTTTCAAGAACATAGTACTAGTTTAAGAGAAAAAGGAAGATAAATTACAAAGATTAAATTGACATATTAAACTGTATTTAGTAGGGAGTTGTTCGCAGTTCACTTCCTTAATCACTATCCGAAATATCAAGAGATTAAATTAAATAATAGATATCTGTTAATGCTAAAAATATGATGATGATTCATCCATGTCTGTAGAACAACTTTTTGACGATCACAAGGACTTGTGTAAGGCAAGTTGTCAAGAGTTTTCATCAATTTTTACATCACACTTTACCTTGAGGTAAATGAAATTGTCCAATATAAAATTTTAGTAGTGAAAAAACATTTTCACTTATAAGTGAATCTAGGAGGGCTAGGATGTCAACATTATCTTATCCCTATTTTTGCGGGATAAATGATAAAGAAGTTTTTTCCGATTTGTCCACAATACCAAAAAAGATGAGTTTATTTCAGACTATTTGAAGTCCGTTTTGTTAGTAAACGTGACCATTCCGTGTAATCACACAAGGAGTTTGAGGAAAGTAATAATTAAGATGTACACATATTTTAACACATATCTTTGTGTCATCAAATATTATTTTCTAGTAGGAAATGCGAGTCAAAGGAAAAAGTTTATACCCATGGTTTGTAAGGAGAGAAAATATGTCCAAGACCACAGAAAGAGAAAAAAATAGGGTTTTGCGTCGCATCTTCCTTATAGAGAGTAAGTTTATGTTCAAAAAAAATAAAATAAAAATTACAAACATGATATTATATTACATGGAAAATTCAAGGGGTTTTTTTTTATTGGGTGAATTACAAAACTTTCAATTAACAATCAATTTTCAGGTGAGATGAAGACACGAATAGATATCTTGCTCTTTTGTAAGGAGATCTAAGCCCAAGACAACAAGTTTTTTTCCACCCGTCAACTATAGTTTTTTAACTGGTCTTCTCAAGAAACATACTCAATCTCAAGTATTAGTCAAAATATATGAGACAAAATTTGACTCCAAAATATCATAAAAAGAACATCTTACTTCAAATATAAAGAACTTTTATACTCATTTTTATGTGCTCTCTATTTTCTTATTACATAAAAAAAATAAGATTCATCCTTACAGTAGTGCCCAGACCTTCTTTCTGCCAGAATAGGAGATTAGGAAGTAGTAACTTTGATAGAAAATAACATAGAGGTTACTTAGTTTCTAAAGACATAAAAAGTAAAATAAGAGCAAAAAATAAGTTTCAATGAGAAGTTATGGCCAAATTACAGTTGACAACGTTGCACTCACGACATAAATCGCAATTACTCAAACATTGTAGATAACAATAAGATCATCAGATTATAAGGGAGAATTCTTTTCACAAATGAATACGAATAATATGGGTAGTAAAATGGTAGATAAATTACATCTAGGTTAAAATGAGTAGAACATAGGAAGATATAGAATAATGAGGAAAAAAAGAAAAATGTGTTACAACCAACGACATCGTGAGTGTCACTCATTACTAACCCTCGGTGGGAGAACAATACTACAACCTGTTGATAATCTGTGTTAGAAAAACAAAAAAATTACAGATTCTAAAAGTTTCCATAAAATTACAAGAGCATAAAATTTTATTGAAACCAGTAAGAAAGATGACCATAAATTAATTCATAATAAAATACAAAATCTATAAACGTAACAGAATCTGTAAAATTTTAAAATAGGAAAAAGATAAAGTACACTGAATTTGCAGTAGGCCCTAGAAATATTTCCCTCTAGTATCGAATTTGATTTTGAATATAACCTTCCAGGCGCGTAGGTAGAATGATCTCAATACCAGACAGTATCGATAAACAAAATCTGGTCCGTTGTCAACACACCAATCAACAACAGACACCCCAGTACACAAAGGGACAAGTTGTGGAGAAGAAGAAAAAAATCAGAAAATATACAGAAATATTCTAAAGAATCAACGGTTATTTTAGCAATAAGAAGGGGGTCCGAAAGTTGCAACCCCTTCAGAAACCACACAACTATTAATGAACGTTTGCAAAACGTTCAAACGTACTTGATGTTCCTGAAAGTTGCAACCTTTAGGAACAGTACACTGGCGTGAAAATTTAAATAAAATGAAAAATTTCAAATAAAATGGGTCGCCGCACGAATCTGGTGGGTAGGGTTTATCAACTATAAAAAATTGAAACGTTGTGTGGGTAATTGAACTAAATAATGATTGACAACGTCAACTACTTAATTGAAAACATTTTATCTTTTTAATTTTAATTTATCAATAAATAATTAAATAATGTAATAAAACTTTGTCCAAAAATAAATTTCTCGATGATGATTTGCCGAGAGCCCGAGAGCAATCGTCTGAAGCCGAGCCGACGATGGGTGAGCGACGCATGATGACGACGCGAGGGGGCGTTCATCTGCCAACCCAATTTAAAATTAATAGGAGTGTTCTATATTTAAACAATACATTTTTTTCTCTCAGCACCATGCTGAGAGAATCAATACCTTTCAGTAAAGCTAAGCTGATGTTTCAAGTCCAAACTATTCAAGTTATTAACTTTTCAAGTTCCTCTTTTTCCTCTATTCCATCAATTCTTGCAAATACCAAACAATCCCCCAACATGATGGGGGAATGATTATAAAAAAGGAATGCAAGGACAATGTGATACTTTCACAGGCAAGGATTTAATTACCATATGGATAAGTAGGGTGTTCCTTTGAATTTCGTAGTGCAACTATGTCGGATATATCGATCAATCGGAGATGTAGTATACTTGAACCGTCAGATGTGGGTATACCGAGGACAACCAATATGTATTACAATTAACCCTTACATTATGGTTTCTTACGGTTGGTATTGTTTCAGCATGTTACACTCCTGGTTTAATGAGTGTATAGAGACTCTGATTTTGAAAAAAAATTCTCTTTAAAGTGGTTCCACTTCACACTCCCACATAGGTGATTCTAACGTGTCATCTCGTATATACACTATTTGGTAAAATCTACGAAACTTAGCAAATCAGTGAAAAACATTAAGCGATTACGCTATTATCACAAGCCTTAAAGGGACTTAACTTGTTCCTGAACATTGTCTTCAGCATGAGAATGAAGTGAGTAATTGACAATGTGGAGGCAATCAGTCCATACATTGTTTTTATCCGGACTCTAGCTTTGGGTCTCCAAATCTTCTTCTAGATAGAGTTGACCATCATGCTGACTTGTACTAAGACATAAATTAGATGATCTTTCAACTGTCTCTTTTATTAGTACTTTCGTTAATTTACATCTAACACATACCGCTTTTACTGACGTAGTCAATTGTGATAATACAAAAAGAGAGAGAGGTTTGAAGGTGTTATGTCTCGTCGTATATGACGAGCCTTCACAGTGTTACAAAACGCTCCCGTACCTACCGATGCCGCTTGGACATCGCCCAACGTATGATATAGGTCCACAAGTTGGGCCTGAATGCAAGATCCTATAGGAAATTTTGAGCCATTCAACTTCTTCACCAGCCTTATCCAAGAATTGAAATGAATTTCATCCATTATGGATTTTGAGGAGCTAATACATGTCTGTTTGGTCTATTTCCAAGAGGACTACTTCTACACCACTGTATGAACACATAACCACTAAAGGATTTAATCAGTTGACACGGGTGATCCCAATTTGCAGAAATATAGCGTCATCATGATTAGCAGGATATCATTATAATGCCAAATAAGCATAAGTTTTGTATATGTTAGATAACCAACACACATTTAATTCCATCAGTGAGTTTGGATTATGATAATAGTGAACAAGACTCAATTCCTCAATAGAAACTGGTTATATATGGGTCGCACACAATTCAATATACTATCAAAAACTTCCAAACACTCTGGTATATCCAAGGAGAGTACTTGACCTTCATTCTTTTTAATGTACAACTTAAGTCAAATTGGAAGTTTTGACAACATTGAATTCAAGTACTTCAAATTATCCAATAATCTTAAATCGAAGAGATTGACGATAATTCTGTCCTGGGAGTTTTGATAATCTGGACCCAAAGACTCAAACCTTCAAACTCCTAGTCTTTCATATCGAACTTGATGGGACGAAGCGTTAGTAGATTACCGTCTAGTCTTACGTATTTATAAACTATCATCAACATACACAACCAAACAAATGACTTTCATTATTCATAACATGTAATGTGAATACATTTATCACATTTGTTAATCTTGAAATACAGTTGCCAACCATTGTTTGGTTCAAAGTTAGCATGCCATTGGTTGGTTGCGTGCTTGAGTCCATAAAGTGGACTCACAGTGTGCACACTTTCCTTCGCTTACACGGACCGATTAAACCCTTCAGCGCGTGTTCCATGTAAAATTTGTTCATTTAACTCTGCATGTAAGGGAAGGTGTTTTTTACACCTCTACTTGGTTGAATTATTAACGATCTATGCATGCTGACTTAGAGTTATTAACTCATAATTGATGTTATACTTTAATGGAAAGGTATGTGGGAATTAAGATAGTAGTAAAGACCTTCCTTTGTCTATACCATTTGACTACTAGTATAGAATTATATTATCAATAGTTCCCTCAGGTTTCATTTTCCTTTTAGGAGATCCATTTATCCTAAAGGTTTATATGGAGGAAGGAGAAGTCAATCAATGTGTGAGTGGTGAGAAATAAGGTTTGATCTCACTACTTGAATTCTATTTCACGAGGTAACTCAAAGAACACATCATTGCTTTAAATGTTGGGGCTCATTTTTCAAAGCAGAATAGTGCTACAAAATATGGTTTAAAAGAAGCAAAATTACATGGCGAGTATACCCTAGGTTTCTCATTAGATAAAAATCTTCCATTGATTCTTATCGTGGTCGACTTAGGTATTTCACTTGTCGATAAAATTAAGGTTATAAGGATAAATGTTTTCAAAAAACTGGGCTATCGACTTATAACTTATCGTCCTTATTACATGAATCTTAGGATGATCATATTGTGAACCAAAAAACCGACAGTCTACTTTTCATAGCATACCAAATAAATATACAGTTACTGTGTTGCGATCCAATTTAACCCTATTCGGTAAAGACAACCTGCTAACTTGTATTACACTTTGAAAATATTTCAAGCTTGAGTTTCCTTTCATTCCACAAATCATAGGAATTTTTTTGTTTTTCTATAGGGTAATTATTGAGTATCTTATATCCATAAGGATGTCTTCACCCCAAATATTTCGCGGAGAACCAGAGTTGACATTAAGGAAATTCATCATTTCCTTTCTGTTGTGTTCTTTGTTTCCACCAAACCATGACTGTGGTGTAGATGGTGTAGTAGTTTGATGAATAATACCATTTTTTTTGAAAACATATTTTCTGCAAAAAGAAGAATGATTCATACTCCCTCCAACCCTAGCAATCCGAATCCTTTATCCTTAGATTAAATGGTTCTCCACGTTCTTTTTGTATTGAATATAACATGGATCAATTGCTTTCATCCCTCCTACTATTAAGGCAAAAATACATAACAAATACGGTCAGACAAATAAATGTTATAAAATTACCTTTTCACAACGAGATGAAGCTTCTGACTTCATATAGCCATTATACCTTGTGAATTAAGTCTAAAAATTTAGAATTTCATTCAACAGACTTATCAGAGTTTAACAAAATTTACTTTCCAACAAATTTGGCTTTCGATTTTTACGCATGGAAAATCAGGACAATACTTATAGATTAACCAATGTTGCGAGGCCTTTGTAATAGTACATGTTTATCCCAAACGGGCAATTGCAATAAATCATTTGACTATAATAAGTAATAGAAGCAGAATTTTATTAATAATGTCAATAACCGATTACATTAAGGTGGCAAAAGACCGTATTAAGGTAGCCTTCCTATGACATTTCATTCTTTACTTATTACAACTTTATCACAACTTGGACCACACATAAAACCCGTTATTATGAGTAGTGAAGCAGAAACTAAAATATTAGATATAGGGACATGCAGAACATTTGTCAAAGTCAACCCACCTTGTTGGATATCATTTTTAAACATACTTCCAGTTCCTACATCCTTGTTGTTGCTGTGTTTCCCATGAACAAATCCTTCCCCGTACTAAGTAGGAGTGTAAGTTTGTGAAGCCTTCTTTCGCAGAGCAAAATATGTTTGGGCATCCTGAGTCAAGAAACCACTCCTGGGATTTAAACTAAGTTACACTCCGAGATCACTTGCACACCAAGTCATCTGCATCTTCCATCTTTTCCACGAGTGTTCTGACTTTTGTTTCTTTGCCTTTGTTTTTGTCTTTGTCAATTTTTTGGAGCAAGACAATCAGAAGACCTATGACAGGCCTTGCCACAATTGTAACATTGGCTTGGAATTTTCTTAGCTGTTCTAACTTTCTGCCCGGCTGGACTTCTTTGTCTTTTGTTATTGTAAGAGATTCTTCAACACATTAACTCATGACTTTTCGAAACTCGTACGAGACTTATTTTAGGCATTTTTATTATGTCCTCAATATTTGAGCTGAATCACCAAGATATTTAAGCTTTCATTTCTTTACCACTTGTGCGTACATTAAACTTGAAATAACTTCCACGAAGGAGGCAACTTATCGATCATTGAGCCAATGAAACCTTAATTTATACATATCTTCATGAATCAGGTCATGGAGAATAAGTTAAAGTTCGCACTTGTGATCAACAGTTTTTTACTGTCTACCATTTTACTCAAAAACGTACGACCACACGGGTTTTCAAGCAGGACGATTCTATATTAGATTCTTCTCAGTGGCATCCACAACTCTGTTGGACGTGATTATTTGCATTAGGACATTCTATAAGTCTTCTTCCTAAGCACTCAAAATTGCCTTTACATAGGAAAGTGATGCTGTTTTCATACTTCAATTAATCATGAAATTTTCCCTGTCTGGAGCATATAATCATCAGGCACTAGAGTGCGTCACTGTAAAATTTCTGCGATAAAAGTGGTAACCAGAAGAAAAAATTAACTCGTGCTGCATCTTTGAATTCACCAACCTGTGATTTATCCGGTTTTCTGTAAGTATAGTACAACAGTTGGGTGGTGCAACAAAGGACAATAGACACCATGTTTGCATTTGTGAATAACAAAAATCCACAGTGTTGTAAGCAAATAAAGGATAATTGCAGACTTCAAAGGATTACAAAATCACGAATATTTTTTTCTTCCACAGAAAACACAGATTTAAAAAAATAATTCTTAAAGATTGTTTACAATTGTGTTAAAAAAAATAGAAATCGAATTCTAATAAATTTTTCCCAGAAACCACAAAGCAAGTAAAAATATATTGAAACAGTCATCAACGCTTGAACCTAATTTAATTCACAAAATATAAAAATCTGTAAACGTAACTAGAATAGGAAAAACACTTGGAAATAGGAAAAAAGATCAAGGCCACTAAATCATATTGTGGACCCCTAAAAATTCATTCTCTCTAGTATCCGAGGTGTGAATTGGTATATAACATTCTCGGAGGTAAAATAACAGTACAATCCAACGGAGTATAGATCACCAAAAAAAACTCTGGTGTCAGCAAACCATATCAACAGCAGGAAAGGGATACGAGAAAAGTTTGTTGTAAACCGAAGAAAAGAAGAAACGAAGACGAAGAGAAGAACACGTCAACTAATTAATTGAAAAAAAATTTGGCTTTTAAATTATAAATTAAATAAAATAATTAAAATACATTAAAACAAAATTTGTTCCAAAACTAATCTCTGATCGGACCATTTACAAACACACCAAAGCCAAAGCAGAAGCCGAGGCGAGCAACGATGAGGACGCTGGCGAGCGGGGTCCTATTTCCAACCATTCGTAAAAAGTAACAGGACAGGACCCCTTTCTATATTAAAACTCCCCTATTTTTCTTTCCACCACCGATGAGGGACAATATGCCTTTTTATTAAAGATTAAGATGATTTTTCAGTCCCAAATATTCAAGTCTCAAGTTTAAAGTTCTCTTTTCCATCTATTCCCATCAATCTTGCAACATCCCAAATTAACCCAATAATAAACTTTTATGAAAAACTAACGGCATTTATACAAAACGAAATTAGGTTTAATGACAAATTAAAATAGAACCACCATAAAATACCAGTTTTTAAACAAACAACAAACCAAACTATGGGAAGAAAAATCCCGAACACTGAAATAAAAGTCAATGTTACCTAAATAAACATAAAAATAGGAATCAATGTTTAAACAAGAAAGGATAACCCACCCAATTATGAACACAAATAACTCGAAGAGTAAAACGTCAAATGTGGACATAGACGAACGGAGAAAATCAGGAGCCGGAAGAATTGGTTCACCCTGAATTCAAACGACAACCACTGATCTTCACAAAAATGGCTTTCAATAGCAGAATATGAGACTGTCACTCGGACAAAAAATAAGAGCAAGGTCCAAATCAGTACACAAGAATAAGTACTGAGTTAGGAACACGCGTTCTATTCCACTTATAACGTGGACCAGAAGCACTTTCAATTCAACATTATAAAAATGCAAAGTCTCGAACAATAGAATATTATCAATATATATGACCAAGTACATTTTCCAGTTTGAATATAGAAAATTTGTCAAGTAGTGGTCCTCTCAAGGAACCAAAACTCAAACTATTAGCGATAAGACGTCTGTGCAACCGATCCAATAGTTATGTCGATATGTGACAATCAAACACCATGTTAGACAGATATGTGACAACTTATCCAAATTAGGTATGACAAAACGTGGATCCCGATGTCCTCCACTACATCTCAAACACATAGGACGAGGTTATTTCTCAATATTTACTAAACCAAGAAGTGATTCATGACATATAGTTATTCCTTAATATTAATTACAGAAGGTGTTAAAAATAATGACGTTCACATATATACATACATCATAATGAAGGAAACTAAACCTACCATATGCAAAAAAATCACCAATAATCCGACTTGAAACAAGTTTCAAACCCGAAAACCTATTGTCTCGTTATGGATTCGTTCTGGTGTTTTGGGTTATTTTTTTTAAACATAATATTAATACAGGATCAAATACAACGATCACTAATTACCGTCACCAACTATTCTAAAACCCTACGATCATACTAATGATCCCAAGTACCCAAACCTAAGCTTTTCACATGGTTTCCTATTTTACAACCTCTCACTGTGAGAATTACCCATTCTATTATGACATGAAAGATCAAAAAAATGATAACTCGAAGAGTAAAAACCTTCCTCTTTAGCCGAAGGAATGGTAGCAAATAGTTGAACACCCCCAATGAGTTCGTTCCTTAGCTTAAACAATAAAAAAGTGCAGAATAAATTTCAGTTAGGGCTTAGTACGACCTTAAAGTTCGCACCAGGACAGCCAAGCTGGCCCTCACCGTCGCGCACCAACACACACAACACCAAAGTGGTTTGCACCGAAAACAGTGAGGATTAAAAAAAATTCAAAAACTCTATTTCACAACACCACTGGAACCGGCAGTAATCAGAAAACCTCTTAATGCTAAGTTTAGTTCTGTAAGTCTACCACAAGCAAGTTTAATTGTACTAAACGCTCGGCAGGATCCCTTAATGCGTGATCTACCCACTCATTTAATCATAATTAGATATAAGTAAACCTATGGTAGACTACTAGATATCCCTAAACCTTTAATTAATCCAATTTTCCTCCAACTCAGGACTAGGGTTGGGGAAATTCCAAATACTATGAATAGTTTCTCCAGCTCAAATTGCCCCATTGGCTTTTCTATAAACGACGAAACTTGTTCATTAGTACATGGACTTCAATGAGAATGTAACAAATATGAATGGACAAAGTTAATGTCACTTACAAACGGGAATAATTCAAAAGTACTCTAAAAGGTAAGACAATTCATATTCATACGGGACTATTTACCATGCAATGAATAGGAAGATTAGTGGTATATAAATTTGAAATAAAAGGACTTAGGTGGAAACCCTAAAAAATGAATAAGGTGAACTAGAGCTTGTGATTTTTTCTGTGTGTTAATTTTGTGTGTTAAAAGGAGTTGTATTTGATGTTGCTAGGCATAGTGTGTAAGTGAAGTTTGGAGGTCAAATCGTCACGACCCAAAAAGGGTGGATGGCACCTCGTATTATCCCACCAAGACAAGTAAGCCTAAACAAAATACTAACAAAGTGGGAAGTAAATGACAATCCACAAACAATTCTATTATGAAACCAAGCATACTAATTCAATCCCCAAAACCAGGTTGTCACGTGCAGAAGCTCTAATGTAAACATTAGAATGAAAAAAAAAAATTAGAGTCCTAAAATGAAGTTGCTAAGTAAAAATAAAGTCATAAACGGGAGTAGAAAAGTTCACTGAGATGACAAGCAGCACATCAAACCCTCCACAAGATGCCTCGGAAAGGAAAAGAATGACAGGTATCACGAAGATAGCGGCTTCGTAACTACATAATTTGTAGAAGCAAGGGGGTGAGTACAAAAAAACGCCGGTATTGGTTACCAAACAAGCAAAACTCTAAAAACACAAGTTACGTGACACAAAGTACGGGCATCCTTACCCCTATCTATAATCTCGACGCTACAGTATAACAGCTTACAGTGTACCAAACACACAACTCAAGACAACATTCTTATCAGCTTAACATTCCTCACAACAACGAATATCAACAGTAAAAGATTCACAGAGAAACAATCACAGTATCAGCAAAAAACACGTGTTCAAGTTCAATCAATAATTAAAATGTGCAATGCATGAGATGAAATGTGATTGTTGTATGAGATGAAATGTCAAGTATAGTGATGATGCATGTCTCCCCTAACGATACACACCCGCTGTCTCTCAGCAAGGACCCCTGGGGGACAGTATCTGTCCAGCATCTATCGCGGCGCTGAAAGCCCTCGTAATTGTAACCCATGGCAGCGCGTGATACGTCTCCTCGAAAAATATTGAATATCCATCGCGGCGCGCAGATACGACACTCGAAATGGACATCTTCTACCAAAACCATGTCTAATATACAATGCAAATGACATGCTCAAATTAAAATGAAGAGATAACCATTTTGATACCAAAGCGCAATTTACAACAACGAATACAACACAAACAATAACAACAGTCTCCGAATCATTCTCAACATCACACAAGGCAATGCAGCGAATTTCATACGCTAACAAGAGGTTTAGAAATCCACTTGACCTAGCCACTCGAATAATCACTCCTGGACGTGAGCCTTCCCTTTCCATTTAGATTTTCAAATCGATGCGAATCTATTCAAGGATGTATATTCCAATAAGGTTTTGGAAGTAATTAACACCCACATTTTTATTTTTTTAACCTTGACCTAAAATCTGCACCATTTAACTAATCAAGTTACTTAACTTGATCTCCAACCAGTAAAAGGTCAAATATCATATTTTCTAAATTTCAAGTCGATTAGGTCATAATTTAATCCAAACACCACCACCGGTGAAAGTTCTTATATAAATATCTATACTTAATCTTCAATATCATATCTTATTGTCAAAACAGATCAGAATTGTGATAACTAACAATTAACCTAATATCGATGGCATCAAAACAATTTGAAGATTAAACGATATTTCTAATCTTGCAATTATAAACATTAATTCAATAAACTATTACTCCCACTCATGTCAATGATTAGGCTTTATTAACAATTATTAGGTCATCATTGGACATGATTAGCTATAAAAATCAATCTATTCTTTTAAAACACAACTTTCAATACGTATGCCATGCCTCCAATTCTTGTTTCCAACTCTTTTTTCAATGCATAATAATAATGTTATGTACAGTATGTAGCGATTAAACGAAACATTTCACAAGGAATTTAATGTCGGGTAGTTTACCTAAGTAGTTCGAAACCCTTCGTCCGTTCCCTCTTTCGCCTTTCTTTTTTCCTTTAGGAAGTTATGAAGTACTAATTGTGATAGGTTTTACCCAATATTTTATTAAATAGATGATAAAGAGTATAAGGTCTTAAATAATTATCACTTCACCCATAAACTATCGTTTATTAACTGAAGTTAAACAACTAGTCAAGAATTCTAAAGAGGAGATTTTGGGTCCATTACAATTATCCACCACTACAAGCATGTTTTTCCTCGAACGTAGAGTAAAAGTAATTACCTGAAGCTTCAAAAAGTTGAGGATATATGGCTCGCATGTCAGACTCAGTCTCCCCAGTTGCCTCTCCCACTGATCGGTGCTTCCATTGCACCTTCACTAAGCAATCTCTTGGTCCTAAGCTTTCAAATTTGCCTATCAAAAATAGCTATAGGCTCCTCCTCAAATGCCAAGTATGGACCAACTCCACAGAGTCAAGTGAAAGCACATTGAGATTCCTCGGAAATATACTTACGAAGATCTGAGACCCGAAAACAGGTTGAACTGTCCGACAAACTAGGTGGTCAAGGCCACTTATAGGCCCTCTCTCCCACCGCGGCTCAAATTTCAAAAGTCCAATGAACGTAGGGCTAAGCTTTTGCCCTTTTTTTTTCCAAAACGTCATCACACCCCTTCATGGATGATACTTGGAGCCAAACTGATCACCTCTCCATAAACACCAATGATCTAACTTTCCGTCTGCATAACTCTTCTATCGACTCTGAACTGTCAATAATCTATACTGAATCATACGACTTGCTCCGTAGCATATCCAAGCAAGTCTGTATCACAAAGAGTCCTCTCCTCTGAATCAACAACCAATCGGAGACCTACACCATCTTCCATACAACGCCTCAAATGGGGAATCTGGATACTATAGTGATACCTGTTATTATAGCCAACTCTTCTAATGGTAATTTTGATCACATCTAGCACCAAAATCGATCACACATGCTCGAAGCATCTCTTCCATACCTGAATGGGTCCGCTCATATTGACCCATCTATCTGATCGTGAAACGTCGTACTCATATCTAACTGAGGAACCATACAATATTGTACTGCCTTCCAGAAATGAGAAGTAATAGTGAACCCCGATCCGATATGATGAACTTGGCACTCCATGTTAGTCGGGCACAAATCTGACTGATATATAGCTCGGCGAACTTCTCTGTCGTATACTTCTCCCGACTGGAATAAAGTGGGAGACTTGTCAGCTATCAACAATAACCGCAACGAATTTATACCCTCGATATGGTAGGCAAACCACACAAGGCTACTAATCCGCTCCCACTTCGCAAGTAGGAATAGGCATTCTCTGAGATACACCCCGGGCCGATGGTGCTCCACTTGACGCTGGCAGTAAAACACCTTGAAATACACAAGTCTGTAATATCTCTCTTCATTCCACACCACCATAATAGCGACTTATATCATGATGGATCTTTGGCCGCTCCCGTATGATGGATACCGAGAACAATGGTCCTTCTCAAGGATCAATCTAATCAAATCACCTGTCGTGGACCACAAATCCTACCTTCCGATCCTCAAGACACCGAGCAAGAATCAAGGATAGCCTCCATAATTCCCTTTCAATACTTTGTTTCCGATGAGACATAACTTTCATCATAAACTGGTGTGTCACGGATCTGTCGACTAAAGAAGATCGAGCCTCAATAAAAGCAATCATCCCATCACTCTCCCTCTGAGATCTGCAATCGGACAGACTGTTAGGTAACAATTTGACCACTCTAGCCAATGTCTCTCCTCACTACGAAGAGATGTCACACTCCCCAGGCTATGATCTTTCTACTCGAGCATTGGCCACAAAACCCAAACTTTGGCGTTCCCTGATAATCAGAATGGTCACATCATGAGTCCTTCAGCAACTCAACCATCTCCGCTGCCTCAAGTTCAAATCTCTCTGACTAAAGATATACTGGAGCTGCAATGAGCAATAAGATCTCACCTACACTCCCTAAATAATGACCCAATAACTTAGAGTACACATTCCACATCCCAACTTCAGATCATGAGTAGGGTAGTTTCTTCCTATGGGAACGTTCAATTGCCTATAAGCATAACAATCACTTTCCCACTTTTGCTCAACACACCAACCATCCCAACTCCGTAATCATCACAATATTCTGTAAATTCCTACACCCTCCTCATGTAGAGTCACACAGAGCTGAAGTCAATAAGTCTTGAGTTTTTTAAAGATCTGTTAACACTCATAAGACCACTGAACACTCACATCCTGTCGATCACTCTAGTTAATGGAGTTGCAATAGTAGTAGAAATTCTGAACAATCCGATAATAGCCTGTCAATCCTAAAAAAGAAACAATACCCCTCGAATCTCAGTAGGTGAAGTAGGTCGTGTCAACTCTCTAACTGCCTCATTTTGTGCCGGATCTACTCTAATACCCTCCTTGGACCCCATATGCCCAATAATTGTCATAGAAGTAGCCATAAACTCACACTTTGAGAACTTGCATACAACTTCTCTTCTCTAAACGGCTCTGAAGTACAATCCTCGGTGTGACATTGTCTTCTCCATTCTATGGGCCTTCTTCAGTCTTGGGTAAAACAGATGTCATCGATGAAAACAATCCACAAAGAATCAGTATGGTCGAAACACCACATTTCATAACTCCATGAAAGGGTGCCTGCAGTGGCATTATTAGTCAGGAGGACATCACTAGAATTATAATGCCCAACCGGGTCAAAAAATTTGTCTTAGGGAGTCTCTTATGCCCTAATCTTCAACTTATATACCAGACTCAGAATCAATCATCGAGAACAATTTGATGCTCCTTTATTGATCAAATCAAGGCCTCAATACGCGGAAGAGGATACTATTCTTCACTGTTCTTTGTTCAACTGTCTGTAATACAATACAGCATCCTCATAGTCCCCAGCTTTTTTCTTTCACAAACAATACAATGTCACCCCAAGGTGATATACAGGGCAATAAACCCTTACTCATAAATCCTGCAACTGATCCGCAATTCTTTCAACTTTTGTTGGGGCCATACGATTGAGGTATAGAAAATAGCTTAGTGCCTGGCTCCCAATCCAATAGCAAATCATATCCCTATCGGAGAACCCTGGAAGATCAGAAGCGAAATACCTTGAGGAAAGTCCTGAACCACGATAAACAATGTCCAGGGAGGTGAGTCAAACACGTGTCTCCCGAATCACTCTAAGTATACAAACACCCCTTCTCCACATTCTGTTGATCACTAATAAAGAGAAACCTGCTAGTAGAGACCACTAACTCTCTTCCACTCAACCCTCGAAACACCAGCATTGCTAACTCACAGTGTTAGAAGTTTACACCTTGTAAGGACAAGCGTGATAAGGAGAAAGCCATCCATACCCAAGTAACTTCAAGTTCTACCATCCCAAATATTAAGTCTACCCAAGTTCAAATACCCCCAGCCAAAGAAAAAGACAGGATTGAATACACTCTATCAACCACTCATGGCTTGCCCATGGGTGTAGAAAAACGAATAGGTACAGTTATGCTATCACATATCATATCAAATTTAGCAGCAAAATACCGTAAACCCATAAGACAATCTAGAACCTCGATCAAAAACACAGACGGCAGGTCCGATGGTCATACTGGGATGATACCTGTATACCAACATCAGAGGTCTCTGCCTCAGGTCCTCCGGGAAGCATAGCATGGCCTCCTGGGTCCAGCTCCAGCTGGGTGTACTCTACCCCCACTCTGCTGAGTTGTAACACCACTACTAGAAATCTATCCCTCACTTGACTGAACTCTTGGGGCCACGACCTCTACCCTGTTGGTGCTGGTTGTCCTAGTCTTGATGAAGACTTAGGTCGAGGCCACCACGACCTATTTGAGAAGTACCCTGGCCGCATTAGATGATCGGGAATATCTACCAGTAAAACAAATCCTAACATGGGAACTGCCTGTGTGGAACCTCGAAAACCCCCTATAATTGCCATGCCTTGTATGTGCTGCTGTGAACCTTACGAGCCCTGCCCCGGGATATAAGACCCCTAGAAGTCTGCCAGCCTAAAATGTCAGCCTAGATGCATGATAGGTCCCCGCTGCTGAAAAGAACCACTCACTCTCTGTAAATCCCCTCCTCAATAAGCCCCATTAAACTGACCTGATATACGAGCCCTTTTAGGGTCCGCAAACCTCCTCTCTCTCCTCAATTCCGCCTCATTGCGGCGCTCACATGGACTGGAAAGAATCCCCTTCCCTAATGTCTGAAACAGAGCTCACCTGATAGAGAAAGTCATCCTCTCACAATCTCTGGATCTCTCTGTCTCATTTGGAATAATGGCCAACACATGCTAGACACTTGCAAAAATTCCGCCTCCTACACTGTACCGATAAATCATCTTGACTTAGAATCTCACCTCAAAGGCGACTCCCTCTCCCACGCTACATGGGATAAAAACGATCTCGAATGCATTAGAACACTTCTCCCAGTCACTAAATAATCCAAACTTGCAAAACCCGCGAATAAGTCCTCACCAGTCTCTTCGCTGTCCTACGAAGCTGGAGGTATATATCGAACCCCATGTGACTGCAGCTAATCCAACCACCTTTAGTAACTCTCGCAGGTAGTTTAGACCTCATGAGGCACCTCACTCTCCCACCAAAACTGAGTTGGTACATCTTTCGAACTCTCTCATACCTACGTTGTCTCATACCTCTTTCAGAACCAAACCCACCGCTGAAACTTGACCCCAACTGCTTGCACATCATTCTGAACCGAAGGATCTACTGTGTAGTTGCCCCACCGTCAGCTTGAACACTGGAGCAGTGCTTCTCTTGGTCCTGAGCCTCTATCTATTACGAGAGTCTTTGGTGGGTAGTCGCACCACCACCCTGATAAAAGCCCTCTAGCCACTTAAACACCCTCAATAGTGGTATGCTGAGCAGAATGTGACTACGGATCTAGAGAAACCTGGTCCTCTCTACCATCAATCTGAGTTCTGTAGAGACCTCTCAGCAGACCTCTCACTGGTGCTAGCTCCATTTCTTTGGTCCACGACCTTTGGCTACTGTCGTTCGACGATCACGACCTCAGCTTCGAACTCTTCCCTACCCACTAGCGTGGGGGCTAACAACTGCTCGGGAATTCCTCCTCTCTACCACTAGTAACAGTATTTCTATTCGCGTCATCTATCAAAAATTATACACAAACTCAGTACTTAAGAGTTACTACGCACGATGAGAAGAAAAAAAAAGGAGTTTCCTAGTAATCCTTAAGCCTATCAAGAATAAATGTAAAGACTCTACATACTGAATCCTGGATACTCTACGTATACTTGCCTGTATACATGTGACCTATGACTAGAGTTCTAATACCTTTGTTTCACGACCCAAAAGGGTGTTATGGCAACTCGTCTTATCCCACCAGACATTCAACCTAACACGCAAATCTAAGAATTGCGGAAGTAATGACACGCCAACGAACATGTCTATATGAAACCAATTCTATTAATTCAACCAAAAACCAGGTTGTCAGTGCACAAGCCTTAATGTAAACATTTAGAATTGCAAAAAAAAATAGAAGTCTAAAATGAATTTGTCTTTCAAAGTGTGTAAAAGCACATGTCATAAACTGGAGTAGGAAAAGTTCGCGGAGATTGACAAGAAGAAGCTACCTCACAACCCGGCCAAGATGCCTCGGAAAAATGAATAGTAATGACAGGATCACGAAGAGCGGGCTCGTAAACCTACAATAATGTGTACAAGAAAGGGGTGAGCTACCAAAACCACGCGGTCGGGGGGTACCTCACAAGCAAACCTAAACACAAGTTAATGTGAACAAAATACGAAAGCGCTCCGTACACCCTATCTAAACATCACGCTACAGTCTACAGTTTATTTACCAAACACACAACTCAATAACACACTCTATCAGTTACACATTCTCAATAACACCTCACCTTGATTCACAGTCACAAGCTTCACAGAGAAAACACTCACAGATAAGCAAAAAACGTGTTACGTTCCTCAGTAATAAAATGTGCAATGCCATGAGACATTGTCAAGTATAGTGATGCATGTCTTCCCTAAGATACACACCCGCTTTGTATCTCAGTACGGGACCCAATGGGGGACAATCTGTCCAGCATCTGTCACGGCGCATGACACGGACCTCGATAATCAGTTTAAATTCGCGGGCGCGCGATACGTCCATTCAAAATATGATAGCCATCGCGGCGGTGGATAGACCCTCGAAAATGGTACATCCTCTTTCCAAACCAGTCTCAGATCCCCCCCACATGAAATACTGCTCAAATGAAAAGGAAGGGAGAATAACCTTTTTATACCCAAAGCATATTTACAACAAGCCGAATACAACACCCACAAATAAGCAAACAAAGTCTCCAAATATTCTCACACACACAAGGAAATAACAGGAATTTCATACGCTTAACAAGAGTTTAGAAATCCAACTTGCATTAGGCCCGCGAATAATCACTCGGGACTGAGTCTTCCCTTTTCCGTGAGAATTTCAACATCGATGGCAATGGGTGCATGCATCTATTCAAGTATATATTTCAAATAAGGTTTTGGAACTAATACACCCAAAATTTTATCTCTTAACCTTGAAAATGTAAAAATACAACCAAATTTATAATCAAGTAGTTACTAAATCTTGATTCAAACCAATAAGTCAAATCTCACATTTCTAAATTTCAAGTCAATTAGGTCATAATTTATCCAAACACCACCACCGTGGAAAGTCTATATAAATATTTACTAGTACTCAATATTCAATATCACATCTAATATGTCAAAACATTGAATTCATAAGTAATAACAAACAATTTTAACTAATATCTTATGTGCCTCAAAACAATTTGCAGGTTAACATATTTCTAATGTTCAACTATAAACATTATCAATGAACTATTCACCCCGCAATCATGTCCAATGATTAGGCATGTATTATTATCAAAATTATTAGGACATCATTGGAAAATGCATTATTACTATATATAAATCAGTCCATATTCTTACCCAAACTTCAAAAGTATGCCACTGCAAATTCCTGGTTTCCATCTTCTTTTTCCATTCAGATAATAGAGTACATGATAGCGATTAACGAACATTTTCACAAGGCATTTACTGGCAGGGTTCGGTACCTGGAAGAAAAGTCAAAACCCTCGGCTGTTTCCTCTTTCTCCTTTCTTTTTCCTTTTATGCATTTATTAAGTATAATTTTGATAGTTTACCCACCATATTTATTAAATATTGGCTAAAGAGTTAAAGTATTAAATAACATCACCTTTTTTTATCCCATAAAAAACGAGCATTAATTAACGTAAGTTTAAAAACAAATATTAAAAATTCGAAAGAGGAGCTTTTGGGGTATTTACATGTCCAAGAACGTCCATGGTTTTCGGAGAGGATAGGATAGTCTTGATATTGTGCTTGTAAGTTCTAAATGTGTTTGGCCTGAGTTGTACATGGTCATTTTGTTTGAAATGGTTTTTAAGATATTCCTTAAGACCTAGAAGGGACTATGGTAGGGGTTTTAAAGTCCGGGGACGTCACCACCTGGAACTAAACGGGGAACCCTTAGAGAATGACCCAAGAATGCTCAAAAATAGTGTCCACCAACGAGCCAATCGACGACCAGCGCGTTCACAAACAACGGCTGTCGACTTGGGTCCGTCGATGGACCTAAAGACCGAATGTTTGAGGTTTGGAATCGCCAATCCAACCAAGAACACACCAACGGGACATCATTTACAAATGGTCCGTTGGTGGAGCCGTGTTTGTCAAGACTCCAAAAACTTTCACTTTCTTGAATGGATTTGGGTGTTTGGTAATTAACCCCAAGACTTTTATGAACCTTAGGATGATATGTTAGGGTATTTTAGGTATCGTAATTATTTCAAGTTCTAATACCGAAGTTGAGACTTCAGTTCCTAAAACCCAAAAAAACCCTCTCTCTTTAAAAAAATCTCTCTAAAACGCCTTATAAGCTAGAATTCAAAAAAAAGAACTTAAGGGCTCTGGTGGTCAAAATTTCTTCTAAAATCATTTGGTATTTCTTTATTTGAGTATGGTAGTCATCTTGGACCCTCTTCCATCAACAAGTCTTCTAATGAATTTTCAAAGGGGTTTTCACCCTAGCTTCTCTATTTTAACCCTAATGTGTCCTTGCATGAAAACATTTTAAATGATATAAATATGAGTCTCTAATATTAGTGGTATTTTAATTCTATAGCTTTAAGAAAAACATGTTTTTTTAAAACTTTTTATAAAACTTGACCTTAAGAAAGTGTTAAATGGAGCTTGATTAGTAGCTTTTTTGTTGTGGAACTTTTCCCTTAGGTTGTTATATGTTGTTTATCTACTGACTTAAGGGTCATATTTATGGGAAATTAAAAATTTATATAGGTGTGAAATGAAAGCATTGTAAATGGGGGTGGATTAATTTTATAACTCTTATTATGAAATTTTTTTTTAAACCTCTTGAATGTAGGGTCCACCTCTTGGTGGTGGGCGTTTTTTAATTGTTGTATGCGGTTTGTATTTGGTAGTATTGTTATTATTGGCTTGAAGGGCCTAAGGTGTGAAAGGAGTGATAATAATAACAGTTTATGTGTGTATGCATTTATGATGAATCTTGAAATATGTTTTGCCTAGATTATTCCTAAATGAAGTAAAGTGTATAGGTGGACATGTTAAAAGGGGGTTATTATGATGAATGAAGGCCAAAGCATGTATAGAATTATGTAAATGAAATGATATTTATTATGAAAGGTGTGTTTCACATGTACACAAACATTGAATAAAGATGAATGAGCTTAGATTAAGTCAAAAATGGGGAGTTTTAAGGTTAACAACTCTCTGTGAGATGAAGATGAAGTATTTCGTAGCACCTCACTACATCCTAAGAGCTCCTAAGATAGGGTCGGAGGGTGAAATTCCCTTCGTGAGTTGAGATGTGGTGTATACTGGTTATCCTGAACCTACATTGGATAGTGTCACTATCGGAGTCTGAACCCAGACGAGGACCGGCGTCGTTGACCCACATCGCAGAGGTTGCAAACAAGCCTAGTAAATCATTTCTTATTCGTCTAGGTTCATTTTAGCGGAAAATTTGAAACTTTTTCTTTACTTAACATTCATATAATGCAATCTACTTAAACACATAAGCGTTAACAATTAACCATCTAATGTAAGATCATCAAATTGAAAAACATTATTGTGGAATACTGCAAGTAAGTGTATTTAATGCCACAATGACACTATTAAAAGTTGAAATGAAATGGGAAATAAACACCAGGTGAACATTCTCCCACTATCCTAAAAGCTACATGTAAGATAGATAATAATAGTGACAAGCTAGCTAATAATAGTTGAACATCCTCGAAAGCATGAGGGCCGACATTCGACCAAGTCAATATGAAAAGCTTCCACGTTCGAGATAGCTTGCAATGTGTCACCCTATAGGATCAATGTCCACCTATGCCTACAACTAAAAGTTTAGAGTTGTATAGGGTTAGTACACATTTGTACTAAGTATGGGTATAAGCACGCACACACCAAAGACATGCATGGTCAGAATAGCCTCTTTCCTAACAACATGATTTGTAGAGGTCATGTCATGGACTTGCCAAATTGATATAATAAAGTGATTGAGTTTACAAATAGGATAGGAAAGTCAGTGAGGTTTCGAAGATGGATTATATTAGGCGTCATGCCATGATATTAAATGCATCATATACTATCATAGTGCAAACAACACATAACTCTTTCACATAGAACATCTCATACTTCATATGCATATAACTTTGTTCATATCATTCATTCGTATGCCATGAGACCTGGAATCATGGGACTGACTAAGAATTCCCAAAAATAAGGGCTCAAACATAGGGACCTCAACCTAAGTAGTCTGCTTTAGCAACACAGAAGTTTTTTTTCATTCATACAGAGACTTCATTGTTTCATTAATGGGACAGTGTCAAACACCGCTATACCTAGGATTAATTAGAGACTTTAATGGGTTCGTTTGTGTGCAAATAACCAAAAGACCTAATGTCATACTTGAATCTAACTCACATTTGATATTTTTTCCTATTCCTAACACATTTGGTATCATTCGTTTTCATTATGTGCATCATTTGAGGCTGTGGCCCCCCTCATTCCATTCTTGGAACTTAACTTTAACCGACAACTTAGATCATCGTGAGCATAATGGAATCCACAGTCAGTGAAATCCCCACATAGAAAAGAGGTGGGAACACGGGCCAAAGTGCCACAAAACATTCTACCGTACATGCGAGATTTGAACACCATGATCATACATTGGCAGTACAGGTCGATGACTAGGAGATAAAGGACACCCATACCGACCGTGCCGGAAGGGAAAGTCTATCATAGGCCAATGCACCTTTTCCATTGTTGGTTTTTGTCCGAGTTCTTTGTGTTGTGGATGTATGTGTTTCACACTCTTTACTTAAACCTTTAAGGGTTTCATTATTTTATTGTTAATTCAAAATTTCATTGCTTCATTATCATTCATCGGTTCATTCATCATATGCCATGCATTGGCAACTTAGTGCATTTACACTAGTCTTAAAACCCTTCTGGGGGTCATCATTTCATTACATTACCTATTAGGTTCACTTTACTTTTAAAGTATGCAGAATTATGGGTCTTTTCATACAAAGCCATTGAGGCTCAGTCCATAGTTCGTTTATGTGACTAAAATCTCCCTACAGATTAGGTATGTAAAAGACTTATGCATCTTGTTGTATGAGTGTCAAATCTAGATTTCGATCTAAGTAGGCAGATTAGTTTTTGCCACATTCAAATCACGTAGGACTGGTATCTCTCAATAGAAATTTGGAACGGGAAGCCCGTGTTGGTTTTAAAAATATCTGACCAAACACTTACATTTTTTTATTTCATTTTGTTTTGTTTCAAACAGCTTGGGACCCAAGTTCGAGGGCCCCCAAGCCTTTAATTTTATTTTCCCTTAATTATCTCTTACATTTTTCGTTTGGTTAATGGAATGGAACTAAGAGCAGTGGATTCGACCCCCACAACCTCATTTCTTGTTTATTTCATTGCCTTTTAAATTTCTATACTTCCGAGGGGTTGTGGGTTCAAACCCCCAAACAGCCATCTTTAATTTCTTTAACTTTTCCTTTAAATCTGCCAAGGAGGGGTCGTGGGTTCTATTTCCCCGCTTCACATCTCTTTTCTTTCATTTAGTTGACGTCGCCTTCACTGCCTAGAGGTCGTGGTTCGATTCCCACGGCCTCACATTTTTTCTTTCATTTCTTTTACTTCCTTCACTGCCCTAGAGGTCTGAGTTCGCATTATCACGACTCACATTTTATTTTTCCCTTTACTCTTCCCTGATCTGATTGAGAGATGGGGGGTTTGAATCCATCTCTCATTAATTATTTATTTTATTTTAAGTTATTATTTTACAGCCACATAAGGTTCGGATCCCCTTCACCACATTTCTTTTTACTTTTATTTCATGGTTTTTAAATCTGGTGAGGTCACAGGTTCAAATCCTCCATGACCTCACCTTTTTTTAGGTCATTTTTTTCAGCCATTTTGAACTCTCTTTGCTGATCGATAATTCTTCATAGAAAGTGGAAATTTTCTTTTAATTTTTCAGCATCCTTTCATCAAGTTACATTTTTTCTTACAGGAATTTTGTAGTAGTGCATTTAGAACGTTTTTAGTGTGCGTTTTCCATGAATTCGTTTAGCCCAAGAAGATGATCCCTCAAGTCAAAAACATTTAAAATCTATGAGAATCACAATTTACATAAACCATGTGACATGAAATATAAAGAACTATATGCCATTTCAAGTCCCTAAACCAGGATTAATAGCCACGACAAACCACATACAAACACATGTAGTACATTTTCGGAAAAAAAAAAATCGACATGAAGTCAACATAATTCCAAACCTTCATATATACACATTAATCATCATGAAAACACGTTCATCCCTAGTTTTTCTACCAGCAAATAAACCAACTATGATTCAATGGGAGCTAGTGACAGGGAAATGCAAAGGGGGGAAAAAATCCTAAATTTTCGGAATGAATATTTGACCTTATGGGGTCTCTTGGGAACAGGACATAAGAGAGGAAGAGAAACCATACCTTTTTTACGTTCAAAACCTCGAATGGGTGCCCACAGAACCCCTCCAAACACACGTCCTTATCCAAGAGCTTCAACACAACTTGACGGAAAAAAAACCCTTCTTGGCCTAACGTGTTGATGAGTTATTTCTTTATTTTTTGTTGTTTGTGTAAGTCTTCAAGTGTGAAGAAAACTTGGTACCTACTATTTTGTACGTTATTTGGCAAGAAAAAAACGTGACGCTGAGGGTGATAGATAGTTGAGAGCGCGAGACGAGATGAGCGTGGGAGAAAGAGAGAGGAGAAGAGTTTGTTAGGCTTAGAGTCTAGTTCGACTTAGTCAATACGGTTTTATTAAATATTAAAAATTGTTTCCTTTTATTTTAAATCAGAGTAATAACTAATAAATATAAAGGAATGAGATTATTCACTACAACTTAAACTAAAAAGAATTCGAATTCAGTGCTTTCGCCTAAGTCCAATCCGGGGTTGGGTGAAGCAAGACTTTATCAAGAGCCCAATTTACGGCCCTCTCCCCCCAAAATGCCCCTCCACCTATTAATTAAAATAATTTTAATTATATATTTAGGGTAATAATGAATGATCTATCCTTAGCCGAAAAAAAAAAAGTGAAAAAAGATAATTTTACCCCTTGACCCTCAAACCTAAGATTTTTCCCCTTTTAAGTTGGGTAAAGACTCCTTCAAGTAAACTTCGTATTGAGAGCCCTTACATGGTTGGACCCAACTTATCTAGCTCAAAAACTCCCATAGTTAGTTTGTTTTTGAGTGTATCAAAGGGTTCATAGGTCTGTTCTACTCGCTCAATCCGTGTGAATCATTACCTTAGATATCCATTTTTAGGGTTGGTTACCATTTATTACCCCTGTGAGGCATTCGACCAGGAATGAGCACTACTCTTTACTAACAATAAGTAAGTCGATAGAGCATGTATACATACAAGGTAATTTAATGCTCCCCAATGGTGAATATATGATTAACATATTACCATGATGGTGCACATCCTTCAAACCTACTTAGCTTCACATTAATAGAATAAGGAACTCTTCCTAAACCTAGTCTCATAAAAGCATTAAAACATAAGTAAACATGAAATCATACTAAATCAGCAAACCAACGTGATGACTCAAATATATTAACCGTCTACTAGTGGAATGAAAAACAGCCCACTAATAGTCAATTACCATTGAGAGAGACTAATTAAGGCCTACGCCCCCACCCGACCCCCCCAGACTTCACCTCTCCCACCCCCACCCCCCCACCCCACCCCCCCCCCCACCCCCCCCCCCCCCCCCCCCACCCCCCCCACCTAGAGGCCTGCCTCCCTGCACACCTAGACTTGCAGTCCCCACGCGAACCCGCACCAGTTTGCTTCCTTGGAGCCCTTTCACTTCGCCGACCACTTAGTGAACTCTATCCTTCCTTGTTCTTGACTGCTCCCTATTTGGACAATCCTTCATCTGTGACTCGTTTTCCCAATGTACAAAGCATTAGAGTCCATCATACATTTTCCCCCATGCATTATGACACACTTCCGACAAGGGGCTCTCCTGGACTGTAAGTCTTACGAACCTCAGGAGTAATCCCTTACTGCACATCGATCCCAACCTTAAGGTTGATTGAATTCCTCAATCTTACCTCCTTTCATTTATCTGCGGAAAGAACCCCTAGGAAAGCCATCTTGAAAAGACCAAAGTATAGCACCCCAGTCCTAAGGGTAACACCATCCACTATTTATAGGGAGAGAGAAAGTCTCCTTGCAGTAGATAGAACTTGTTATGGGGCGAGATAAAATGGTAGTAGATAAATGCCTAGAGTTTAAATAAATAATAATAGGGAATAAGGCACAAGTACCCCTGTGGATTATGAACACAAAACTCTCAAAAACACCATAAATTTACTATGTCCTATTACGCCACCCTCCACTACCACCCCTCCCCAAATAAACTAATTTAAAATGGAATAAAATATTACTACGTACGTTAACATGCATAGAGAGGTGCACAACAACACACAATGAAAAAAAGACCAAGTTATTAGTGCACAAAATTTGAACAAAATGTATTTATTTATTTGCTAATTTTATAATAGTTAGTTTACACATGTTTATTGATTACTATTTTTTATAACGCACTGCATTTCACATAAATGTCCAAATCAGGGAGCACACTTTTTAAATATAAAGTAAACATTATTAAAATAAAAAATTGTCACTCTTAAAAAATAAATAATTACACATCTGAAATATACTTTTTCCTCCTTCTCTCTATTGTGGTATTATGTTATTATTTTATATTTGGTTGTTCTTACTTTTAGTATAATAATAAATATGATATGAATATTATTATAAAATATACAATATGTGAATAAATCTGATGTTTTTAATGGGAATATTAGTTAAGTGGAACAGTCATGGTAGGGAATATTCTTATTTCACGCAACTGTGAGATTGTCCACGTTATAAATCAAATCATGAGTTTTAAGAACGAGAGACTAAAAAAGCTTTTTTTTGTTAAATACAGTTTAAAATTGTGAGGAAATCCCATCATGATGTTAAAAGGTGTAGTAAGTAATAGTATGGAACTATTGTTCCATCATAAAATAGAGAAAAGATAACTAAATGAATCTTTTTTTAAGGAAAAGCAGAAGAACAAGAACAATGAATATTTTTTTGAGAAAAATGTATTAAGAAATTTTGGAGGAAACCATCTTTTTATAGCAACAAAGGGTAGTTCGTGTGAAAAGCTTCGGAAAAGTTAAAACTATTCAAAGTCTCAACCCAACAGAAAAGTCAAAAATCTTTTCAAAGCTCACACTCACTGAAAAGTTATAACTCTTCGAAAGGTCACAAACCCTTTAATTGTGTGAAAAATGTGTCCTCTAATATTGAATATAGTGTCAATAACATTACAATAAATATAAGACATATAAAATACAAGGAGTACTACATTTTGTGTTTTAAGTTAGGGGGTTTAGTTGGTTAGTCTATAGACGGAAAAAATTGTGTATACAGAAGATTTGTCTAATTTTAATTTGATATGAAAATTTAAAAATAAAAAAAGAATTTCAAATTTTAAAAATCAACTGTGATATATTAAACGTTCTTTTTCAGGTTTGTCAGGGTCTTAAAGATTGTATCATACCAAAAGAAAAAATAATATTTATATAATTAAACTGAATAACTAAAAAAGTAAAAAGTACACCTAAATAATTTGAAGGAAAGAGGATTTACTAAATATGTAGTTTGGACTCTTCAAAAAGTTTTGATCAAAGGCATTTTCCCTCACATTTCGAGAGTCTTTGTAGATTTTCAAAACAAGTTGTATTTGTGCAACGAAATTATTGATCTTTTTGTCAAATAGAAGTCGACAAAAAGTTAGATTTTATTGCTAGGAAAACAGTAGACATATGGAATTTCTATAAGGTTTATTTCAAGTTGACTTATTTCATTTGCCTATGTCGAATCCTTTTTATTGATCTATCTATTTACCCAAAAAAAATATTGTAATGAACATGATAAAAAAAATCTCACAATCTTTCTTGTTTATAGAAGAAGAATAGAAAACAAAACAAATATTACGAATGAATAAAAGATTGTAGATTGTAATTTCACAACAATTACATGTGAGAGAAACCCCCTCTATTTAAAACAACATGAATGGAATTACGAAAATGTGTCGTCTCGGTCTTAAGACAAGTCACAACCCTTCAGAAAAATCATAACTTTCGAATATCGTCATAACCATCGAAAGAGTCACAACTCAAAAACACATTTAGGAACCTTCGGAAAAAGGACCTCACTGCCCAAACAACGTGAAAATATGTATTGCTTTAAATATAATACAGATTATTAAATCATATTAAAGAGAGAAACAGGAGAGAAAAAAGGAAAGGGGGGGAAGGGGGGGGGCGGGGAGGGAGGTGGTAAGGGAAGAGGACAAAGGGAGCGGGAAGAGAGGGGGGGGATAGTTGGTGAGGAGAGAGGGGGAGAGAGAGAAGAAAGAAGGAGAGAAGGACAGGAGGGGGAGGGTCGGGGAGGGGAGAAATAGAGGTGATTTTAATTTCTTTCTCACTATTTAATTTTAAAAAAATAAGTTGTTATCGTTTAAGTTTCAAATATTATTAAAAAGATTAGGTTTTTTTGGTTAAAAACAAAAAATTTAATTTTTAAAATTTCCTTTTAGTTTAAACATTTTTATTGTTTGAATGTTTTGATTTGGTTTTCTTCATCCAAACTAAGTTATTTTAAATATAAAACAATTTTTTTGAATTAGATTTGATATAAAATGAAAAAATGAAAGAAAAATAAGAATATTTTTTTTACTAATATGTTTTCGAATATTGTATTTTTTTAATATATATATATATATACTATTTATATAATATTATATACACACGTGGAAGACCAGTGTTAATCACAACTTACTGGTGGTTTGAACCTTGATCGCCGGCACCAAAAGGTGCACAAAAAATATATATAAAATAAAATGAGTTGGGGATGGGAGTGAGGGGGGCAATAGGACCTAGTTAAGTTTAGAGTAAGGTATGAGTTTTGGTTGTATTTATTAAGGGGGTCTTGTTCTTTACCCATAAAATACAATAAAAAAGATAAAATATATGTGATATAATGGAGTTCCAATGAGAAAGTATAGTCATGAATAGACTAGCCTTCGTTCAGCCAATAAATATAAAAGGAACAATTACTCTAATGGTCTGCTAAGGTGTTCTAGGAGAGTGAGTAATAGAGAGGAATAGGCTAGGGACATTTGTTAAAATAATTATAATATTAAAATGTACAGATATACTAACAAATGTATGAATATTTTTTCAAAAAAACAAGGTTGATGCAAATTAACACACCAACAATTCTTCACATCATCAAACTAAATGATTAATCAATTAGGGAGAAGTTTTTTTCTGCAAAACAAAATCTTGAGGAAAAAGGCCCATGCTAAGGGGTTAACGAGATTAATTATAGTCTCCAATGTATATTGACAATAAAACTATGAATTACACGAAACTAAAAACAAAGAAATTCTAATAAACCTAAAAAAATCTATAAATTTGACCACTTATTGTAAGCTTTCATCTTCACTTCAAATTATTCTTTGTTTTGTGTCTTCTTCGCTGTTTCCCTTTTGCCATCATTATCCGGATCGTCTTAAATTCGGAAGCCTATTTCTCACTCTCCGTACTCTTTTCACTATCGAATCCCCTCTTGAGTTTGTTATGTGCCTAAATATGCCATGGTTGGCCAATTGTTGCTAATCCACACACAATTTCAGACAAAAAATTAGGGTTTAGAACATAAATGGCCTTGAGTTAAGGCGGAAAGGAACAAGAAAAAAAATATTGAAGGAGGTTTTTTTCATTCGGATAATAAAATAAAACAAGGATTTGCTAAAATCAATAAGCATGGCTTTTAAGAAAATTGACATTCAACTCGAAAAAAACCGTATTATTGTTTATGAACATGTTGTTGTCAGACCTAAAAACGAGTCATGAGTGGCATGTTAATCTCCCTCATACTAGATCTGTGCAATCAACATATCATTCCACATAAAAATTTAGAAAGACATGAACTGCATCAAGATTCTGCATAGTAACAACAAGGATCCTTTTCAGCTTTGCAGAATTTCACGCTTGGTCATGGAAGGAGTAAAGCGGAGGAAGGAGAACAGAAAAGCAAAAATTCTCGAAAGATCAGATAAGAAGACACCGAGAGATTATACCAAAAGACACAAAGATTTAACGTGGTTTCGGTCAATCGGAACGACGTTCCACCAAACGGAAGAAGGCAATCCACTTATATAATATGATGAGGACAAAATACAGAGAGAAACAACCTCAAGAAGTGAAAGAGGGTCTTCACCCCTCTCTACAACATCAACTTCTTTATCCTTTTAATACATGGGAGTCACACAAGTTGATAACGTATCAAGCTTGTTGACCATAACATATCCCCTAACCAAAACTCTCAAAGCTCTTGAGACTACATTGTGATGCTGAATCAAGTTTAGAAGGGAAAATTCCTCATTTATGTAGGAAATTTTATGGGACAAATAAAAAACCTAACATGGACCCACGCTTAACTCCCTAGGTGGAAGAACCAACAAATATTTAATCCCAAATTACACAAACTCCAAGATTAATGGGAGCTCAAAAACTTTACTAAATTATCTTTTCCCAAAACATGAAACGTCATCAAACAAGGACATCTCATTCCAATACTAGTCTAAGATATAAGGGACAACCCAAAATAAATGAAAATAAAGTAATTCGCGTCCCGAAAACTAAGGAAATTAGGATGACATAGAGAATCAAAACCAAACTAAAAATGAAATACCTAACCCTTTAAAACCGATATTTCGAGACTTGACTGGAGCTGAGGGCCGATTTCAAATTCTCGGTACACTGTTGACACTCCATATAAGGAAAAAACAACAGAAAAAATACAAGAGGGCTAGTACGAGGCCCAACGGTACTAAGTAAGTATCACAGGGTCTCAACCCAAAAATAGTATAATTTACAAAGAATAATAGTATAAATCAACTGTAGATTAGTAGGTTATACGCAAACAAACAACAGGAAACAAGTGTTCAACAACATTTAAATTAAGTACATTTAATATGTCACTAATCACATCACACATGAGAACCTCATGCCTCAAACCAAACCATTTTGGGACTTGAGTTCTTGAGACTGAGTATCTTCGTTATGAAGTGTTTTCCTTTAATATACCATGTCGGAAACGTGTCATTTCAATATAAAATACCGTGTCGGAACGTGACACTCCGATCCAAGAAATTGTGTCGGAACGTGAACCCCCCTACACCCCGATCCATCAGGACCATTTAGTACTATCAGTGATTATCACATTCAACTCATTGATAATATTCATCAAACTTCTTTATTTAAGGGATCTTCATTTCGATAAGGGGTTCAAGATTTTAATTTCACGGGGTGCTCAAGATTTCAGATCAATCACAACACACAAAACCAAATCAACATCCCACAAATAACACAATCACGTACATTAGAGAACTTCACATATCATACAATAAATATCCAACACTATTAAGAGTTTTACTACAAATAGCCGTCTAAAAACTCCATAACCTCACCCCACCGAAGACCACGTAAACACAAGTATTCTCCAAAATACTTTTCCTTTCTCAATGCCTTAGTAACCTTTTACAATCTACTCAACTATATATTATGAATAATTGAAGTAGTTAACGAGTCTATAAAAAAAACCATATTTACTATCAGTGTCTATCCTAGACAAAAAAATTCATCCCATTCTATAATAAAGTTTGGCTAAGTCAAGCCTAAGGGTATTAATGTAATTAATAAACGTAATCTCTCAATTGTAGTGTAAACTGTATGTATTCAAATAATATGACTACACCTAAGTTTAGTAACTATCTCAATATATAAAAATACAATTTATTTACCCCACAGAGCTGTTGAGAACAAACAATTAATATATATGATTGGAAGCCACTGGTTAGGAAACCAGGGCAGACGATACTAACAACAATCGAACCATATAGTTATTCAAATTAGTACCATTAAGTCAGGGGCAGTTACAGAATATGTATTAATAGAAGGGATATACTGAACCGGGTGCCGTGGACTGCCAGATCTGCTCCACTAGCGGGTAGCCACAAGAAAGAAAATAACGATCAGAGATTAACCATGACGAGATACACCAATTATGCCCAAAAAAAGAGAAGGAGGAGAATAGAAGGGCGAAGGGAACGAGGCAGCAAATTCACATTTCAGATATCTTTTACCTTGATTATCAGTCTTCTCTCTCGAGATTGTGCCCGCGTGTGAGTCATTCTTCCGGGAGGGTATTCTTAATATCCTCGGTCAATCATCATTTCCAATATGAAACCCTAGTTCTTTGTAAAAATATTCTTAAAGAGCATTAGGTTATTAAATAAATTATTAAAACAAACCCATTCAAATTAATTTTTCTAATTATAGTCACGAATAGTCCAAATATCAAGTTAGGAATTTATTGACCAGTATTTTCTGAAATAAAAGTTCTAGAGTTCAAAAAACTAATGGGTCGTTACAGTTAGTTTCGAAAATGTATAAATCCATAGGTTGCTTGATTGGTGTTGTATAATATAAATCTTCTTTGAAAAAATATAAAATATTAGAACTATAGGGAATCTGTCATCATGTTTATGATCCTTTATGCTTGTAAATTTGACCTCACAAAATGAGTTTGAAAGTTTAAAAAAAAAGACTTTTACCTATACAGTCAGATACTCACGTTCTTTCCGATTTTAGGTAACATTCATTTTGATACCAATCTATTAAAAAAGATGACTTCTGTTTGTATTGAAAATAATCAAGCTACTAAAAATGTTATTTATTAGTAGTGAGATAGTCTTATAGTCACTCCAAATATTATAACAATTAAAACAAATAAGTTTAGAATTTTGATCCCCGTAGAGTCAAAGTAAACATTGTTTTGAAAAAGGGAAATATTTGAGGGAAAACAACCTAAGTTTAAATAGAAATATTTTTTTTAATAATTGATGTTTTTAAAGAGGAAAGAATGTCACAAGAATTAGAGACCCACAAAGTATTATTTAATAATTGTCTATTGTCTTTATTAGTTTTAATAAAAGTACAAATATAAGTATAATAAACCATAACTTACATATAGATTGGAATATGTTAGACCTTTTTGAGAAGCTGAGATAGGAAAATGACACTAATACGTTCAGATCTCACCCACTAAGAATTTTTGTGAAAACTGATTAATCTTGACTATTTGGTTAATTAGGATTTATCATTCCCTTTTTTTTCTTCATTTAATTAACTTTATCTGTTCTTCAGCTTCTTCGTGAAAAATTCGAAAACTTTTTTCCTACATAAACATAAGCCAGCATAATTAAAGATATCAAACTATATAACCTTTTTTGCCTATTAAATTTATATAAAAACAATATGGACAGATAATTCACTCCATAGTGCTATTATGGAAATATAAAAACTTGTTCCTTGGGGGTTTTTTCGCAGTAATTAAAGTTTTAGTAAAGTCCTAAAATATGTGGTTACTTATTTAATTGCTTCATAAAAACGTCATGTTGTATCTACTAAGAACATTATAGAAACAAAAAATAAACTTGTTACTTGGCGATTTAGGGGTTTAAGAAAATTCCAAATGCATTAGTGGAAATTATAACAACTGTAAAAGTGAAGGATAAAATAAGCATTCGAAGAAGCGATATTAAAAATAATCTTACAGATTCTTGAGAAGAAATAAAAGATTATAAAATACAAAGAAGTACTTATTTTGAGAAGATTCATAGGAGTTATGTGGCCTTACAACGGAATTATTTGAAATTATTAGTTGATGGTTTGACCCGACCTTGGGTCCACTCCGCTAAGGGATACTCTTTTGTAAAGCCAATTGATATTTTTTTAAACGAAAACAAGAATTTCTAATTTGCAAGTCACCAAAAATAAGAAAAAAGGGAAATGTTTTTTTTCTCTTGGGAGAATAAAGTTAATCGCCCAGAATTATCAAAGTTATTTTTTGGGTACGTGTTTAGGTTTTTTTTGGAATGTACAAAAAAAAAATTTACAACATGTATTTTGACAATAGACAAAATTACAAGCATTGATTATTTGGGTCATCAAGGGTCCAATTATAAAAAGATAACAATAAATTAGTTCTTTTATGAGAAGAAAAAACATTAATTAGCTGTTTACATGCAATTTTAACAATTTGTCCTAAGAATCTTTTTACAATGCAGTTTTGATAATAGTGACTTACTATTGCTTTTTGGTTACCTCGGTAAAAGTAAAAGGGACTAATGAATAAATTTATTTGAAAAAAATAAATAAAAAACTAGTACATATTTATACCACTAGTTGGACACTTTATTTGTGTCCAACACTAATTAAAACTTTAAAATATGATAAATCTTTGGATATATTTTTCCATCACAAAATATGATTTTTATAAAAACCATGATGAAAATTTGGAGTAAAACCAACGCATAGGAAAACACTAGCATTCTTTAAACATCATAAGTAAAGACTAATTAAAAAGGAAAAAAAAAAAAAAAAAGAGGGAGGGATTTATGAAAAATGGATATCCATAGTTTTACTTGCTATGTCCAACAATATTTTTATAGGTCATTTAAGTTTAATGCCATCATGTCTTCACAGTCTTTTTTTTATATAGACTTTTTTTAAAACGCCGTATAAAAGTTCGGTACTTCTTAACCTGATGTTCTGCATACGTAAATAGAAGGATACATCGCGTTAAAGCGGGGAGGGAATGGAATAAGTTTGAGAATTGGAAAGCGTCAAGTCATTCTTCTAAACCATGAAGTCGCACTAAATATGACAAACAAATATCTTCTTAACTTTCTTCCATTTTTTTGAAAGAAAATTTTTGAGTGTTTTTTAAGAGGAACTAAAATTAATTAGTGAATTGTCATGCCAAGTATTTTCTTTTAAGATAAGATATCTTGCATTAATGAATAATTGTTAGATTGGTTGAAAAATATTATCTTTCGATGAAATATGAATTGAAATATCAAGGGATCTTAGCTAATGCGAGGTGTGCTAAAAAGAAATAAGTGTTTCTTCCTCACTATCATTTTCTCATAAAAAGTCATAGTACATAAATTGTATTTACTTTCTTAAATAAAACATATGTTTCCGATATTAGTCGATTTCTTATGAAAGCTTTCATTTTTTCCCAAGTAGATTTTGAAATTTTACTACCATTAAATAAAAGAACTTTAATTTATTTTATAGTATATAAAAAGCATTAAATGAAAGCAACCAAAATTAGTAAAGACTATGAATGTTAGCCTTGTACTTCTATGTTTGGCGTAAAGATTGATTTGCAAAGTTTCTAAGGAAACAGTTCTTGCACTATGGATTCTATTAATAGCTGAAAATCACATCAAATTCCAAGATTTATTGAAACCCAGGTCTATATAGTCTATGTAGAATCAAGGAACTTGCCCATAATTCTAGGGACCTAATGGATGAAAGGCAAACCACTAGTGAAATTCCATATCATTGGTAAAGTGCAATCTAAGAGAAATAATTTAGATTTGGGCTAAAAACATGAACACTATTGCTTGTTCTTGAAAGAAATTTTACTTATCCCTTGAAATTGGCGCCTCTTTCTATTTATATTAGTTAAATAAAACGATTGTAGAGCAGGCATAAACGCGCTTAAGTGCCCCCCCAATATGAATAAGGGAAACGAAAAAAATAATCCTGACATAAAAGCTAGCGAAGGACATATTAAACTAAGTTCTTATGCGGCCCATGTTTTAAACAACGTTGTCAAACGGTGGCGGGTCATGGTATTAGATTACGTTTGTTTGTCTCGGTGAATATTATCTCCCCAAAGGGATAAAATCTTAGTGCATTGAACCAAGCTTTTGCGCAATCATCTCAGTGTACTGTAATCAGGTATTTCATGAGAGTAAATTGGTCATGTCAGTCAATAACCTTTTTGTTATGTTCAGTATTTATATTCTGGGCTTTCTTTTTTTTCTGCACATTCATATAATGTTCAGTTACAGTTTGTTTTCGCATATTATTTTTCATACTGTACGCTACATCCTTTCATACATAGGTTTAGGTATCATCATCTTCTTCATCAATAAATTTTGTTTGATATAGCACACTAAAAGCCTGTAAACATTGATACTTTAACTTGACATCTGCTATGAAAAGTGAAGTTTGAAGAGTACATCGACCGTTAAATTAGGAAATTGAATTTTGAGAATTTTGGCAGAGCGATATTCTAACCCATGACATCGCACTACACATGACACACCATATCGGCCTTCCAAATTTCTCATTTTTCAAAGAAAAGTTCTGAAGTGTTTTTTTAGAGGAAACTAAAATTAATTGGTGAATTTTCATCAATTTTTTTTCTTCTTAAAATAGGCATCTCTATGATTAATATGAATAGTTGTTAGTTTGGTAAAAGAAAAATATACTTGTGATATTTGAAAGATGTACGTGAATGCATAAAGATCAGCACTAATGCCCCCCCCCCCCCCTTGAGTGTGGCCAAAAAGAAGAAGGGTTTCTGGTTCTTGCATTTCTCATAGAAGTCATGATATATAAATTGGTATTCACATTCTTTTTTAAATAACATTATATTTACGATATTAGTGTTTTTGTTATGAAAATTGTTTTCTTTTTTTCCCAAGTAAAATTTGGAAATTTTATCACATTTAAAAAAAAGTTTTTCAATTTATTATATATATATATATAACAAAAATGAAGCAACAAATTTAGTAACACTATTGATGTTGCCATCGTGCTCTATGTGGAGAAAAAAAAAAAACAATCTGAATAACCCGTTTCTAAGGAAAAATATTAATTGCCACATGGATCCTATAGCAACTGAAACCACAAAAATTCCAAGATTTATTCAGAAACCTAGGTATATATACGTCTATGTAGATTAAAGGAACGGGACTAATTTAGGAACCTAATGATATTATTATTAAAAGAAAAGAAATCCACTAGTGAAATCCGTACATTATGGTGTGTACAAGAAATATAAAGAGAAATCCTTGGTTTGCGGGCCTCTAAACATGAAGAACACAATTGCTTGTTCTTGTGAAAGAAATTGGCGCCTACTTGTTCTTTCTATTAGTAAACGATTTTTATGTAAGCTAGTATCAAAAGACGTAGCTTAAGTGCCTCAATGAATAAAGGGAGGGGGGGGAAAACGACAAAAAATGACACCTACATAAAAGCCGAACACGAAGGACATTAACTAACGATACCCGGTCCATCGTTTGAAACTATTGGCTTTGATGTCAAATGGGGGGGGGGTCGGTCCATGGATTCGATACGGTGTTATGCTAGTTATAGTATATCCTAAAGTCAGACTCTTAGTGCATGGACCAGGTTTTCAGAAATTTATATTAGTGTACTGTCTATCATTTCGTCTTAACGATTAGTACATGGTCATTTCATTCAGCTTAAACTTTTTGTTATCTTTCGGGAATTTAATTCTTGCTCATATGATTTAATTCCACACTTACACTTTTTTCTGCTCATAATATTTTTTAGCTTAGTATCTATATTCTGCATTTGCCTTAGTACATTTCAAAGTACTTTCTCATCTATACGCTACATCCGTAAATGACATAGGTTAGGAACTCAGCATCAATATCACGATAAAAATCGACTTTTATATGCACATATTTAGAAACTGCAAAGGTGAGTCATCCAATTTGAGGACAATAGGACATTGCTTAATTTGTCTCATTTTTCGTTTCAGTTTATTGACGGTACTCTGGGGGCATGTCCCACTCAACAAACTCATTGTGCTTTTCAACGTTAGTAGTAGGTTCAACTTGGGTATTTAATGATGGTGGCTAGTTATCACAAACCATAGTGTATTTCACTTATATTGTGCTTTAGGTTCCCCATTTTTCAGGTGGTCCTTCATTGAAGTGTCCCCCAGAGACGGTTTTACTACTATTTTTAGTATTTATTATATACCACCTTCATCATTAGAGTTGGGGCCCTATGATGCCTAGGTCCCGTTTGTAGTCTAAAGGGGTTAGCTTTCGAGGGGCTGTGACAGTTGGTTGTCCACTTTTGGGCAAATTGCATTTTTTAACATTAGATAGCTTTGTAGGTCGTGACTTGAAGGGTTTGGAAGGTTTTTATTGTATATTTTTTTTGGTTTTGCTTCGCTTCTGAAATGTTTCTTTTTAGTATTATTTAACTTTAGTCTACCGTTGCACTCAGTACATACATTCTCGGTAAGGGGTTGTACTACGTCTAGCTATTATAGTAGGTGCCATCAGACTACAGGAAGTCAGGTCGTCGGCAAGGACATTTGTTGAGGCAAGTGGGGGAAAGGGTCGACAAAAAGCCGAAGATTTGTGATTGCTCCAAGGGTACTTTTTTAGAAACTAGGGGTTAAGGAAATTGTTGAAGGATAATAAAATAATTATTCGATATCGTTATATAAATGAGCCAATTTTGAAAATTTAAAAATATCGGTTCAATTTTAATAGCAATAGTGTTTATTTACAATTGATTTAGCCAATAACAAGTTCAAAATTCCAAAATTAAGAATTCATCTTGCGTGGTGTGTCAAAACAAAGCATAGAAGGTTAAAATAAAATACTATATTTAAAGAGTATTTAAAGTGAGAAGATATGTTATATATAAAATCCTGTCAAGAATATATGGTACAAACTAGAGGTATCGAAATCAGTATTATAAAATCAGGAATTTCAAAATATTAAATATTTATCAGCCAAATATAGCTTGTTAAAATTTGTTTTATTTCTATACCCTTTCAAGCTAAAATTCTTTTTTCAAAACAACTAAAAATAATAGATAAAAATTATATTAAGCTTCACGTAATACCATTTGAATCCAAAAAAAAACTTTTCATATAGTAATAAATTCCTTATTTAACCCAATGATGAATGGATCTTATGTAATTTGTTCATATGGTGAGATTTTCTTTTAATTTTGTATCGAGATAAAGTGTCATGACGTTGATGATCAATTTAGCAAAAGCATTGTCTTAGTATGGCCTTTGAGTTTATTTTTCTTGTTTTAATAGAATACTCGGTTTTAATCAATTTTATAAAAAGTATTTTTTTAGGTTTTAACCTTATACTCAATTATTCATATTATTTAGTGTGAAATTGAAATATAAAATGAAGGCAGGTTGTAATTGTTAAGATGCTCTTTATCGTTTTTTATTGCACAACAAGATTTTTGATCATGGTAGTGTGGTATGTTTTAAAAGTAAAAAGTGAATTGCCATATAATCACTCTTTTGTAAGTTGGGTTATCAGCGGGAGTAAGAAAAAGAGGATAGTGGATGAAAGTGATTCAGTGACCAAAAAAGGAATTGTCACGACCCAAACGGAGCGCGAGGTGAGTGGACACCCACACTTATCCTACTATGGACGAAACAACCATAATAACATAATTATATACATGCAGAAGACTTTAAAACTCATTGAAGAATCAAATAAATAAACTTCTAAAATTTAAACATCATCCCCAAAATATGGAAGATCACCACAAGAAACATCTATCCTCAAATTACTATCTAAGAGTATCTAAGAAGCTAAAATCAAGTAACAAATAAGCTAGTCCAGTCAGAACTTCAAGGCATCAAGACAGAAGAAGATGATCCAGTCCAATGGAAAGCATAGCTCACCCCTGAGATTCAGACGTGATGAAAGGACTCGCTATGAGTTGCGTTAGAGTTGAAAAGATTTAGTACGTTGGCTGCATCCACAATAACAAAGAAAAACAATTAAGGTAGGGTGGGGTCAGTACGAAAACAACGAGAACGAGTAGGTATCATCGGCCAACAAAATAGAAAGCAATATATTTCAGATAATATCATAAATCAACTAATATTCTAACAGTGATAGAAGAAAAGAACAAGTATAATTAAAAGCTTATAACAAAACCAACCACATCCATGAGGAACTCAAGCTACACACCATACTTTTGGGAAACATGTTCTTTGAGAGTTGAGTATATTAAACATATTTCAAGATTCATATCTTTATCCCTCTCGTGTCTGAGTACGTGCACTCCGCCTCCCCATTACTACTATACTGGCTCGGAACGTGACACCCACCATATACTATCCTGGTGCGGAACGTGACCACCCAATTCCAATACTTCCTGTGAAGGAACGTGACATCCGATCAATATAACCATCTGGTGTAGGAACGCTGGACAACCGATCCATTATTACTATCTCTGGGTGTCGGTAAGGTGGACACTCCGATCCAGATTTACTATCTGGTGCCCGGAACGTGACACCTGATCCGTAATATACTATCCTAGTGCCGGAAACCGGAACGGACACCCGATCCTGTATGTGGCTTTGTAATGCATTTTTAGTTCATCCAAGCCTTTTTTCATTAAACCAAACGGCATCATCATTTAACAAAGCAATTTAGGATTTAAGATTTCACACCTCATCTGCTACGTTTCATCACAATTATAATAAACAAATCAGGCATACACACAATTAAGCATATAGAAGGGTTTACATACTAACCAATACATATCATTAGTATAAGAATTACTATGAAATAGGCATAAACCATATACCTACCTCCAATGAAGAACGCCGCTCAAACAAGCTAATCTTCCCAAAAGCGTGCTGTGGCGGCCGCGCGCGCGCGCGAGCGGGGGGGCGCCCGCGCGGGGGCGGGCGAGGGTGGGGGAGCAACAACCCGGTGGGCGGGACCATAAGGAGCATACTAATTAAGTATAAAAATATGATTAAAAATACCCACTACTTGTTCAAGGTTATCTCTTTTAACCCCCAAAGTAATTGAATATTATGAAATTAATTAACACTAACTTTATTACTTATAAGAGGAATTAGTCCAAAACGCCCCTTTAAAATATTTAACAGAAATCCGACCCAGTCAGGGTCACGCAGCCCGTGACGGCCCTTCGTGCCTGTCGAGACGGTGCCGTCCTGCTGCTTCCGTCATCAAAGTTCAAGACTCCAATTCATTACCAAAAGAGTCCGGCGTGAACAGCCAGTAGTAATGCGCCGTCGTCCCGCCACCCCGTTTTCGTGACGTCGAAGTCGTCTCAGTATCCAAATTTTCTAAATTCCAAGGTGTTTTGGAACGAGACCCCCTCGACGGTCCATCGTTGGGACTATGACGGTTCGTCGTTGGAAATCCGTTCGACCTCCGCCAGTTCTTCAAAAAAAAATGTTCTGGTCAAAATCGGACTAAACAGGTCGTTTATTATAGATACCAATTACCCATCATTCGTCCCAACTATACAAAAAGAAAAATAAGGGCAAAAGGGAGAGTACCTGGAATCTTGTAAAGCAGGTGTGGGTATCTCTTCTTGCATATCAACCTCCTTCTCCCAAAGTGAACTCCTTCTTCAAGAGTCGATTATTCCATGAACTTTGATGGACGAATCTCCTTGACTCAACTGCGAATTTCTCTATCTAGAATAGGCAAAAGGTCCTCCTATAAGTCAAGATTTTTATCAAGCCAGAACTGAATTCCCAACGAATGATGTAGGTTCCATCCCCAGGTATCTTTCAGCATAGGACACATGAAAAATACCGATGCACTCATGACAGACCCTTGGAAGGACATAGGCTAATTCATCAGCCACCTCCCCTACCGCTGAAGTATTACAAATGGTTCTCAATATTAACTGGGCTTAGCTTACATCTTTTACCAAACCGCACACCCTTTCATGGCGCGAAAACCTTCAGAAAACTGCTCACCCTCCATGAAACTCCATAGTCCCAACCCTCGATCTGCATCTCCTTTTGCCTACTTTTAGATCGCGATAAAAGCCTTTCTTGAATAGATTTCACCTTCTATAATGAATCCCTCAAAAGGTCAGTTAACCAAGGTTAACCTCGATGCATTCAAACCAACCAAGGGAGACCTACCTCCCTCCCCATACAATGCTTCGAACAGAGAGCCTCCCTTCTATTTCCACCCCCATATCAATACCTGAGTGATATCTATTTTGTATGAAACTTCGCTAAGTGTAAGAAGTATCCCAATGACCACCGAATTCTATCACACATGCTCGAGAATATCTTCCAATACTTGAATGTTCGCCTCAGGATGTCAATCGATTTGAGGGTGAAATGCAGTACTAAGGTCCAACCTCAGTACCTAATTCCGCATGCAATGTTGCCCCCCCCCCCAAATACCTTAGAGAAGTAGAGAGTAAAACGGCTAACACATATCTGAATGATGGACACAGCTGGGAACTCCCAGCAATCGAACAATCTCTGAGAGATTAAGTTTGGCCCTAACTTCTCAAGGTGTATAGTCACCTTGGACCGGAAATGAAGTAAGCAGACTAGTTAATCTGTCACACAATTAACCAAATAAAATCAAACTGCCCAATTGTCTTTGGCCCATAAGAGACCAACCACGAAGCAGTCCTTGCAATTCTCTCCCACTCATTCAGAAATGGAAATTCTTCGGAAGTGTCTGACGGGACTATGGGACCCTGCGTTTTCGCGCGGTTTTGTTCATACTTTACTCTGCTAACCAATTTGGACAACATTGGCAACAAAACTCAAACAATGTCGCCCCTTCATTCTACCCACCAAAAGTGTGCTTAGGTAACGTACCATCTGGTTGCACCAGGATGGATAGAATATCCGAAACTATGAGCCTCTTATAAGAATAGTGTGGATCAAAATCTATCAACAAGGGGCACACCATACCTTTCCCGGAATTCGCGCAAAAAAACAATCTTCCTAGCCATGTATATCTTCTTTAGCCTCTCCTCGCAATACCATATCCGAAATTCCGCTTATAGTTTTCATCATCAAATGGCTCTTCCCGTGATTGGTCAAGGAAAGACAGATATTCGCCCCACACTGGCCACACAAGATTCCGCCCTGCTCATTACGTTCTAACCGCCAGTAAAGTCATTAGCCAGAGTCTGAACTTCTCTAGGCCAGCATGGGCGGTCTGGAAAACTTGTAAGTGGCTCAAACTACCCTGGCTGCTACCGTGCTTTCTCACTTAAGGAGTCTGGCCTGCCACAACCTTAGCCTTTCACCGGGGGTGATACAAGATGGTTAAAATCATCATCCTTAAGTAGTCCATCGGACCTCCTCTGTCTCAAATTCAAATCCCTCTGGTTAAAGCCATATTGTAGGCTCGATCGATCGTTTATAGACTTAAACTTGACACCCAATAGAAATGTCTCCATTGCTTTAATTGCAAAACACAAATGCAGCAATTCCAAACATGGGTTCGCGATAGGACTTAGTTACGTTCATGCACCTCTTTAATTGCCTCGAAGCATAAGAAAGGAAAGTGCTGGCTGGGCCCGAGGAGAACGTCGCCTTTTCCCCAACTCCCCCAGATCCACCCCACTACCACACCTCGTCAGTACCCTTGGACACCCCTATTTTTTGTTTACCTCTTGCTGCTCCCCTACACCCGTCACCCACCATTCCTGGACTTACCTCCCTCCTCAATGAGTTCTCTCCCCGCATCTGCGTCACTCCTCACTTGGGCTCATGATCTCAACACTCGCATGATCCCCATCGCGCGAAATCGTCTGTGCTACCTCGCATATTTTTATTTTTTCTTTGTTCCTGCCTGCCATCATATCTCCTTTGGCTCCTTTCCGCGACAAATCTTCTTCGCGATAGACGTGCCAGACGGCACTAATAATTATTTTTTTTTTCTTTGCACCCTACTGCGCACTTTCCAACCCTACCCTCCGGGCCCTTTTGCCCCCCCCCCCGCCTTCCCGGCGCCAGGGCTCTTTTGGACACAACTAATACATTTGCGGACCTTTTTTTTCCTGTGGTCAACCTTGGGCCCCCCTTTTGGCCCTTTGTCCTTTTCCCCCTCTTTTTCGGTCCACTGCAGTCCCGTGCCCATATCCTCAAAGTTGTGTTTGACCAATCATCTGCTGCAG